>JBBBDQ010000953.1:4395000-4958549 GCA_037127315.1 Ascarosepion bandense
ACCTATTGTCCTGTAGAGTAACGGACAAGTCCTCGCTTCTAAAATAAAAAAAAAAATTCAATAAACCAGACGAAAACAACAAAGAGGGAAAAAACTTACCTAGTAAGTCGTAAGTAGTAAGTGCATGTATGTGTAACTGTAATGCATATCAAACTATCTCTGACTGTGAGAAAACTGAGGCTCTACTCCAACATTCCACTGTATTTAATACAATCGTATGCATGAATACTAGATGAAATGTTGGCGTTCCATATCCGTGTGACTATAACTTTCAACGTAAATATTTAGAATTTGAAGTTTCGCCTCCGAAATCAGGAAAAGGTGAATACCAAGTTTTTCCCTACATGAGGGTAATGCACTCTATGTTATTGTTAATCAATCTTTGGAAAACAATATTTAGTCAATCACAATCCCTATACGAGAAGGTAAAGTCCGTCAAATTTTAAAACAACTCCGTAATGAAACTTTTTTTCTCTTTCTCTCTCCTTTCCTCCTACTCACTCGCTCACTCACTCACTCACTATGTACTTAACTTCCAGGTGTCCGTCTGTCAGCTGTGGGAAACAGGGCTTACCTTGCTCAGGTTGACTTGAAAAATAAACGAATGAACATAAAATAGACAGGAAGGGAGAATACAAAGAGAGTAACTAGGGATATAGATAGAGATACAAGAAGAGGGAGGGAAATAGCGAATAAGTAAGGGTTAATACAGGGTGAGTAAAAATCACGTTTGTGAGAGGATTGTCGTATGTTGCTAGTTAGTCCTTCGTTTCGCCTGGGAGGCGATTGTATTGTCGCTAGAAGGATCTACTTGATACTTGACATAAATATATCTTCCACTCTATGTTGGATTATGATTTCACCTACGAGTGTTAACACCCAATTTTGAGGTTACCTTTTGTTCTTTCAAGGCGTTCAAGACGTTCTTATTTAAAACCAAATTAGACTATTTTTTACAAGCAGATGAAACAAAACGAGACAGATGATTATCTGTGAAAAACATACAGACATCCATGCGCGCGCACGCGCACACACACACACACACACACACACACACACACACACACACACACACACACACACACACACACACACACAAACAAAGTAATATATAAGGGTTGGCTGCTCGTTTTCGAGAATGTTAGAGTAGCTAGTTAATCCCTTTTGCAGACGTCTGCTCAGTCATATTCGTGTTTGTTCTTCTTCTATGTGCCGTGTCCCTTCAGGCCGTAGGCGATCATGGTTCTCCACGTCTCCCTATCCCTTGTGGCTCTTAGTATGTTTGTCCCTGTTACTCCTGTCAATCCCCGTTCCGTCATCCACCTGATCAGGCCCTGCAAATATGTCATCCGCTGCCTTCCTCTGTCTCTCTTTCCTTCTATCTGGCCAGTCAGTATCAGGTTCTCCAGACTCTCCTTCCTCATTGCGTGTCCCAGGAACTTCAGTTGTCTCTTCCTGATGCTCAGTATCAATTTCCTTTTTGTTGCCATTCTTTCCAACACCTCATCACTGCTTGCATGCTCAGTCCACTATATCCGCAGCATCCTTCTGTAGAACCACATTTCGGCCGCTTCCAGTTTTGTCCTCATTTTCGATGATATTGTCCAGCATTCACTGCCGTATTGAAGAACTGACATCACATAGCAATCCAGCACTCTTTTCTTTGTTTCTAGTGAAATTTTCCTGTGTTAGTACTTTACTCAGCTTCTGGAACGCGTCCTTTGTCATGCCAATTCGTCTTCGGATCTCTGCGTCGCACTTTTCATCTCCTGTTAGAACACTTACGCCCACAAATCCAGCCTGTGGTTTATAATACAACTATACTGAGTCACAGTTTCTTGGAGAACGCGTATAATCTAGTCTGATCAACAGTTTTGAACCAGACCAGCCTCAGTCACGATGACTTGTGCCTTCGCACGAAGTCACAAGTAGTGTATAATTTTAGTGTTTGAGAATGCTAAATGTCTTTCGAGTACATTAGATGAAATGCTTCTTGGTGGAAATACAAACTTCGTATTTTTGGTGTTAATTGTGCTTATTTTTTTTTTTTTTCTTAGTTTTATGAATTTTGTATGCTTTCCGTCTTGCGTCGAAAATGAAATGATGGGAGTAGGGAAGGGGTTTAAAGGTTATTTTTCTTCAATTAAATATATTTTTCTACTTCGTGATAATATCCCAGGATAGAAGCTCTCTGAATCTGACGATTATGTATGAAACTTGTGCTAACGGAAAGAAAAAAACGCATATTCATTATTAATATATATATATATATATATATATATATAAACTTATTTATAAATGGAACTTTGTCTGTGTGTGTGTGTGTGTCTGTGTTTGTGTCCGTTCCCTATAGACTCCGAAACGTCTGAACCGATTTTCTTTAATATTTACACAGTTGTACTATAAGCATCTGCGAGTGTTCTTAGCTAGGTTTTGTGTCGAGGTACCCCCGATAAATATCGAAAATCGATAATTGAAAAAATCGGATTATAGAAGGAGTGGTCCGATTTTAATCAAATTTGATACACTCATAAACAAAGACATAAAAAACGATATTCAGCAGTTTCAAGGTTTCAGTTCTTACAGTAGTGCAGAAAATCGATAATATATATATATATATATATATATATATATATATATATATATATAAGGCAAGGTGTTTGTGTGTGTGTCTGTTTATCTGCCTGTATGTCTGTATTTTTTCAGCCCTTTTATTTTAGTTTTTGCTTCGGGTTTGGCTCTAAGTAGGTATAATTGTAGTTCTTATTTTCAGCCATTTACTCAGAGAACTTATTTAATCTTCAAAATTCAGTTTACGACGAAAAATACTTATTTGATATCGATACCAGGAAATCAAAATTTGACTTACATCCATTCATTTTTCTACGGTTTCACTTTAACTGGAAACAACTATTGAGTCTGAGCTCCAGGACCATGGATTAGTTTTAAACCTTTCATTACACCCGAGGAACGCCAGGCTATACTGCTAGTATATATATATATATAATTTCTATACAGAAATTTTAACATGAATATGTTATAATATCACTGCAAAAGTCGGTATTTTGTTTCGACACTACTTGTGTTTTATCAAGTGATGAGGTTTATTTCAAGTTGAAGAATTTTAAAATCTTAAAAACAAGCCAAACCCCCTTAATTAATGTGATCTCAATTTAATCATATATTTATATTAATGCCCCCAAAAATTATTTTTTGAGTCTGTTCACATATTCTTCAAATTAAAAGTTACTTTATTCTGATTGGTCCACAGTATCTATGCAACAATACCTCCCTAATTAAGGGGGTTTGGGCTTGTTTTAACCTTTTAAAACCCTTCAACTTGAAATAAACTTCATCACTTGATAAGACACTATATATATATATATTCATTCCATCATTTGACACATTAATACAATATTTGTTACGTATTTTGAACGTAAATGTATTTCGTCACTGTCATTCACACATACTAACGTTAAGGACATATTCACACACTTAATTCGTCTATGGTTTGGATGCCCTTAACACACATTATTTTCGCTTACAAATACTTCTTCTTCTTCTTCTATGTGCCCTGTCCCTTCAGGACGTAGGCGATCATGGATCTCCACGTCTCCCTATCCCTTGTGGCTCTTATTATGTTTGCTCCTGTTGCTCCTGGCAACCCCCGTTCCGTCATCCACCTGATCAGACTCTGCAGATATGTTATCCGCTGCCTTCCTCTGTCTCTCTTTCCTTCTATCTGACCAGTCAGTATCAGGTTCTCCAGGCTCTCCTTCCTCATTGCATGTCCCAGGAACTTCAGTTGTCTCTTCCTGATGCTCAGCATCAATTTCCTTTTTGTTGCCATTCTTTCTAACACTTCGTCGTTGCATGCTCAATCCACGATATCCGTAGCATCCTTCTGTAGAACCACATTTCGGCCGCTTCCAGTTTTTTCCTCATTTTCGATGATATTGTCCAGCATTCACAGCCGTACTGAAGAACTGACATCACGTAGCAGTCTAGCACTCTTTTCTTCGTTTCTATTGAGATCTTCCTGTGTGTTAGTATCTTGCTCATCTTCTGGAACGCGTCCTTTTCCATGCCAATTCGCCTTCGGATCTCCGTGTCGCACTTTCCATCTCCTGTTAGAACACTTCCTAGGTACTTAAATTCTTGGACTTGTTTGATTCTGTTATCCCCCACCTGTATTTGGCATTTTGGGTTGTATCTTTTGCTGATGATCATGCACTCAGTTTTCTTGAAGTTTATTTGTAGTCCCTTCTTGTCACTCTCCACTGCTACTTTCTGTATGAGATCTTGCAGTTTCCTTTCCGTGTCCGCAATCAGTACTGTATCGTCCGCGTATCTTATGTTGTTCAGGTTGTGGCCTCCAATAATAAATCCTGGTGTGTCATCTAGGGTCCTCAAAATATTCTCGCTGTATAGATTGAACAAATCCGGTGAAAAGACACATCCTTGTCTTACGCCTTTTTCTATCTTTGTGTATCTACTGAGGTCGTTACCTGTTCGTATGCAGGCCGTTTGCTGCCAGTAGATATTCTTGATTATTCTTATATCTTTGCCGAAAATGTCGAGGTTGCCTATCATTTCCATCAATTCTTTGTGTCGTATTTTGTCGAATGCTTTCGCGTAATCAATGAAGCATAGGTACAAGTCTTTCTTCATTTGTAATGCCCTTTCAGAGAGCATCCTAATCATGAATATGGCGTTCCTTGTTCCAGTGTCTTTGACGAACCCGCACTGTTCCTGTCCTATCTCTTAATGTTTTTATTACGCGTTGGCACACACACTTAAACAGACACAAGTTTTTTCTTTTACATTGAATATTCATTCATTGCTTTATCCCACGTAACATGTATCTGACCAATGAAACTATACTTCAATCAACATGCTGTCTCTTGGATTTTAAATCATTTCTTCTTCAATAAATCTCATTTGTTAAAAGGGAAACATATTAGATTAAAGACACTTTTTTCTACTTGTTCTTTCGGGTTCCGATCCATATATTCAACTCATATATATATATATATATATATATATATATATTGTGTGTGTGTATTTTGGCAGCATTTTTTCATGAATGCAGGTTTCATTGAATAATATAGACAAGTTTTGTCTATTAATTTTGTGTAGGATCCATTCATACCGTCTGATATACTTGATGGTAATATCGTTGAAAGACAAGAAAAATTACAGTAATTGTTGATTTTTTATCGGCTCACATAAGCCATTATCAAAGAGTAAATATTAACACACATTAAACATAGAACATTTAAGTTATTAACAATAAAGTGAATTGAATTGAAAATATAAGTCCATCCCTACCGTGGCGGATGGCCGAAGACGGTGACAAAATAGTGGTGTTGTGGTCCCTGGTCTGATTACAGACATTTGAGTACGTTATTGGAAATATAAAAATTGATTGTATTCAAACCAGGTTTAAATTGTTTAATGTAGATTGCTTCGAGGATTTTTAGTTTCTGTTTATTATTTTCTTGTTTAAGTATGTACGTGTTATCAACGAGCGTTTTTCTCAGAAGTGTGCGTTGATAACCGTGTTGTTTTAAATGACGGAATATATTTGAATTTTCATTTAAGTGCAACGTCAGACGCCGTGAGAGCGAATTTGTAGTGTGGCCAATGTAGATATTATTGAGGTTGTTAGAGATACATTCTCTAAATGGACATATATATATATATATATATATATATATATATATATATATATATATATATATATCAGTCAGTTATTTTGTTATACGTGATACACCCTTAGATGATCATGTCTCTTTCAAGACATGACTGACTAGGCAGAAGATTTTCCCGCTGTAAGTTGACATTAATTTTTGCGGTAGACTAGTTACCAGCTAAGGCTATAGAACCCAGTCTGTCCTGGTATTCAGTTCTTTTATCCAAATCAGTCAGTTAAGTGCCATAAGTGATACACGCTTGGGCGATCATGTCTCTTTCCATTACTTTCTGCGGTAGACTAGTTGACAACAAAGGCTATAGAACCCAATCTGTCCTGCTGTTCAATTCTTTTGTCCAAATCAGTCAGTTAAGTGCCCAACGTGATACTCGCTTGGGTGATCATGTCTCTTTCGATATATGACTGATTAGACAGGAGATTCTTCCATAGTAGGTTTCCAATTCTTTCTGTGGTCGACTGGTTATACAGGGCTATAGAACCCAATCGGTCTTGCTATTCGAACCATGTATGGTGCAGTGGTTATCAATTCGGAACGAGGATTCGAAGAGCCGAGTTCTAGACGAATTCTTTGCAGTCACTTACACGCAAATACCTGTGGGAAAGATTCGTGTAAAATCTTTTGTACAATAAAGACGGAAGCTGATGATGGTTCGCCTGAAATAGGCCTATTCTTCCGATTTACCATGAAATAACGTGTCTGCCTTAATTTTTCTTATATTTGCTCTCTATGTATTTATATACATATCTATTTAGAACTCTCTTAGAAAGTTATCCTACCATTGTATGTACCGGACGCTCCTTTGGATTCTTCTATATCTACACCACATGCTGATATATATATATATAAAAATGGTTGAAATATTTTTACACTCTAGTTTAAAACGGAAAGTCTCAATATATATATATTTCTTATTTCTTTCTCTTTTCCAATCTTTTTACTCTTTTCTTTTTTTTTTTTCAATTGGAGTAGATAGACTAAACTATCGCCCGGTTCACACTCCACCCACGTCTATTGAACAGGTGAAGAGGCTCATCCCTTGTTCCCTGTTTAGGATGTGGTTTCCGGCTTTCTGTTTTCCAATCTTTTCACTCCTACGTAGCCCCCTGCGCTTCAGTGGCGTTACCGCCTTGCTCGGGGTGATATGATTAAAATATATATATATATGTGCTCTCACGCCCTAACTGAGCACTCGGGAAGAATGGTAGACTTTGAAAAAACAGTTGCTACTACGCATCGTTCATTCAGTAATGAATTAGAACACTCTCAGCTTTTGGCGTGTGTATACATGATATATCACACGCTAAAAGTCTGCCTCCTTCTACCGAGCTCCCATAGAATCACCGACTGAGGCCAATTCGGTCGGGTTTCAATCCTGAGTAAAAAGCAATCGGATGTCTAACTATACTGATGACCTGTGATACAGCGAAACAGATCTGTCTGTGGATGACTATATATATATATATATACAGGGTATCCATGAAATTCGTGTGCACTTTAAAAATTTATAACTTTATTTGAATTTGCGATAGAAATAATTTGTAAAAAGGATTAGAAAGAAGTAAATCTATATTATTTTAAGGTTTTATTGAATGTTATTTAAGATCCCACGTGTCTGCCATCATTTGCAATACAAAGGGTAATACGATTTTTCAGTTCACGGAAAACATTTGCCAACGTTAACAGTAATGCCTGAAATCACATTAGTTATTTTAGTTTTCAAATCTTCTAATGAACTAAGTTTGGCTTCATACACAATTGTTTTCACATGTCAGTTGAATCCAGGGATCACATTGATTCTGAAAAAAAGAAAATATTTTTGACTTATCTAAAAATTGTTGCAAATTTTGTGGTAAAGAGTTATATACTTACAATTAGGTACATTAAACTTTATAACATTTTTACAGATTATATCTATCACAAATACAAATAAAGTTATACATTTTTTAAAGTGCACACGAACTTTATGGACACCCTTTAAAAACTGTTTCCACTTCTGCGATATATGCGGGACTCTTCCGAAATGAATTGAGTTCTTTCGGTGACTGGCGTGTGTATACAACACGTTGCAATTTCCCTGATTCTATGCACCTATGGCTTCGGGGGTAGCGACTCCGACTCCGACTGACATCAAATCGGTCGAGTTTCGATCCAAGGCAGAAGCAAGTGGATGTGTCTAGCCACACTGATGAGCTGTGATACAGCGAAACAGGCTTGTATGTGGATGACTTATATATATATATATATATATATATATATATATATATATATATATATATAAGATAAAATTATAGGTTAAAATTTAAATTAGATTTAGATTAGACCAGTAAATAGTTGTATTGGAAAATGCTCAGTACATGTTTGAAGGAAAATGAAGCTTTAACATGTAGAGATTTTAGATATTTAAATTGCGTCAGGCGATAATCGCCTGAAGAAACCGAAATATGTGTGTGGAGGGAGGTATTCCTTCAGCAACGCTCTAGTTTGAGTTGCTCTAAGGGAGCATTCATTGGATGAACAATCGTATAAAAAATTAGAGAGAAGAAAAAAGTTGGATATATTTTTTTTTATTTTGGTGTCAAGTATTTTTTTTTTAATTTTCTGTGGAAATGGACGACCATAGCCTGTAAATTCTTTGGATCTTTTCTGTTAATTCACGAAAAAATACTAACCCCCCCCAATACTACCCCCTCAAAAAATACTACAACCCAATACTAGCCCCCTCCCCCAATACAAAGAATTTATATTTACTAAAATTCACACTAAATTTTCCCAGATCGAGGCCCTTCCATTGCACTCCGATTCGGATGACCTTTGCGATTTGTCACAAATGTGGCGACTCGGTGTGCTATTTTAAGTGTTGGGTCTACGTTTGCACTCACTTCCATATTCATTTAAATGCCATACGTGATACACGCTTAGGCGATCATGTCTATAAAGAGACATGACTGACTGGGCAGAAGATTTTTCCGGTTGCCATTACTTTCTGCGGTAGATTGGTAGCCAAACAAGGCTACAGAACCCAATTTGTTCTGCTATTTAACCTATAGTTAGAGGGAGAAGAGACGGATTAATACCTTTCCTAAGGGTATTTGCACGTAAAGGAATCCAACTGAAAGTTGAACCTGGCTCTCTGATTTTTCGTACTGTGCCGATATCCACTGCACCAAAAGACACACCCGATAAACAAACTGAAAACAGATTTTTTTTTAAATTATAAAACATTTCTTGTAAGTACCTCGAATTAATATCATCCGCATTTACAAAATGTGAATAACTCCCTGATTTTTAGTTTACAGTAATGCCTGAAATCACATTAGTTATTTTAGCTTTCAAATCTTCTAATGAACTAATTTCATACACAATTGTTTTCACATGTCAGTTGAAGCTATGGATCAAATTGATTCTGAAAAAAAGAAAATATTTTTTACTTATTTAAAAATTGTTGCGAATTTTGTGGCAAAAAGTTATTCCATAACTCTACCTAAAACTAGGTACATTAAACTTTATAACATTTTTTACAGATTATTTCTATCACAAATACAAATAAAGTTACAAATTTTTTAAAGTGCACACGAACTTTATGGACACCCTTTAAAAACTGTTTCCACTTCTGCGATATATTCTGAGGGTTGGAGTTGTTGCGAGACAAGCTAAACAAATTTTGATTTAAAAATTTATAATTTCTTGGAATAAATTAATATTTGTGATGAGTAATGGGGATATGCGTTGTGGTGCAGTGGATATCGGCTCGGAACGAGAAATCTTGGGGGCTGAGTTCGAATTCCAGCCGAATTCATTGAATTCACTTGCGCGCAAATACCCTTGGGAAAGGTATTAATCCGTCTATTCCTTCCAGTTATGGGTTAAATAATAGGACAGATTGGGTTCTGTAGCCTTGGTCGGCAACCAGTCTACCGCAGAAAGCAATGGCAACCTACTGTGGGATAATCTTCTGCCCAGTCATTCATGTCTTGAAAGAGACATGATCGCCCAAGCGGGTATCACGTATGGCACTTAACTGACTGAGTGGGGTTAATTTTGGGTGATTTGGGCTCCAATTGGGGTGAAGATCTAGTTTCTTAACTTAGAGAAGATAATAAGTAAATACTTGGTTTATGTTTTGAATCGCTTTTGGAATATATCTGCTAGAATGTGATGTGACCGTAAGGCAGAACACAATGTGTGAGTATAATTTTAGTGGAGAAGGTAATGCCTTAGCCGGGCTGGACTTTAAAAGTTGGCTACTTCTCATGTAAAACTTTGTAAAGTAAGCATTCGACAAAGAGATAGAGATGCTCGACAACCTCGACATTTCGGAAAAGACGTTCGGGTAATCAAGAATCTATATTGGCAGCAAACCGCTTGTATGTGAATAGGAAGTGAACTCAGCAGGTATGCAAAAATAGAAAGGCCCGTAAGACAAGGGTGTGTTTTCTCACCGGATCTTTTCAGACTGTATAGAGAAGCATTTATGAGAGAAATAAAAGCCTTGCCGAGATTCGTCATTGGCGACTACAATCTCAACAATATCCGATACGCGGATGACACGGTGCTGATAGCAGACACGGAAAGGAAAATGCAGGACCTTTTACAGAAGTTAGTAAAAGAAAGTGAGAAGAATGGACTAAGCACAAACTTCAAGAAAACTGTCATCAGCAAAAAAAGGAGCCCAATATGCCAACTACAAGTCGGAGAAACTAAAATAAAACAACTAAAAAAATTCAAATACCTGGGAAGTGTTTTGACAGAGGATTGAAAATGCGACATACAGATCCAAAGATTCATTGGCATGACCAAAGACGCATTTCAGAAGCTAACCAGAGTACTGAAAGACAGGAAAATCTCATGACAAACAAAGAAAAGAGTGCTGGATTGCTATGGGATATTTGTCATTCTGTATGGAAGTGAATGCTGGACGATCTCATCAAAGATGAAGGAGAGGCTGGAGGCAGCAGAAATGTGGTTTTACAGAAGGATGCTGAGGATACCATGGACGGAGCACGTGAGCAATGATGAGGTGTTCGAAAGGATGCAAATGGGAAGATAACTCATTGACGAAGTTTTTAGTTCAGTCTTGGGTTTCCGGCCAGTGATGAAGATTTGTGTAAAGCCTTGGTTGGCAACCAGTCTACTGAGAAAAAACGGCAACCTACTGCAGGAAAATCTTCTGTCTAGTTCGTCATAAACCGAATGAGATGTGATTGCTGAAGCATGTATTACGTTGGACATTTAACTGACTCATCAGAGATGAATAAGAGAAGAGCCTGGGTCTTATAGCCTTGGTTGGCAATCAGTCAGACGCAAAAAGAAATGGCAAACTACAGCGGGAAAATGTTATACCTAGTCTGTCATGTATCGAAAGAGACATGATCGCCATCATTTATGACAATTAGCAGGGAAAGTGACAGGAACCGAAATGATTTTTAGAACCACAATAGTTTCCTCTGTCTTCACGTTAAGGCCTTTTTAAAAGCACAGTAACGATTCTCAAGCCAAAAATAAAAGGGTTATAACTCGCTAGTAACAGTTATAATATTACTAGCAGTGTAGCCCGGCGATGCTCGGGTGTAATGAAAGCTTTAAAACTAATCCATGGTCCTGGAGCTCAGACTCAGCTTAAAGAATATTTGAAATAATAAATTAATTGCGACAATTTACCAATCGCACCGAGCACACACACACACACACACACACACACACACACACACACACACACACATATATATATATATATATACTAGCAGTGTAGCCCGGCGTTGCTCGGATGTAATGAAAACTTTAAAACTATTCCATGGTCCTGGAGCTCAGACTCAGCTTAAAGAATATTTGAAATAATAAATTAATTGCGACAATTTACCAATCGCACCTAGCACATATATATATATATATATATATATATATATATATATATATATATATATATATATATATATACTAGTAGTATAGCCCGGCGTTGCTCGGGTGTAAAGAAAGCTTTAAACTAATCCATGGTCCTCGAGCTCACACTCTTTGGACGTTGGCACGAAAGACTAAAAAGCAATAGTTGTTTCCAGCTAAAGCGAAACCGTAGACTGAAAGAAAAATGAATGGATGTAAGTCAAATTTTGATTTTCTGGTATCGATATCAAATAAGAATTTTTCGTCGTAAACTGAATTTTGAAGGCTAAATAAGTCCTCTGAGTAAATGTTATCATGGCTGACACTAAGAACTACAATTATACCTACTTAGTGCCAAACCCGAAGCAAAAACTAAATTAAAAGGGCTAAAAAAATACAGATAAACAGACACACACACACAAATATCTTGCCTTTTATATATATATTATCGATTTTCTGGACTACTGTAAGAACTGCAACCTTGAAACTTCTGGATATCGTTTCTTATGTCTTTGTCTATGAGTGTCTCAAATTTGATTAAAATCGGACCACTCCTTCTGTAACCCGATTTTTTCGATTATCGATTTTCGATATTTATCGGGGATACCTCGACACAAAGCCTAGCTAAGAACACTCGCAGACGCTTATAGTACAACTGTGTAAATTTTCAACGGACACGCACACACAGACACACACAGAGACAAAGTTCCATTTATAAATAAGTTTAGATCATGAATAAATACATTGCAGAAGTACCTCTCCTTAACAATGTCTTTCTTTTTCTCATATTCTCTTACAATCAGTAACAATTTGCGTCTTAGTGGTTTTATTGCCTTGCTTGATTAAATGATTTAAAAAACAGCGAATAATTACCTAATATGCTTTCTTAGCAATATTTGTGTTACGCATTTATTAGTTCTAACATTCGTCCATGCATTGAATATTACTGTTGCATCTGATTTGGTACTGCTTATATGTAGTTAGCGATTCTTTATAAAACCCAAAGAAGAATCTGCAATGTTCTCAGTCTTGACCTGGCATATCGGATTCAGTCCCATCGCCTTAACGTAGCTTCCATGTGCCTTTTGTATGAATATTTTAATATTAATTAGACTGAACTTTCCTCTTTGGTACCTAGATTTAAGAATTTAAGCGCAGGACTAGATTAGCTAATAGATTTCTTCATTTTAAAGTTAAAATGGCGACATGTAACCAGAAGTTCTAAACAAACATTTCTTCACTAGCACTTCTCGCTTGAATTAGTGTCTTCCTGTTTTTCTGCTTTCCATTCAAATTTGACCTTCTAAAATATAAGTACAATGTCAATCGTTGTCTTCAGTCTTCTTAATTCCTGTTCTTTTATTGTTCTCTCTCCTTAATTATGTTTTCTTCTTCTCATATTATTATAAGTCCTATGCTAACAGTTTCTTCTCTCGCTTGTGGAACTCTCTTCCGGCTTCTTGCTTTCCACTCAACTTTGATCTTCAAAAATGTAAATGCAATGTCAATCGTTATCCTCTGTCTTCTTAATTCCTGTTCTTTTATTGTTCTCTCTCCTTAATTATGTTTTCTTCTTCTCATATTATTATAAGTCCTATGCTAACAGTTTCTTCTCTCGCTTGTGGAACTCTCTTCCGGCTTCTTGCTTTCCACTCAACTTTGATCTTCAAAAATGTAAATGCAATGTCAATCATTATCCTCTGCCTTCTTAGTACGTGTTCTTTTATTGTTCTCTCGCCTTAATTACGTTATCTTCTTCTCATATTATTTCAATCTTAGTAACCATATACGTCAGTGGTATTTCTGTCTTGCTTGGGGTGAAATGATTAAAAAAAAAAACAAATAATAATTTGTTAACAGGTTTTTCTTCATATAAAGTCAAAAGTTTTGTACGTAAGGAACAAAGTAGCTTTGCACTGTATTATTTTTAAAGTGAGAGAATGTAACGGGTGTCAAAGAAATGAAGAAGGTGGGAATTGGGAAGTAGCAGGTTCGAAGCGAGTTACTTTACAACCGGTTTTTCTTCCGCGTTGGTTTTTTTTTTTTTTCATTGGCAGTTTTATTTAGGCGTAAAGTGAGAAGAAAAAAAAAAAGAAAAAAAAAAAGAAAAAAAGAAAAGAAAAACCGCAATATCTATATATAAAACCCAGAGATATGTCTATGCGTCTCGCTTTGAATATTTTTTTTAATATTTACCTTGAAAATATGATTAAGCACTACATCAACTTTTTTTTGCTTTTTTTTTTTTTAAATCACCTCACTCGACAGAAAACTACTAAACTGTAAAGCGTTGCTGGTATAGTATTAGGGAGAGAGAGCAGTAAACGAACAACTATTAAGAAGGCAGAAAATGACGATTGATATTGAATCAAAATTTTTAAGAATTAATGTTGAATGGAAACCAAGAAGCCAGAAGAGAGTTCCATAAGCGAGAGAAGAAACTTTTAGCATAGGACTTATAATAATATGAGAAGAAGAAAACATAATTAAGGAGAGAGAACAATAAAAGAACAGGAATTAAGAAGACAGAAGACAACGATTGACATTGCACTTATATTTTAGAAGATCAAATTTGAATGGAAAGCAGAAAAACAGGAAGACACTAATTCAAGCGAGAAGTGCCAGAGAAGAAATGTTTGTTTAGAACTTCCGGTTACATGTCGCCATTTTAACTTTAAAATGAAGAAATTTATTAGCTAATAAAAAAAAAATCGGGTTATAGAAGTAGTGGTCCGATTTTAATCAAATTTGATACACTCATTGACAAAGACATAAGAAACGATATTCAGAAGTTTCAAGGTTGCAGTTCTTACAATAGTGCAGAAAATCGATAATACATATGTATATAAAAGTCAAGATGTTTGTGTGTATGCCTGTTTATCTGCCTGTACGTCTGTATTTTTTTCAGCCCTTTTATTTTAGTTTTTGCTCCGGGTTTGGCACTAAGTAGGTATAATTGTAGTTCTTAGTGTCAGCCATGATAACATTTACTCAGAGGACTTATTTAGCCTTCAAAATTCAGTTTACGACGAAAAATTCTTATTTGATATCGATACCAGAAAATCAAAATTTGACTTACATCCATTCATTTTTCTTTCAGTCTACGGTTTCGCTTTAGCTGGAAACAACTATTGCTTTTTAGTCTTTCGTGCCAACGTCCAAAGAGTGTGAGCTCGAGGACCATGGATTAGTTTTGAACCTTCATTACATCCGACCAACGCCGGGCTATACTGCTAGTGTGCGATAAAAGAAAAAAAGGCAACAATGTTGTATAAACATGTAAATGCATCATATAATGATGTTATACACAAGGCAAATAATGATGTTATAAACACAGGTTAATAAATTTAAAGGTCAGTCAGTCAGTTCAGTGCCGTACGTGAAACACGCTTAAGCGATCATGTCTCGAAAGATACAATTTGATACAATAATTTGTTAACAGGTTTTTCTTCATATAAAGTCAAAAGTTTTGTACGTAAGGAACAAAGTAGCTTTGCACTGTATTATTTTTAAAGTGAGAGAATGTAACGGGTGTCAAAGAAATGAAGAAGGTGGGAATTGGGAAGTAGCAGGTTCGAAGCGAGTTACTTTACAACCGGTTTTTCTTCCGCGTTGGTTTTTTTTTTTTTTCATTGGCAGTTTTATTTAGGCGTAAAGTGAGAAGAAAAAAAAAAAGAAAAAAAAAAAGAAAAAAAGAAAAGAAAAACCGCAATATCTATATATAAAACCCAGAGATATGTCTATGCGTCTCGCTTTGAATATTTTTTTTAATATTTACCTTGAAAATATGATTAAACACTACATCAACTTTTTTTTGCTTTTTTTTTTTTTAAATCACCTCACTCGACAGAAAACTACTAAACTGTAAAGCGTTGCTGGTATAGTATTAGGGAGAGAGAGCAGTAAACGAACAACTATTAAGAAGGCAGAAAATGACGATTGATATTGAATCAAAATTTTTAAGAATTAATGTTGAATGGAAACCAAGAAGCCAGAAGAGAGTTCCATAAGCGAGAGAAGAAACTTTTAGCATAGGACTTATAATAATATGAGAAGAAGAAAACATAATTAAGGAGAGAGAACAATAAAAGAACAGGAATTAAGAAGACAGAAGACAACGATTGACATTGCACTTATATTTTAGAAGATCAAATTTGAATGGAAAGCAGAAAAACAGGAAGACACTAATTCAAGCGAGAAGTGCCAGAGAAGAAATGTTTGTTTAGAACTTCCGGTTACATGTCGCCATTTTAACTTTAAAATGAAGAAATTTATTAGCTAATAAAAAAAAATCGGGTTATAGAAGTAGTGGTCCGATTTTAATCAAATTTGATACACTCATTGACAAAGACATAAGAAACGATATTCAGAAGTTTCAAGGTTGCAGTTCTTACAATAGTGCAGAAAATCGATAATACATATGTATATAAAAGTCAAGATGTTTGTGTGTATGCCTGTTTATCTGCCTGTACGTCTGTATTTTTTTCAGCCCTTTTATTTTAGTTTTTGCTCCGGGTTTGGCACTAAGTAGGTATAATTGTAGTTCTTAGTGTCAGCCATGATAACATTTACTCAGAGGACTTATTTAGCCTTCAAAATTCAGTTTACGACGAAAAATTCTTATTTGATATCGATACCAGAAAATCAAAATTTGACTTACATCCATTCATTTTTCTTTCAGTCTACGGTTTCGCTTTAGCTGGAAACAACTATTGCTTTTTAGTCTTTCGTGCCAACGTCCAAAGAGTGTGAGCTCGAGGACCATGGATTAGTTTTGAACCTTCATTACATCCGACCAACGCCGGGCTATACTGCTAGTGTGCGATAAAAGAAAAAAAGGCAACAATGTTGTATAAACATGTAAATGCATCATATAATGATGTTATACACAAGGCAAATAATGATGTTATAAACACAGGTTAATAAATTTAAAGGTCAGTCAGTCAGTTCAGTGCCGTACGTGAAACACGCTTAAGCGATCATGTCTCGAAAGAGACATGACTGACTGGGCAGAAGATTATCCCGCAGTAGGTTGCCATTGCTTTCTGCGGTAGACTGGTTGCCGACCAAGGCTATAGAACCCAATCTATCCTGTTATTTAACCCATAACTGGAAGGAAGAGTCGGATTAGTACCTTTCCCAAGGGTATTTGCACATAAGCGAATGCAATGAATTCAACTGGAATTCGAACTCGGCTCTCCGATTTCTCGTTCCGCGCCGATATCCATTGCTCCACAACGCACATCCTTAAATTAAAGGTACATTGAAAAAATAACACAGAAGGATATGTGCGATAAAAGTAGCTAAACAGTGCAAGACTAAAAGTAGAGACGGAGGTATTAATCATGGCTACACAACCAAAATTTATTCACCAGGATTACCAGATAAAAATAAAGAGACAAACTCAATATGTAGATAATATGAACATTATAGTAATTAATAAGCGAAAGTCGAAAGTATGTTGTAAAATGCTGCTACACAAATATGAAAATATTTATAAACCAATAACATGTAATAAAGTGCTTACTTTTTAAAACACACAAATTAAAGCTGTCCACTCTAGCTGCTGATATCCAAGATTCCATTCATATCCACACGCAAAGGCAACACTCAACTCAGCACAGACCAAACGACAAAGAGACCGCCTCAGACTACGGCGTCATCATCCACAGTAATAACTAAATTCTCTTTTATTAGCCTGGTATTGAACTCACAACTCTTTTGGGTCAAGTCACAGGAACTAACCAACGTCTATATCCACTAATCATGTGTCCTTAAGGATACCAGGCTACAGCAGTTGTGAACAAGTAACTTGCAGAGTTAGAGGGAGATAACTCATGACTTCCAATCGTATCATTACTACGCAAGGGATGAGAATGATATACCCTAATAATTGTAATAAAGGGTTCGGTTCGAAATTCCTAGCACCTGAAGAAAGCCGGAGCGTGCAATGGCCGAAACGTCGTACAAATTGCAACAAAGATGAGGATAATAGTCCGAATAATGTAAATACTGCAATCAGTTCTCATCTGCAACAATCAACAGTGGACAAAGTCTAATTCCAAGGACCTAGTTGACATTGCCATGGGATCACTGGATTCTGCAGAATCATAGAATCTTGTAGGTCTATTTATTTAGAACAATCTAAGTACACACCGTGATGTTGATATAGCTGACATTGGGTTATATAGAGACGATGGTCTCATGATTGTCCATAATTCAACAAATTCAAAAGTAAATAGAATTCATAAATTAGTACATAGCCCAATGAAAAACTTTAGTCTTAAAGTAATAGTACAAACTAACATGTATAAATGTTGACTTCCTAGATGTTACTCTAGATTTAGTTAATAAGGCTAATTAATTAACTAATTAATTAACTAATTAATTAACTAATTAATTTAGTTAATAACTCAACCTACGTAATATATAATGCTAACTCTATTTACAAAGATCCTAAATCAAGGACACAGAATAAAGAACGATTCCGCAGCTGAAGACATTTTTATAAACGCAGTCAATACTAAAAAAGCGGCTATAAATACATTAAATATTATAAGCAAAATAATAATAATATCAAACATAATAGAAAAATAATTTGGTACACACCACTATTTAACCACACGTTAGGCAATAAATTCCTTAACCTCGTTCAGAAATACTTCTCAACTAATAACACCCTTAGCAAACTTTTCAATAAGAATACACTGAAACTTAGTTATAGTGTCACTGATAATCTTGAAATTATAATAAAAATCACAACAATAAAATCCTAAAACAATATAACAAAATTAACAATCATAACCACTCTATTATAAATAACGACAGTAATACTAAAACTTGTAACTGTTGTAACCCAAACGAATGTCCTCTGCAAAATAGATGCCTTACGTATTCCATAGTATATCAAGCTACCATCTCAACTACAGAAAATCCAAATCTTATCAAACATTATATTGAGAGTACTAAGAACACTTTTAAGGCTGGATTTTATCGGCATAAACTGTCCTTTAATAATAAAATCGATAGTAACACAACCTCTCTCCCCAAACACTATTAGCCATTGAAAGATGCAAATAAAACTCTTACAGTAAAATAGAAGATATTAACAAAATCTAGAACATGCAAGTCGCTACATGGAATATGTTTTCTTTGCTTACAAAAAAGTCCATATAATTAAATTCCCAAGAACTAACTTATAAAACCAACGTAATGAAATTACCACTTACTGTCATCATAAAATAATTCACACTCTTAAATATATCTAAAATTACCTCAGCCTGTTTACTAGTTGCTATAATCTATACTCCTACCCCTTCTAGTTAATTATATATACCTTAAAGCTAAACTTTATTATATGTTACAATACTGTAATACTAACACGTCGTACAAACGGCAACAAAGATGAGGATAATAGTCCGAATAATGTAAATACTGCAATCGGTTCTCATCTGCAACAATCAACAGTGGACAAAGTCTAATTCCAATGACCTAGTTGACATTGCCATGGGATCACTGGATTCTGCAGAATCGTTAAGTGAGTTGCAAGTTCTGATGTCGTTAAGTGAGTTGCAAGTTCTGATGTCGTTAAATGAGTTGCAAGTTATGATGTCGTTAAGTGATTTGCAAGTTCTGGTGTATTGAACACCGAAACTTAATAGCTTTTGAGTTGCAGTATGCTATTATTATAACAATAACAACTATATATATTGGGTATCTTCATTAAATTGCTGAAAAGTAGGCATAATATGAAAAAAAAAAAAAAAGACTCAAACTTAATAAAAACGAACTATTTCCACCAAAATGTTTATGTTATTATTCAGAGGAAAGATCAAAGTATTAACTACTATTCATCTTTAAAATCTAATAATTCTGCTTTTAAAATTTAACTTTATGGTCCTACGTCTATTTCTTTACATCATTTTTTATATTAACGAAGCCCTTTAAAAACAATATTTTTTTATTATTGTTCTTACTTTTTTCAATCTCGTCGCATCTAAAAATAATACGTTAGCTACATTTTTGTTCCATTCTTATTTAAACAACTGACACTGATATGCATCACTACACTTTGCTCCAATATTCATTGGTCTACACCCACAATTCTTTTAAAATATAATAACCACTCACTCTACTACAATCATCTAATATTGTGGCATTTTTTTATTTTTAAGTTTAATTTTGCTATTTTAAATTTCTTTATCAATATATATACGACCCGGTAAATGAACCATATTTCACTGCCTGATGATGGTGTATTGAACACCGAAACTTAATAGCTTTTGAGTTGCAGTATGCTATTATTATAACAATAACAACTATATATATTGGGTATCTTCATTAAATTGCTGAAAAGTAGGCATAATATGAAAAAAAAAGGACCCAAACTTAATAAAAACGAATTATTTCCACCAAAATGTTTATGTTATTATTCAGAGGAAAGATCAAAGTATTTTTTATTATTTTTGAAAATTATTTAATCCATTCTAACATGTTCGAAATTTTGATAAAAATCTTCTTTTGATATTTGTTAGCGGATAATCAAATCGTTACGAGAATTTACAATGGAAAGCCTAATATTAGTCAGTTAAGTGCCATACGTGATACACGCTTGGGCGATCATGTCTCTTTCGAGACACGACTGACTGGGCAGAAGATATCCCGCAGTAGGTTGCCATTGCTTTCTGCGGTAGACTGGTTGCCGACCAAGGCTATAGAATCCAATCTGTCCTGTTATTTGACTCATAGCTAGAGGTGGAAGAGATGTACTATATTATTAAGTAATAATAAGTGGGGGATCAGTTTTATATTGTTATGAAGTAATAAACTGATCCCCCACTTTATGCCCAGTAGAACCCTTAATCATGTTTTCAACTATTATATTCAGTCAGTCAGTTAAGTGCCATACGTGATACACGCTTGGGCGATCATGTCTCTTTCGAGACACGTCTGACTGGGCAGAAGATTATCCCGCAGTAGGTTGCCATTGCTTTCTGCGGTAGACTGGTTGCCGACCAAGGCTATAGAACCCAATCTGTCCTGCTATTTAACCCATAACTGGAAGGAAGAGACGGATTAATGCCTTTCCCAAGGGTATTTGCGCGTAAGTGAATGCAATGGATTCAACTGGAATTCGAACTCGGCTCCCCGGTTTCTCGTTCCGAGCCGATATCCACTGTACCACAACGCACTTCCCCCATTCGTGTAAATTTACGAAATTTTAAGAAATTAAATTTTGTTGTGCAAAGTGGTTTTATTAGTTAAATAAGTTAATTTGTTATCAGTTGGTTCTAAGCTTTCGGCTTATGATGGTGGATGCTTTTATGTTAACGTCCTTGTAACCTCTCTGAAGATGGCTCATGCGAGCCGAAAGCTTAGAACCAACTTAATAAAAAATCATCCAAATGTTGGAGAGTTTTGGTTATTATTTTCAACTGAAATTAAAGCCAAAATACGATGTTTAGAACGGCTCATGATTGCACATAATAGACATTCATTGTCTCTTATATTTAACAGTATATGTTTAAAAAATTATCTGCTGCCTCGATACACAATATATATATATATATATATATATATATATATATATATATATATATATATATATATATACACTGTAATGGTTGTTACAATGTTTTTAAATTCATAGTATCACTACACAAAAATTTTTCATGTTTCGAAGCCAGCCCATTATGTTTTTGGTTTCTTCCTCAGGTAATTTTTTAGAATTGAGAATTATCTAGTTGAGAAGCCAGTTTATTTGTGGTGAATTTATTATTTTTGGGTGTTAGAGGGGTTGGTCTGTATTTTGAGTTCTGTTGACCTTTTTGACCTTTTTAAGGTCTTAGGGTTTAGTGTTTGTTTTTGGCAGAGTTCAGGATAGGTTAATCTATTAATCTTGAGAGGGCTGATGCTGCTGGCGCCTTGCGTATTGTTATTTGGTTTAGGGGTTGGTAGGTGTTGATTTGTTTTGGGGTTGGTTTCTCCTTAATTTAATGTATGTCATTTTGTATTGGGTGTGTGCTTTTTTTGTTTTTTTATTTTTTGTTTTTTATAAAATATATTTTTTATAAAATATATCTTTCATAAAAAATATTTTATAATATTACATAATATTTAAACTATTTTATAATATTATAAAATATAATATTTTATAATATTTAAGAAATATATTTCTTTTATAAAATCTATTCTTTATACAACATATTTTATAAATATAAAATATATTTTTTTATTTATTTATCTACTATCTGTTGCAACTGCATTATTTTTTGTTGGTATTGTATAGGGTTTGTTTTCTTTTTCTGTTTATTTATAGGGTTGGTTGTGTGTATTTTTGTGTTTTTTTGTGGGGGGTTTCTGGTTGGGTTTTTTTTTTGTCTACTGAAATTTAAGCGAGAAATATTTGTGATGTTTGCATCTTACTGCTAATTAGTCTCTACGGTTTAATAAATCGTTGCTGTTAGGGTACTGGAGAATGTGTAGTTTTTCACTTGGATATAAAGGGCAGATGTCATTAAGTGAGTTGCAAGTTCTAGTTTTTTCTAGGATTTTCCATTTTACTTTGGGTTTCTGTTTTGAATCCTTTAGCTTCCAAAAGTATGTGGAAAGGGATGTTTGGTCTCGGTATAAGCTGTTTTTAAATGAGGTTTGGTGCAAGTACCAGCGCTGCTTAAAAGTATTCTTAGTTGATCCGATATACACTTTATTTATAGTTGGATTTTCGATGGATGTTATGTTGCATTGATAGATTATTGAGTTTGTTTTGCATTTATTTTGTAGTGGGCAGTTGCTAGGGTTTCTACAATTACACATGTTTTCGTTGTTGAGTTTGGTTGTGTTTTGGTTGCCGGTTTTATTTTGGTTTACGTGTTAATTTAGGATATATTTGTTATGGTTAGTCATGATTTTTTCTAGGTTGTTTGTGCAGCTGTAGCTAAGTTTAAGTGTATTTTTGTTGAAGATTTTACTGAGGGAGTTATTTGTTGGGAAATGTTTTTTAATTAAGTTCAGGAACTTCTGTCCTAGTTTGGTGTTGATCATTTGGTTGAAAGGAGGTGTGTACCAAATGATTTTTCTGTTTCTACTTTTCTTGTTGGGGTTGTTGTTTGTTATGTATTGGATGTTTTTGTTTCTGTAGCCGCTTTTTTAAATGACTTGTTGTAGAGAGCTTTGTGTTTGTTGAATACTTTTTTGTTGGACGAGTTTTGGCTGATTCTATGTTCTATGGAAGAGGGTATATGTTTGATAATACTAGGGGGTGGTTTGACTTTGGGTGGATGTATAGTGGGTATTCATTGGGTTTTATGTATGGTTTGTAATTGTTGTTGACTAAATCTAGTATGATATCGAGGAAGTTTGCTACTTTTAAATTTGTGTTGAGTATAACTTTTAGGTTTAAAGCTTTGAATTCTCTATGTATTAGTTTTCTGATTTTGTCTGTTTTAAAGTGTGTGGAGTTTTTACTATCATTAGACCGTCGTCTCTATATTTTTTTTTTTTTTTTTAATCATTTCACCCCGAGCAAGGCAGAAACGCCACTGATGTGCAGGGGGTTACATAAATGTAAAAAGATTAATTAGAAAAGAGTGAGGAGTACAAGCTAGTTAGAAAGGAACAATAGAAAGCTGAGAAAGCAGGTGCAATGACAGATACATGGGCGGAGAGAAAGGGAAGGTTATACAGGGGAGGGGAGAGAGCTAGAGGCCAGTGGTTAGTAGGTGAGTATTAACTTTGCTTTTAAATTTCTGGAGGTCGTAGCCGTCAGGAAAGCAAGAATACGGGAGTGAGTTCCACAGGCGGGAAGTGCGAGAGAGGAAGCTGCAGGAGTAGAATTGTCGTCTGCGTTTGGCTAACCTGACTGTGAATGGGTGGGACCCAGTTGCCAGTCTGGTTGAACGGGTGAACACCTGTTGAGGAGGCATCAGTGACTTAAGCTCATCCGAGCAGAAGCCATGAAAGTATTTATAGAAGAGACAGAGGGAGGCCACATTTCGACGATGGGAAAGTGGCTGCAGACGAGTCGCCAGATCAGTACCTATCACATTACAGACTCTCCTTTGGAGCTTGTCAAGAACACTGAGTAGAACGGCAGGGGCACCTGGCCATAAATGGCAGCAGTACTCCATGCACGGACGGATGGTTGACTTGTAAAGCCCTATGTCCTGTGTGTTAATGTCTTGGTGAGCAGTGAGATTGTACAGAGTAAATAATCCGATGAGATCCGAGGACTCAGCGGAGTCCAGCGCACCCATTGTGATGTCGAATTGGTTTACAGCGTTGTTTTTTATCCATTGCTCTTGGTTGTGGATAAGGACAGATGTCTTGGCCGCCATAGTGATATTATATTCCTCCTTTGTTAGGTCTGTGTAGTGTGTAGCAAATTCTAGTGCTAAGGTAAAGAGGTCCTTAGTGATTGACGGGTAGTAATCCGAAACGGAAAAGTAGGAAGGTAAATTCCAAAAACCTGATCCTAATTAATATTAAAAATTTTAATTTCAAAAAATGATACAGGAGGAGAGCTCAATGTAATTAAAATTACAGAGCCAGTATAAATTAAAATAAATTTTCAAAATTCAAAAATGTTGAATGAACATTTCAACATGAAATTCCTAAGAGAGAAATAGTAAAAGAATAGTAAAAGAATTCGTAGAATCTACGGATTCTTCATCTTGTTCTACAGAATCTTTTAACCTGAAAACTTAACGTACACCTCCTGTATGCAAATTTCTGAACTTTTTTGAGAAGGACCTTTTCGACTTGATCCCCAAAATTAAATTTCGTGAGGCTTCTAATAAATTCCAGAACTTTAAAAAACTCTAAGTACCTGTGGGTAAAATCCGACAAATATAACAACATTTATAAATGTGATCCTTCAAATTACCTAAGTATTCTTAAAAATAACATAACTAGTAATTACAAAGTAGACAGAAGAGACCTGACATTATCTGAAATTAATATAGATACAGCTAAATTTGCTAACGAATTAAATATTAGTGACAAAATTGGCAAAGTTCCTTCCAAAGAAGCTTACGTTTTATTTAAGGACCACAAACCAATTTCCAAAACAAATTACAATCTAGACTGATTAATCCTACTAAAAGTGACTTAGGCATAATTTTTAGGGATATTCTAAAAAACCTAATAGAGAAGTTGCAATCGAATTTACAACCAAACCTTTGGAAAAGTTCTTCGGATACTATATACTGGTTTAATAACATCAATAATAAATCTAAGTCCACCTTCCTTAAATTTGATCTTGTTGACTTCTATTCTTCTATATCAAAAGACCTTCTTGAAAGTTGCTTAAATTTTGCTAAAAATTACGTGGATATTTCGGATAGGGACTATAAAGTTATCTTAGCGGCTAGAAAATCCATTCTCACCTTTAATAATTCCACATGGACGAAAGGGCCAAAGGATAGTTTTGATGTCCCTATGGGAGCGTATGATTCAGCCCAGGTAGCAGATCTTGTAGGTATTTATATTTTAGATGTTCTAAGTAGGTTTTTAGACCCAAAACAATTAGGCCTGTATCGGAATTATGGATTAATTTTTATCCCTAATTCCAATGGGCCCTATACAAATAGAATACACAAAAAAATAATTAGAGCCCTAAATTACCTCGGTTTTAAGGTTGAAGTTACTTCTGATCTTAAAATTGTAAACTATCTAGATATCAACCTTAATTTAAATGATGGATCCTACCAGCCATTTCTCAAAGAAAATAATTCCCCCACTTATAATAATATTTTATCCAACAGCCCCAAAAATATTATAAAACAGATACCCAATATAGTGAATAATAGAATCAACCAATTATCATCCAACATTAAAACTTCCAACGCAAGTAAAGATATTTACAATAAGGCAGATATAAGAACAAATTAACATATAATAAACCTACAATAGACCCCGAATCATCTAAAACAAAAAATAAAAGAAACTGTAGAAAAAGAAAGATAATTTGGTTTAACCCTCCTTATTGTAAATTAACTAATATCAATATTGGTAAATATTTTCTCAAATTAGTAGACAAAAATTTTAATAACAGTAATCCTTTACGGAAAATTTTTAATAGGTACACCCTTAAAATCATTCTTGTACCCCTAATATAGACAACCTCATTAATTCCCATAATAGAAGTATTCTAATGAATTTACGCAATACTGATTCTGGGTCCGGAATTTTGAATGAATGCAGCTGTAGCTCTGTGGACACCTGCCCGGTGGAGGGCAAATGTAAATCCACCCAGGTGATTTATGAAGCCCGCATTTCTCCATCAAACAATAAAAATAACTACCGAATCTATATTGGTATGTCCGCTGGACCTTTTAAGCAGAGACTTTATAACCACAGGTATTCTTTTTCGAACCCGGGTCAAAAATACCAGACAGCCCTTTCACGGATATTCTGGAAAATGAAAGAGGAAGGGCTGGATCCTGTAATTAGCTGGAAACTAATAGGTTCAGCCCGTATTCCGAGGAATTTTCGTGATAGGTGCTGTCTGTGTTTGCTAGAAAAAATGTTAATATTGAAGTATCCTTACCAATACCTGCTCCTGAATCTTAGAAGGGAATTTATTAGTAACTGCCGCCATAAAACTAGTTTTTTGAATACTTAAATTTTAAATTTTAAATTCCTTAATTTTTAGATTTTAGGATATAAATATAAATTTAATGATTGTTGATAAATTATTTTAATTTTAACTTTGAATAACAATTTAACCTCTCTACCTTCCTCTTCCAGTCTCCTTTAATTGTCTACCTTTATAAAATATAGATTCTTTTATTTAACCCCTTTTTCCTTTGTTAGTATATATCTTTTTAATAATTTTTTTCACATCATAAATTTTATAAATTTTCTATATATATAAAAAAATTTATATAAAATTTTTTTAAGAATAATTTTTTTAAAAGCTTTTTTAGAAATTTATAATTTTCTTTAATTGTTATTTAGTTTGTCTATACCTAAAAATATCTTTAATTAGATTAATTTAATTAAATTTGTAAAATCTTATTTTTATTTTTTCCCCTAAATATTCTTTTTCAAATAAGTCTCTTTTTTTTTCCAAATCTTTAACTCTTTTAAACATTTAAAGTTAAATTTATTTGACACGTATCGAGCGTTTTCTATTTGATACTTTCTCTTTTTTCTTTCTTTTCTTTTTTCCCCTTCTTTATTTTTTCTCTATACACTCTTTTTATATTCCGCCCCTTCCATTTCTGTTTTGTTTTGTTTAACCCAATTCTCAATTTAACGACCTCCCATTCCTTAACTCTTTTCGTCTATTATGCTAGACATGCCAAATTTCCATCTCTTCGCTTACAACTCTATCAAAAAGTAAAAAACAAAAAGAGACTGATTTTATAAAAAATATTTTGTGACGTATATTTATGAAATCTTAACCGTTATTTGTTTTTTCTCCTTTTTAATCTTATTTTTCTTGATTTTGATGTCGACTGTGTTGCTGAGGAGACGTGAATTCTCTCTTATAGATTTCATGTTGAAATGTTCATTCAACATTTTTTAATTTTGAAAATCTATATTTTAAAATATTTTAATATATATATATATATAATAATATATAATATATAATAATATATAATAATATAATTTTTTAATTTTATAAAATAATATTTTAATTTTTAATTTTGAAAATCTATTTTAATATATATAATATATTTTGAAAATCTTTTAATATTTTAATATAATATAATATAATATAATAATAATATAATAATATAATAATATATAATATATAATATATAATATATATAATATATTTTTAATTTTGAAAATCTATTTTAATATATATAATATATTTTGAAAATCTATATAATAATATATAATAATATATAATAATATATAATATATAATATATAATATATATAATATATATAATATATTTTTTAATTTTGAAAATCTATTTTAATATATATAATATATAATATATAGATCCTACACAAAATTAATAGACAAAACTTGTCTATATTATTCAATGAAACCTGCATTAATGAAAAAATGCTGCCAAAATACACACAATTTAAATTACATGATCCAGCAGCCGAACACACCATCACTACATAGAAATATAAATGGAGCCTTGTGAAAAGGCAAATTGAAATAGCGAAAGAAAATCTTTGATAATGGCATATGTGAGCCGAAAGCTTAGACCCGATAAAAAAATCAACAATTATTGTGATTTTTTGTTGTCTTTCAACGACATCACCATCAAGTATATCAGACGGTATGAACGGCTCCTACACAAAATTAATAGACAAAACTTGTCTATATTATTCAATGAAACCTGCATTAATGAAAAAATGCTGCCAAAATACACACAATATATATATATATATATATATATATATATATATATATATATATATATATATATATATATATCACCTTTAAACGAGTTATTTCGCTACCCTGGTTTCCACCATGAGGGGTTTCTTCAGGCGATTTTTAATAACTATTAAAAATCATCAGAAGAAGCCCCTCATGGTGGAAACCAAGGTAGCGAAAGAACTCGTTTAAAGATGAAAAATATTCAAACGTTCTACAATATAATTGTATAGAACACTTTTTAATACATATGTGTACTGGTCTAACCATATTAGGACCAAAAACTAAGTATTAAACAATATATGAAATTTTTAAAATTAAAAAAAACATTCTTGAAGATTTCATTTTAGATTTAATTAAAAGCTTAATGATTAAATTTATTATTTCCATTAAGTAAAATATTCTGGTGCATTTCCGATAGAAATTATATAGAGAGGAATGTCACATTTAATTTCGATATGTTCAGGTGATTTACAATAACAGATTTTTCCGTTTTTCAAACGCACAAACAGAATATTTTTATGACCGCGCGACTGGAATTTTCAAACAACCGAACGTTTTCAAAATTAGGAAGGAGTTATTTAAGGATCTTACAAAACTTTCATCCATGTTTGCAAGGCCATAGCTGATGCTAAAAAAAAACAAAAAACAAACACCGGGCACAGAGAAAATTGCCCGGATTTATTAGTTGACAATGTGATGACGTCATCAGTGTTATCCGTTTCCAGAAACTATGGTTTTTGCGGATTTTTTCGGCTATTCCAATGGAAATTAAGCACAGAACGTGAACGAAAGCAGGAAATCGGGTTCGGTCTTTCTGAGTATAACCAGTCTTTTCTCCCAAAATTAATAGATTTTTACTGCGTTCATTCGGATGTTTTCTTCGTTTTTCTTTCTTTCTTTCTTTCTTTCTTTCTTTCTTTCTTTCTTTCTTTCTTCACGAATTGTTTAGTTTGATTTCTGACGAAGACATTTTTCTTTGCCCGGATTTTCATTATGATTGCACGGATCGGCCCTGACCCGCGCCCGGTGTGCCCGGTAGTCAGATACGGCCATGCATGTTTGTATGATCATAGCATGTATTTGTAGGTGTGATTACTTCTGGATATAACTTCTGATCTTTCATTTAGTAATGTTTTTTTTTTAAATGAAAGACTATATATATATATATATATATATATATATATATATATATATATATATATATATATAAACAAACTTATATCAGTTAAATGTCATACAGGATACACGCTTGGGTGATCATGTTATTTAACCTATACCTGGGTTAAATAACAGGACGGATTGATTAATACTTTTCCCTTGAGTATTTGCACGTAAGTGAATGCAACAAACATGAAACTTTTCATAAAAAGCATTTCATTTAGAAACTTCCAAGGGAAACAACTTATATATTTCATCTCTATAATTATTTCCCTTGAAATATATCCGTTTTGTATTATTTATGCCGATGCTAATATAAATCATGGAATATGTTTCAGTATTAACTCACTTATTATTGAGCGGAACTCAAAATACGAAAAACGAGTTCAAATCTTATCCATGGTATTGACTTTGTATTAACTTCTAAGAAAAATACGAATCTTTAGCAGAAGTCATAAATAATATGAATTGATGCGTCAATTGCTTTGCATTTTTTGTCAGTTTAAGTAAGCCAATCAGAAACTAGCAATCCTTTTAACTAATCATAGCTAAGAGGGTAGACTCGTCGACTGACGTCAGTGCGACCGGGTTTCAATCCTGAAAGCAATCAGATGTCAACCCGTACTGATTAGCTGTAACACAGCAGAACAGATCTGTCTGCGGATGACTATAAATTATAGTTTAGAACGTGTACAAATTTTTATCCACTACAAAGTGTACATTTTGTTTCGACATTGAAACGACAAAATCTCCTCAGGTGGTGTGAAAAAGAATGGAAAATCTCTTTTCTTATATTTGGCAAGTTGTGTGTGGGATGTTGATGGGGTTAGTGATAAGCAGATATTTCTTGTAAAAATTGTCCGTTGGAATATTGAAAAGAGGGAGTTTGTGGGTGATAGTTGATTAATGAACTTGTCAGGAATTTTGTTGACAGATTTAACATTAAGATATTGTATAGCTTTTTATGGCGTAGTGGCTGGATATTTTTCTCCGGGTTTAGTGAAGGGAAGAATAAGGAAGTGTAAGGGTGGGGAAGAATAGGATTAGATGCGATGAAGTGGGAAATAGTGTTTATCATTTATTGGACCGATGTTCCTTATTTAATTGTACAACTATACACTATTTTTTTTTATTTAACCCTCTAGGGCCATTCGTATCATATTTGATACAGTATGAAAACAAGCCTTGAAAGAAATATTTTCCTGAAAAATTTTTTTCAGAGAAATATTTTATAAATTTCAAATGAAAGCAGTACTGACTGCTCAGTCAATGAATACCAAATGTTACCTTATAGGTAAATACCAAATGTTTTCTTATAGGGAAATACTGTATAAAATATGATACGAATGGCCCTAGAGGGTTAATCATGTTTCTATTATATTCAGTCAGTCAGTTAAGTGCCATACGTGAAACACGCTTAGGCGATCATGTCTCGAAAGAGACATGACTGACTGGGCAGAAGATTATCCCACAGTAGGTTGCCATTGCTTTCTGCGGTAGACTGGTGAATTATATTATTATATTAATAAGTAGTAATTAGTGGGGGATCAGTTTATTACTTCATGACAATAGAAAACCGATCACCCACTTTATGACCAGTATAAGCCTTAACCCTCTCGGGCCATTCGTATCATATTTGATACAGTATGAAAACAAGCCTTGAAAGAAATATTTTCCTGAAAAATTTTTTCAGAGAAATATTTTATAAATTTCAAATGAAAAGCAGTACTGATGCTCAGTCAATGAATACCAAATGTTTCCAATAGGGAAATACCAAATGTTTCCTTATAGGGAAATACTGTATCAAATATGATACGAATGGCCCTAGAGGGTTAAGTAGTAATTAGTGGGGGATCTGTTTATTACTTCATAACAATATAGAACTGATCCCCCACTTTATGATACGAATGGCCCTAGAGGGTTAAACTCAGTTTTTATAATTAATTTAATTTTGTGAATTTAACCTTAATCTTAAATTTAGGAAATCACTTTTTCCTTATAAAAATTTAAATAAAGACCACAGTTGGTGTTATGGAATAGGTAAAATTTGATGTAAGAGTGTTGTTGATATTATAAAGGTTTATCGTCTCTAAGGGGGTCCTAATTTTGGCTTTTGTAGTATTTTTTATCATGATTGTAAGGTTAGTTTGGCTTTTGTTGTCATTTCAAATTCAAAACAAAAGGTACACTTTGTAGTGGATAAAAATTTGTACATGTTCTAAACTATAATTTATAATAAATATTCACAGCTCTATATTATATATCGAGCACTATTTTAAATTAATGTTTTGAACATTGTAAATTTTTCTTCGTTCCTTATTCACTCGGATATATAACGGAATGTTCCAGAGATTAATGAAATAGAATTAACAACCGAAATCTTTAATTTATTTGTTTGATTATTATTTTTAATCGATACCCGTATTTGAGCAGATATTCTGTTTTTAATTAAACAATATATATTTATTTAGGTACCTCCACTTTTCCATAAATTTTGGATACTTAAGTTTAAAATGAGATTTTTAAAATGAAAAAACATTCTTGAAGATTTCATTTTAGATTAAATTAAAATCTTAATGATTAAATTCATTATTTCCATTAAGTAAAACATTCTGCTGTATTTCAGATAGAAATTATATAGATTGGAATGCTACATTTAATTTCGATTTCTTAAAATTTTGTTAAAACAGGCCATTTTCTTAATTTTAAGAAATTTGTAAACAAACAAAAATTCATCAATTTTAAAAATATTTCAAAAGATCTCTGACACTTTATTTTAGTAAAATTAGAAAATTGAAAATTAAATTTTAAAGAAATATCACTTACTTGTAGCATAAAAAAGTAATATACAATCAATTATTAACGATTAGTCGTGTTCATCTGATCGAACGTTTGACAGACTGTTGAATGACGAAACGATGACAGCTGCTATGCATGAGCATAAATGACAATTTTCATAAAACTAAGGGAAGGGACAAAACTGTAAAATTACGTAATATGTTCCTTATTTTCATATATGGTTGACTAAAATTGCTTCTATTATGAAAATAATAGAAGCAATTTTAGTCAAAAACAAAGAACATATTAAGTAAATAAAAATTATGTTAAAAATAGATAGCACCACTACGTTTAATAATCTTTGCAATTTTGGACTCGTAAATTTCGTTTCCCCTGAATAGCCCAATAAAGAATTTTACACGATTTTAAACTATTATAAATTATTATAATTAAAATGTAAAAAAATTTAAAAAAATCATTATTCATCAAAAAATTTTATTTCTTCAGACAATAGTGTCCTTAATATTACTTATTTACAAAAACAATTAAAAACTTTTCTAATTAAGTCATAGTTTTATTGGATTCATTATTTTAAAATTCATAGCAGATTTTCATTTAGATAGCACTAACTTAAAAAAAAAATATATATATATATATAGGTGATTTACAATCTCCAAAGACTCTACTTTTAACAAAAGAAATTGTCAGGGAATTGTCACGGAATAAGACGGTTCTGTGCGAAATTTCATGAAATTAGGTAAGTGTGTGTGTGTGGGGGGGGGGGGGGGGTGAACATATTAAAAAATTTTAACAAAATTTTCTAAAAGAACATTTTAAAAATAATTCCATTCATTTGTGAATAAGTTCCTGAAAATTTCATTAAAATCGGACAATTATTTGAATTTTACAAGAATTTCAAAATCCAATGTGTTTTCAACGGAGTACAATCGCAAATAAAAAAAAGTCAATGTTCAAAGTTAGCCACGGCCGTGACGTAAACAAAACAAGATTTTAACCAAAATTTCGCACGTGTTAGAAAGGATTAAAAAAATTTTTTAAAAAAATTAAAAAATACTTTGGTTTTTTGTCTTAATAATAAAGTCCATCACAGGACGAAACGCGTAGGTGATTTGAAATACAGTTTTCTTCTTGTCTTTAACCATCCTGTCCTTAAACTTAAATCATAACTGAGTATATTTTTAAATATATATATAAATAGTAATCCGCAGACAGATCTGTTTTGCAGCTCATCAGTACGGTTAGACATCCGATTGCGTTTCAAAATATATTTATTTAGAAAATATATAAATATATATCGACAAATCCTTAGGATCGGTAATATAATCGATCCTGACTTGACTTCAGACACTTTCTCACATTTTCTACAAATATTTTCATAGCAACTGCTCTGACAAAATGTTTTCCTTGGTTTTCCACCCTTTCACTTCCAAAATAGTTAAATGTAATCGCCATTTCTTCTCTAACAGTTTATTTTCTAGCACTTCCAGTTTGTGGAACTCTCTTCTGTTTGTTTGCTTCCCTGATAGCTACAATCTCCAAAGGTTTGCCTGCAAAATCAACCGCCATCTTCTATCTCCTTAATACGCATTCTTCTCTTATTCTTTCTTTGACATCCCCTGTACCTTGTTTTTTTCTTTCCTCTCTCTCTCTCTCTCTCTCTCTCTCTGTGTGTGTGTGTAACTCCCTGCGCATTCGTGATTATTTTCCTCTGTCTCTCTTTCCCTCTATCTGGCCTAATAGTATCAGGTTCTCCAAGCCGTCCTTCCTTATTGCATGTCCCAGAAACATTAGCTGTCTCTTCCTGGTGCTCAGTATTAATTTCCTTTTCGTTTCCATCCTTTCCAAAATCTCATCATTGCTCACATTCTCGATCCATAATATCCGCAGCATCCTTCTGTAGAACCACATTTCAGTTGCTTCAAATTTTTCCTTCATCTTTTTCTTATATTGTCCAGTCTCAGTAGATTTTTGATCGAGGCGAGATTAAACCGTAGTGTCTTCAATGTATATGCCTACTTGGGATCGTATTACATCGGGGAGATCGTTAATGTAGATAAGGAAAAGCATAGGATCTAGAAGAGAGCCTTGAGCGATACATTATAATTGAAAGATGTCATAAATGAGCTGTAATGTTGACAGATGTTATTACCATTAATTTCTCAAGGTACCCAAGTACTTTTAATCTTCTTCCAAGATCATCGTCAAGGGTGTGAGCTGTGGTAACAAAAATTAACCGCAAAACTGTGTTGCTAAAAATTACTGTAATTTTTTTTTCTGTCAATATTTATAAAATATTGTCTTTACAAAACAAAAACTTATACGTAGGGGAGACATCACGAAATCTAAAATTTCGGTTCTATGAAAACAAAAGAGACTTACGTTTGGACAAACGTTCCACATCTCTTGTATTACATCAAAACGTCTTGGGATACAAATTTGATTTATCTAATATTAGTTTAATTATAAAGAACATAATCTTTTAAGGAGAAAGTACTTTGAAAACATAATATTACTACCAACTATAAACACTTATTATATCACTTCTTTGTTTCCTTATAATTTTTTATTAAGTTGGTTCTAAGCTTTCGGCTCACATAAGCCATCTTCAGAGAGGTTATTAAGACGGTAATACAATAACATCCACCATCAGCGACGATTTTATTTTGTGTTGACATAAAACTCAGCTAGGCAACGGCAGTAGTTTAATAAGCTTAGAACCAACTTAATAATAAATTATCCAAATGTTGGAGAATTTTTGTCTTTATTTTCAACTAAAATTAAAGCCAAAGTACGACGTTTAGAACAGCTCATGATTAAACATAATAGACATTCATTGTCTTTTATATCTAACAGTATTTGTTTAGAAAATCATTTGCTGCCTGGATACAGTAAGTATATATATATATATATATATATATATATATATTAATGCAGGTTTCATTGAATAATATAGACAAGTTCTGTCTATTAATTTTGTGTAGGATCCGTTCATACCGTCTGATATACTTGATGGTGATATCGTTGAAAGACAACAAAAAATCACAGTAATTGTTGATTTTTTTATCAGGTCTAAGCTTTCGGCTCACATAAGCCATTATCAAAGAGTAAATATTAACACACAGTAAACATAGAACATTTAAGTTATTAACAATGAAGAGAATTGAATTGAAAATATAAGTCCATCCCTATCGTGGCGGATGGCCGAAGACAGTGACAAAATAGTGGTGTTATGGTCCCTGGTCTGATTACAGGCATTTGAGTACGTTATTGGAAATATCAAAATTGATTGTATTCAAACCAAGGTTTAAATTGTTTAATGTAGTTTGCTTCGAGGATTTTTAGTTTCTGTTTATTATTTTCTTGTTTGAGTATGTACGTGTTATCAACGAGCGTTATATATCGCCAACACTTAGTAATATCTCAATTATGTACAGGGCCACAATGTGGTGCTGTCAGTGTTTGTAAAATCTTTTAAAAAATCCTATCGCTATCGGTACACATATATAAAAATCTATATATTCAGCTTAAAATAAGAAATATCCTTGATAATGGCTAATAGAATAACCGAAAGTACCCGGATATATAAAATATTTGGACAATTTTGACGTATTTTATACCCAGAAAAAGGACACATTTATACGAATACAAGAAAAACTGAATTAAAAGCTTAATCGCAGTATCTCGTCAGTCATCTGTATTGAAACATGTATAAAAGAGGGATTGCTGCCCAATGTATAAGTTTCATCAAAAATGACAGAAAGGTAGTTATGAAGTTATTTATTTATTTGCATCTCTCTGACCGTAGCTAAATTCGATCTCATTTAAATACACATGGAGACATCCCAAACTCTATCCGTAACATACTCGTTGATAATACAAAATATAATAGTTACATCCACATGTAAAAAAAAAAGTCTTAAAATAATGGAAGAATTATAAATAAAAAAGAAAAATCCAACACTTAATAATGTCAGCCACGAAAACGGCCACAATGTGCTTACCGTGTTCATACAAGTATTTTTTTTTCTGGACTCTAATACTCATTGACATTAACTATGAACACAGTTACAATGTGCTGACAATCTTTAGAAAATAAAGCATTCCTATAACTTCAAACGCATACATAAAAAAACACACATTCAGTTAAAAATAAAAAAAATAAAAATCGTCCTTGATAATGGCTAGAAAAATATACGAAAGTGCTCGAATATGCAAAACATTCGGATAGTTTTAACACACTTTGTATCCAGAAAAGAAAACACTTGTACGAACACAAGAAAAATTAAATAAAAAGCTTAATCACAGTACCTTGCAAGTCGTCTTTAACGAAACATGTATAAAAGAGGGATTGCTGCCCAGATACACACTATTTACATAATTCATAATTAATATTGATGTAAGTCAGTTAAGTGCCATACGTGATACACGATTGGGCGATCATGGCTCGAAAGAGACATGACTGACTGGGCAGAAGATTATCCCGCAGTAGTTTGCCATTGCTTTCTGCGGTAGACTAGTTCCCAGCCAAGGCTATAGAACCCAATCTGTCCTGCTATTTAACCCATAACTGGAATTAATAGACGGATTAATACCTTTCCCAAGGGTATTTGCGCGTAAGTGAATGCAATGAATTCGGCTGGAATTCGAACTCGGCTCCCCGATTTCTCGTTCCGAGCCGATAACCAATGCACCACAATACACATATTGATGTATTCTGTCTATTTATTTTTTACTGAAGTTTTCTAATTGTCTAATCAGTTTCTTGGTGTTAAGATGAAATTCATTGATGAAGACGCCGTAGTTTTTATTAACCCAAGTACTTTCGATTTTTTCCAAGGTCATCTTCAGGGATAAATTACGAAGACAAACTTCTTGTAACCGTGATAAAATCTGAATGCCATTGTGATGGTGATTTTTAAAAATACACGTGAACATGTACTGCAATTATTTTAAAATTCAAAATTGCCCCTTTGTAGTTTGCAAAACAAGTGTTTTAATATATGGTTCTTAACTTTACATATGAGCTTAACAATGATAATAAAATCCCTTTTCTTGATGTGTTGGTAGCGACCAATAATAATAGATTTTCTATCTCCCCATACAGAAAAATTAATTAGCATAAAAACGCGCGCTACAAATTATAAAAGAGAATGCCCTGAATATTACAAAAAAAAAAGCTAATATACAAAATTTAAGACATCTTGATGAATTCCATCTTAACATCCTGAAATGGATTAAACTGGAAAGGATTAGTATAGAAATAATATAGACACAATCTCTCTCTCTCTCTCTCTCTCTCTCTATATATATATATATATATATATATATATATAGGTTTCAATGAAAATGACAGACAAGGTATTATCATTAAGTTTTTTTGTATATAATTTTTCATGTGTTCTTTTGTTTTTTTCTTTTCAGAACTAAAATTGTGTAAGAATTATCCAAAAGCTTTGTTTCTTTCGAGTGCTTTCGGCTATATTTTTAGCAATTATCAAGGATACATTTTATTTTACTTAAACTAAATATATGTAAAGTCTATGCATATAGAGTCATGTGTATGTTATGTTATAAACTTTACCCCCCTACACACACACACATTGTGTAATTTGAACATTCACTTACGCGCAAATACCCTTGGGAAAGGTATTAATCCGTCTCTTCTCCCCCCGATTATGGGTTAAATAACAGGACAGATTGGGTTCTATAGCCTTAGTTGGCAACCAGTCTACCACGGAAAGAAAAGACAACTTAGTGCAGGAAAAATTGATGCACGCTCATGCCTGTATCTCGTTTGGCACTGATTTGGGCATCAATCTCACTTTTATGCGGGAATTCATTGAAAATGATAGACAAGGTATTATACTTTCTTTGTTGGCTGCCGGGTTATGTAATTTGAAAATTGTGTATTTGGGTAGTATTCATTTTCAATGAAACATGTATAAAAAAAAAAGGGGGGGGATTGAAGCCCAAATGCACAATTTTTAAATTACATGACCCGGCAGCCAACAAGATAAGTATGATACCTTGTTTGTTGTTTTCAATGAACCTGCAAATATATATATATATATATATATATATATATATATAATATTGAGAGGAAGAGTCAACACATATTTCATCTCAATATTTTATAATGCTCTGGATAATATCTACCAAGCTCTCTATTTTTATCTAATTAATATTTTATATTAATTGGATAAAATCTTTTAGATTATTCTTTTCGTCTTTACGGGTCTGTCATTCTCTCTCTCTCTCTCTCTCACACACACACACACACACACACACACACACACACACACACACAGATTGTTTAATTACTCAATTTTTGCTCATAATAAAATTAGACCAGTACACATTTGTATTAAAAAGTGTTCCAATACAATTATATTGCAGAACTTAAAAAAACGTTAAAAATAGTTATTGCAAATCGCCTGAAGACACCACATGGTAGAAACCTAGATCGCGTAATAACTAGTTTACAAACGAAGAATATATATATATATATAACTGATAACTGCTTATATTTTGAATTTCAAAAAATGGATGTAAATTAAATCACACAACAACATAAAATTTTATTTCTCTGAAAGAATTAAAAAGAGCACTATAGTGCTCTTTTTAATTATATATATATATATATATATATATAGTGCTCTTTTTAATTCTTTCAGAGAAATAAAATTTTATGTTGTTGTGTGATTATTTAATTTACATCCATTTTTTTGAAATTCAAAATATAAGCAGTTGTCTATATATAAACAGAAAACTTGTAAGAATAAAATAAAAATGGTTGATTTTCTCTGTACAACCTGCATTGTGGGATTATGCTGTAAAATGTTGTTGCTTGTTTTAAACAAGATTTTTGTAGATTACTTTAAAGGGACCCCATTAAACACTGAATCCAATTAAGTATAATGCATCCGGTTGGCTTAAAGCCACTTCTACATTTAATATTATTGTCTTCAGTCTGTGTATTTTATTTTCTAGTGATATCTGACGACAAAATGGTCGAAACATTACAAGAAATGCAACTGGTTTGTTAATATGAAACATAAAACAATGACAAAAAATATCCTTATTGTATAAAACGCCATACCTTATTCTTAGAAAGATTAATTTCAGTGTCGGACTTTTTTAATCGTCCAGAATTGATTCCTTTTTTCCATTTTTTAAAAACTCTTTTTCGTTGTTAGATTCAATGATTTTACATAAAACAATAACAAAAACATTCTATCATTGTTGTATAAACGCCATACCTTATTCTTAGAAAGATTAATTTCAGTGTCGGACTTTTTAATCATCCACAGTTGATTCCTTTTTTTTAGACACTTTTTCGTTGTTAGATCCAATGATTTTACAGTTGGTAGCTCAATAAACATCTAATGTTGTAATTCTTTCTCATTGCTGTTGCTGCAAATATTCATATACTGCCTGATATTTATATATATATATATATATATATATATATATATATATATATATGTGTGTGTGTGTGTGTGTGTGAGCGTTTACAAATGTGCAATGCATACTGAAGTAAGAGGTTGTCCACCTCACAATAAAGACAAACATCTCCACATTGCATCCTTCATGCAGTTTGAATAGGAAGAAAAAAAAACCGTGTACAATAATAATAATAGTACTGAATACTGTCTACTGAAATCACAAATACGCATTGTTTTTCTTTAGTTTTCTTTATTTATTTGTTTATTTGTTATTTTCCTTGCAGAGGTCAGTTGTTAAGGCAACAAAAGGAAAACGGTTTTATTTTAGAAAATGCAGTGGTATGGAAAACATTGAGGTTTTACAGACAGATGAAGAAGGAGAATTCTCCGATGTTTCCTCGACGGGCAAAGAATTCTATTGGAACTGTTGAAACCGAGATTCTGGGAAAATAAGCCAAATGTGGCCAGTTTTTCTTACAAAGCATCAAATTGGATGGTTATTGTTGTTTAAAGGTAAATCAACATTTATGACAGTATTTCTCAACCTTTTTAAGCAACGGCACACCTGGGAGTAAATTAAAATATCACGTCGCACTTAAATTTTTAAAGGATATAGACAAAATTGAACGGCATATTTTTTTTTTTTTATAATCATATCGCCCCAAGCAAAGCATTTTACTGCCACTGTTTTGCAGGGGGTTACATAGGAGGAAAGTTATAAGAAAGAGTGACAGGTTATAGGGGGTGTCAGGAAGTGGGTAAGAGAAGGATGAGAATAGAGTGGAGAGTGGAGTGGACGGAGAAAGGAGCATGAGAGAGGGGAGGCAGGTTAGTGAGACAGGCGATGACGATTGACTTTACATTTAAATTCCTGAAGATTGTACTTGTCGGGGAAGCAAGTTAACGGAAAGGAATTCCACAGGCGGGAAGTGCGAGAAAAGAAGCTGTTTGAGTAGAATTTGCGTTTACATTTTATTGGTATCACAGTAAAAGGTTGGAACCTAGTTGCTAATCTTGTGGCTCGATTAAATTCATATATAGGGGGCACCAGTGAGCTAAGTTCATTGGAGCAGAAGCCGTGAAAGTATTTGTAGAAGAGACAAAGGGAAAAGCCACATTACGCCGGTGAGAAAGTGACTGCATATGAGCTGCCAAGTCGGGATCTATCACATTCCAGATTCTCCGTTGGATTTTGTCAAGGATCCCTAGTTTTATTTTATTTTATTTTTTTGCTAAAAATAACTTTTAAAATTTCCCTGCGTCTATATATGTTTAAAATTCGCAATCTTTTTCTTCTATGTGCCCTGTCCTTTCAGGACGTAGGCGATCATGGCCTTCCACGTCTCCCTATCCCTGGTGGCTCTTAGCACGCTTTCTCCTGTTACACCACCCAAACCCCGTTCTGCTATCCACCCGCTCAGGCAGTCAAGTACGTTACACGCTGTTTTTCCCTGTCTCTCCTTCCCTCTGTCTGGCCTGTTAGTATCAGGTTCTCCAAGCACCCCCACCGATCATTGCATGTTCCAGGAACTTTAGCTGTCTCTTCCTGGTGTTCAGTATTAATTTCATTTTCGTTTCCATCATTTCCAAAACCTCATCATTGCTCATATGCTCAGTCTATGATCTCGGCAGCATCCTTCTGTAGAACACCATTTCAGTTGCTTCAAGTTTTGTCCAGCATTCACTGCTATATTGAAGAACTGACATCACATAGCAACCCAGTACTCTCTTCTTTGTTTCTAGGGAAATTTTCCTGTCTCTTAATACTTTACTCATCTTCTGGAATGCGTCATTCGCTATGCCAATTCGCGTTCGGATTTCTGTGTCACACTTTCTTTCTTCTGTTACAAAACTTCACAGACTTCATCTTCTTCTATGTGCCCTGTCCTTTCAGGATGTAGGCGATCATGGCTTTCCACGTCTCCCTAGCCCTGGTGGCTCTTAGGACGCCTTCTCCTGTTACACCATGCAACTCTCGTTCCATCATCCATCATTGATTAGGTCCTTCAAATATGTTATCCACTGCTTTCTCCTGTCTCTTTTCCCCTCTATCTAGCCTGTTAGTATCAGGTTCTCCAAGCCCTCTTTCCTCATTGCATGTCCAAGGAAGTTCATTTATCTCTTCCTGGTGCTCAGTATTAATTTCCTTTTCGTTTCTATCCTTTCCAAAATCTCATCATTGCTCACAAGCTCGATCCATGATATTCTCAGCATCCTTCTGTAGAACCACATTTTAGTTGCTTCAAGTTTTTCCTTCATCTCTGATGATATTATCCAACATTCACTGCCATTTTGTAGAACCAACATCACATAGCAATCCATTACTCTCTTCTTTGTTTCTAGCGAAATTGTCCTGTTTCTTAATACTTTACTCAACTTCTGGAATGCTTCCTTCGCCATTGCCAATTCGCCTTCGGATCTCTGTGTCGCACTTTCTGTCTTCTGTTATAACACTTCCCAGGTATTTAAATTTGTGTACCTGCTTGATTTTAGTATCCCCGACATATAATTTGCATATTGGGCTGCCTTTTTTTACCGATGACTATGCATTCGGTTTCCTTGCAGTTTATTTCTAGTCCTTTCTTTTCACTCTCTTACTTCTGTAGGAGGTCTTGTAGTTTCTTTTCTGTGTCTGCTATCAGCACTGTATCATCTGCTTACCTTAGGTTGTTTAAATTGTGACCTCCGATGACGAATCCAGGCATAACTTCTATGGTTCTCAAAATATTCTCGCTGTACAAGTTGAACAGATCCGGTGAAAAGACACATCCTTGTCTTACGCCCCTTTCTATCATTGTACATCTACTGAATTCGTTACCTGTCCGTATACAAGCGGTTTGCTGCCAGTAAAGATTCTTGACTACTCTTAAGTCTTTCCCAAATATGTCAAGGCCGCGGAGCATGTTCATCAATTCATTGTGGCGTATTTTGTCAAACGCGTTCGCATAATCAATAAAGCACTTTGTATTGCCCTTTCAGAGAGCATCCTAATCATAAATATGACATTCCTTGTTCCAGTGTCTTTGACGAAACCACACTGTTCTTGCCCTATCTCTAGCCTGATTCTGCTTCTCGCTCTATTCATCAGGATTCGGACGATCAGTTTTGTTACATGGCTCATTAAACTGATGGTCCTGTGGAGTTCGCACTCGTTTGCTCCTGGTTTCTCAGTCAGTCAGTTAAGTGCCATACGTCTCGAAAGAGACATGACTGACTGGGCAGAAGATTATCCCGCAGTAGTTTACCATTGCTTTCTGCGGTAGACTGGTTGCCGACCAAGGCTATAGAACCCAATCTGTCCTGTTATTTGACCCATAACTGGAAGGAAGAGATGGATTAATACCTTTCCCAAGGGTATTTGCGCGTAAGTGAATACAATGGATTCAACTGGAATTCGAACTCGGCTCGCCGGTTTCTCGTTCTGAGCCGATATCCACTGTACCACAACGCTCAGTAGTCGGCCGAAATTAGCTACATGGCAGCTCTTATTAGTTTAGACTTTAGAGTAACTTTCATATAATTATTGTCATTATTTAAGATCTATTATACACATTAAAAAGTGTTTTCATTGATCACTTTCATGGTTTCTGTGCAAATATATATGCTGAACTCAAATCAACAATTAGTTATTGAAGAAACCTAGCTTATTTGATTTGAAAGTCTATAAAAAAAACGAACTATATCTCGCACTTTTTTATCTCTCGTAACTCTCACGAAGTCATGTAATTAACTGCAGAATGACGTACTGTGTAGGACAACAAACTTCGGTCGATTTTCTTCCTTTACTGAAACTTCCTGTTTTGATAGTAATACGCTACTGTATTTCTATGTTTATTACTTTCATTACAGGAAGTAAATAGCCGGAAGTTTCAGTAAAGGAAGTAAATCGACCGAAATTTGTTGTCTATGCAGTACGTCATTCTGTAGTTAATTACATGCTATTTTGGATAAATTTGAAGAGGGAAAAGCCTTCAGGACCTAAAACTAAATTTACCACTTTCATCACGTTTTTGCTTCACTAAAAATATATGCAGTAAATTCAAATTATATTTTTGTAAAATATATTAATATTTTTCCTCTCGTGTTCGTTTTTTCCTATTATTTTTCATTTAATTGTAATCATGGCTTCTTTAAACAAATTCATACTTAGAGATTCAGCAGTACCATTTACTAATAATTTTACTAATTTTACTTGTTACTGGCTTACGGCCATATCACGTTGAATACACCGGTTCTCGCTCGATCACCGAAGTTAATCAACGTTGAGCCTGGTCAGTACTTAGATGGAATACCAGGTGCTGTAAGCGTATAGTGACGGATGCGCGTTGTGATGCATTGGATATCGGCTCGGAAAGAAAATTCACTTAAGCACTGGTACCCTTGGGAAAGATATTAATCCGTCCCTTCCCTCCAGTTATGGGTTAAATAAAAAGGGTAGGACTTGGGGACCCTGCTCTTAAAAACACATCCCAATGAATCTTGATACTCGAAAAAAAATGTTGTAAAATAAAATAACCTTACCCAAAATCATTGGTTATGACCTTAAATGATTCCATAAGGATTGAGAGGTCGTTAAACTTCGAAACAAACAAACAAACTTGTTACTTTTTTTTTCTTGATTTGCCATGCTGAAATTGGGGGCGTCTTATACACCTGCACGTCTTATATGCCGTCAAATACGGTACATTTAATAAATGTTATCAAATAAAACTATACATTTTTAAAAATACACATACAATTATGTAGAAAGAAACTCATGGAGAGCGTGGCAGCAGAGAGTCCTCAGAAGAGAAGCCCCCGTCAAGCAAGTGTTTCGGCCCTTATCTCCTGACACTCTAGGGGGGTTGGGCCACACCCGGTTCATGACTCCGGATGTCCCTCTGCTGCCTTTTTTTTTTTTTTTTTTTTTTTTTTTTTTTTTTTTTTTTTTTTTTTTTTGGGGGGGGGGACGAGCCACGGATGGGATCCGTGACCTTCTGGATATGCTCATTTTCACTCAAAGACTCCCTCACTAACCACTTAGCCAAAGGTACACCTGATATTTGTAGGAAAGTTAAGCCTTATGGAGTTCACTTTTATTCCTCCTTGACCAGATCCAGCTTGAACATCTCTCTGCCGCTTCTGCCATTGCTTTCAGGGCTCTGGTTTTTTCCCTCCCTGCAACTGAGAGCTGTTTCATGAGGCTGTATGCAGACGCTCCTACAAACCCCCTAGCTCCAATTTCTGCAGTGAGGACTTTGACCTGGTAGTCTTCTCTCCTCAGGCTGTTTGCCAGATCAGCAGACTTTCCAGTCTTGTAGATTTGAGCTGCCTCCATTCTGTTCTCATATGGCACTGTGAGTTCTATTATAATCAGCTGCTTGGTTGACTGAGAGTGGACTACTATGTCTGGTCTCATGCCACTCTTGCTGATGATCTCTGGGTGACTCTTCCATTCTGGGAGGTCTTTATTTCAATGTTTCTGTTTAACTATTTGTGCAGCTTATTTAGTGTGAAACCTAAGACTTTTTTTTTTTGCAATTTCTTCAACATTTTGTGCAACACTTAAGAGGGTCGCATGTCACACCAGTGTGCCGCGGCACGATAGTTGAGAAGCAGGAAGATGGTTGAATGTTTATTGAATTGGCCTTGTGTTAAACATAACCGAACTCACTACAACTTAAGGTTTTATTAGAAGGTCATCAGAAAGTGGAAGGTTGGATGTTGGAATGTGGAAGAATAAAAGTATTTTGTTCGTATGTTAAAGTAGAATTTTTTTAACGGAACAGAATAACATGGAATTTGTAGGAGTTAAATGTTCACTGAGAAAATATACGTATGTAGTGAAATATTCCAAGGGAAATAGTGGTAAGGAGTTAAGTGTATTCATTGTTTGTAATCGTAAGTAGCAGAATACGTGTATGTAGAAAGATTAACAGGTTACTAATAAAGTCTGTGTTCTTTTCCTTTTTTATGGCAGGCTAGAAAGTGAAAAGGAAGGTGAAGCAATAAAGGAAATTGTACTTATCGGAGTTAATATTTAGCTGTCAGTTGACGTGTCTTGTCGTTATTGTCTTCTACTTTGTTGACTGCGGGAATGTTGAGGATGGAGAAGGAGAGGTCAAAGAAAATAACACGAGTGAAGAAGGAGAACGAATGTGTGTCAGAACTTTATGTCCGGGTCAGTGTTTGAAGTTTTTGTCACGTGTTACTGGTGTATAATGCCGCTGCTTCCATCTCACTGATTCTGACTTCCTTTGTGTTTTTATAGTCATTTAGCTTTTCACACTGGATTGCTGACTTTTCTCTCAGTTTTGCAAATCGCTTCCTTTCATTGGTCAGAAAATTAATTTAACATCAGACCGCGAAATCTGTTATAATCTGTTTCAAACTAGATCTCTCTCTGATTCACTCTACATTAAGACCTGTTGGCCAGATGTGAATACTACAAAAATAAAAAGTCACTCTCTGTGCAAGGTCTTCCACCATCACATCCAACTGATTTCATTGTATTCACTTACGCGTAAATACCCTTAGGAAAAGGTATTAATCCATCTATTCTCTCCAGCTATGGGCTAAATAACAGGACAAGCTAGGTTCTATAGCCTTGGTTGGCAACCAGTCTTCCACAGAAAGTAATAGTAGCTTACTGCAGGAAAATCATCTGCGCAGTCAGTCATGTCACTTTCGAGACATGATCGCCCAAGCATGTATCACTGACTGATAGAATTGTTATAAGATTATTATAGATTTATTATAGGATTATTATAAAATTATTATAGGATAATTATAGAAAAGAGCATGAGAGAAAGGATGCGAGTCAGTGATTACAGAATAGTATTATTACAGAATTCTAATAGTACTATTCGGCTCGGAAGGAGAAATCGGGGAGCCGAGTTCAAATTCCAGTTGAATTCATTGCATTCACTTACGCGCAAATACCCTTGGGAAAGGTATTAATCCGTCTCTTCCTTCCAGTTATGGGTCAAATAACAGGACAGATTGGGTTCTATAGCCTTGGCTGGCAACCAGTCAACCACAGAAAGCAATGGCAACCTACTACGGGATAATCTTTTACCCAGTCAGTCATGTCTCTTTCGAGACATGATCGCCCAAGCGTGTTTCACGTATGGCACTTAACAGAGTAGTACTATTATAGAATTTACAGAATTCTCATAGGTTTACTATAAATTCTTATAGAACTTCTATTAGATTATTATAGTATTATTAAATAAATATTTGTGGACTATTATGGGATTATTACAGAATTTATAGAACTATTATGAGATTTTTGGAGATTGTAGCTTTCAGGGAAGCAAGTAGAATTCTATAGATATGAAGTGCAGGAAAAGAAACTGTTCGAATAGAAGAGGCGGTTACATTTAACTAGCTCTACGCGAAAAGGGACGAACATTGATGCCAATCTAGTAGCACCTTTTAAATTTTTGTGATCGGGACAGAGGAGAAAAAAGCACATCAGAGCAGTTGGCCATGAAAATACTTATAAGAAAGACAGAGGGTAGCCATATCACTTCGGTGAGAAAGTGACTAAAGGCGGGCTGCCAAGTCAGAATCGATTATAATTGCAGATCCTCCTTCTGTTTTTGCCGAGAACCAAAAGATGAACAGAAGGAGTACTCGACTAGATATGGCAATAGTATTCAATGTACGGACGAATAGAAGATTTATAAACTCTTTTTTAATCATTTTACCCAAGCAAGGCAGTTTTACTGCTACTGGTGCACAGGGGGTTATATAGGAGGAAAGTGATGAGAAATAGGAACAGGTTATGGGGGTGTCAGGAAGAGGGTAAGAGAAGGGTGAGAATATTGGTGTGATGAGAGTGGAGTGGACGGAGAAAGGAGCATAAGAGAAAGGATGCGAGTTAGTGAGATAGGAGATGACTATTGAGCTTACATTTAAATTCTTGGAGATTGTAGCTGTCGGGGAAGCAAATCTACGGAAGAGAATTCCACAGGCGGGAAGTGCGAGAAAAGAAGCTAATGGAGTAGAAGTTGCTGTTACATTTTATTGGTTTCACTGTAAAAGGGTGCGACCTAGTTGCTAGTCTAGTAGCTCAAGTAAATTCATACATAGAAGGCACCAAGAAAAATTTTCTGACCTGACCTGACCTGACCTGACACAAAGACCAAACCTTCCTAGCTATAGCTGCATCTACTGCTAGGAAGGTTTGGTCTATTCGATATATTCGTTCTAGGAAGGTTTGGTCTGTTCGATATATTCGTTCTAGGAAGGTTTGGTCTATTCGATATATTCGTTCTAGGAAGGTTTGGTCTATTCGATATATTCGTTCTAGGAAGGTTTGGTCAATTTGATATATTCGTTCTAGGAAGGTTTGGTCTATTTGATATATTCGTTCTAAGAAGGTTTGGTCTATTTGATATATTCGTTCTAGGAAGGTTTGGTCTATTCGATATATTCGTTCTAGGAAGGTTTGGTCTATTTGATATATTCGTTCGAGGAAGGTTTGGTCTATTTGATATATTCGTTCTAGGAAGGTTTGGTCTATTCGATATATTCGTTCTAGGAAGGTTTGGTCTATTTGATATATTCGTTCTAGGAAGGTTTGGTCTATTCGATATATTCGTTCTAGGAAGGTTTGGTCTATTTGATATATTCGTTCCACTTCAGGTCGATTGAAAAAGTGAGGACAAGGGGGTGCAGTGTGTTGCTTTCGGGGAGATTAGCATCAGCCATGCTGATGGTTAGCAGGAACCGATTTTCAAGAAAATCGGTTCAGCCATTTCGGAGTCTATAGGTAACAGACACACACGCATACACACACACACGCATACACACACAGAGACAAAGTTCCATTTATAAAATAAGTTTAGATTAGTGCAACTAAATAAAGAATGATTACTGCATAAAAATATGGTTAGTGCAAATAAAGAAATGATTACTGTATAAAAATATGATTAGAGCAGTTTATTTTTATGAAAAGATATATTTTAATGATTATTGAAAGCTAATATCTTAATGATTAGTGATAGCAAAGAAAGGATTAGTGCAAATTGCTATTATTAGTCTAAAGAAATATGTAAATTATTAGGAAAAATAAAGAAATGATTATCACAAATATGATTCGTGCAAACAAATAATTTAATGCTTAGAACAAAAACTACTTCATGAAGAAATGCTCAGTTTCAAAATTAAGATTACAGTATAGAAATATGATTAGTGTAAAAAAAATAAAGAAAGAAATAATTACTGTATAGAAATACTAGCAGTATAGCCCGGCGTTGCTCGGATGTAATGAAAGCTTTAAAACAAATCCATGCTCCTGGAGCTCAGATTCAGCCTAAAGAATATTTGAAATAATAAAGTAATTGCGACAATTTACCAATCGCACCTAATAAAATAATTGCGACAATTTACAAATCGCAATATATATATATATATATATATATATATATATATATATATATATATATTATCGATTTTCTGCACTATTGTAAGTACTGCAACCTTGAAACTTCTGAATATCGTTTCTTATGTCTTTGTCTATGAGTGTATTAAATTTGATTAAAATCGGATCACTCCTTCTATTATCGATTTTTATCGGGGTTACCTCGACACAAAACATAGCTAAGAACACTCGCAGATGCTTATAGCACAACTGTGTAAATTTTCAAGAAAATCGGTTCAGCCATTTCGGAGTCTATAGGTAACAGACACACACAGACACACACACGCATACACACACACAAAGTTCCATTTATAAAATAAGTTTAGATTAGTGCAACTAAATAAAGAATGATTAAAAAATATGGTTAGTGCAAATAAAGAAACGATTACTGTATAAAAATATGATTAGTGCAAACAAATGAAGAAATGATTAGTGTATATGATTTGCGCGAACAACTATTTGAATAATTTATAAAAAAATATTTCAGTTATTAGTCCATTAATCATTTTTAGTGCAAAAATATTTTAATGATTAATGCAAACAAATAAGAAAATGATTAGTGCAAAAATATTTTAATGATTAATGCAAACAAATAAGAAAATGATTAGTGCAAAAATATTTTAATGATTAATGCAAACAAATAAGAAAATGATTTGTGCAAAAATATTTTAATGATTAATGCAAACAAATAAGAAAATGATTAGTGCAAAAATATTTTAATGATTAATGCAAACAAATAAGAAAATGATTAGTGCAAAAATATTTTAATGATTAATGCAAACAAATAAGAAAATGATTTGTGCAAAAATATTTTAATGATTAATGCAAACAAATAAGAAAATGATTAGTGCAAAAATATTTTAATGATTAATGCAAACAAATAAGAAAATGATTAGTGCAAAAATATTTTAATGATTAATGCAAACAAATAAGAAAATGATTTGTGCAAAAATATTTTAATGATTAATGCAAACAAATAAGAAAATGATTAGTGCAAAAATATTTTAATGATTAATGCAAACAAATAAGAAAATGATTAGTGCAAAAATATTTTAATGATTAATGCAAACAAATAAGAAAATGATTAGTGCAAAAATATTTTAATGATTAATGCAAACAAATAAGAAAATGATTAGTGCAAAAATATTTTAATGATTAATGCAAACAAATAAGAAAATGATTAGTGCAAAAATATTTTAATGATTAATGCAAACAAATAAGAAAATGATTAGTGCAAAAATATTTTAATGATTAATGCAAACAAATAAGAAAATGATTAGTGCAAAAATATTTTAATGATTAATGCAAACAAATAAGAAAATGATTAGTGCAAAAATATTTTAATGATTAATGCAAACAAATAAGAAAATGATTAGTGCAAAAATATTTTAATGATTAGTACAAACATCAAACAAGCATTTTATAGATTAGTACAAAAATATTAATGATTAGTGCAAACAAATATTTTCAGAATAATGCAAAAATAGTTCAATATTTAGTGCAAACAAATATTTTAATGATTAGTGGAAACAAGTCTTATAACGATTCGGGCAAAAATATTTTAATGGTTAGTGCAAATAAATATTTTAATGATTAGTGTCAAAAAGTATTTTTAATTGCAAACAAATATTTTAATAATTAGTGCAAAAATATTTTAATTCTTAGGTCAAACAAACAAGAAAAATGATTATTGCAAAAATGATTAGTGCAAACATATATTTTAACGATTAGTGTAAAAATATTTTAATGGTTAGTGCCAACAAATATTTTCATGGCTAGTGCAAAAATATTTTAGTGATTGATAAAAATAAATATTTTGAAGATAAAATAGTGAAAACAAGTATTTTAACGATTATTGCAAAAATATTTTAATGGTTAGTGCAAACAATTATTTTAATGATTACTGCAAACAAATATTTTCATGATAAGTAAAAAGAATATTTCAATAATTAGTGCAAAAATATTTTAATGATTGGTACAAACATATATTTTAGTGATTAGTAGTGCAACGAAATATTTTGTAGATTAGAGTAAAATATTTTAATTGTAAGTGCAAACAAATAAGAATGATAAGTTACTTAAAACATTATTAGTATATGAATGATTTAATTTTTTCTTTAAATTTCTGTCATTTTTCTTCCCTTTCATATTAAAATGTTATCAGTTTATTAAATATGTTCATCTATTGACTATTGTGCATTTTCTCTATTTGCAGAACTGGTTTGGTGAGAAATTGGATCCTGTTTATTAACTAGGCACACATGAACGATTTATTGTGCAAATAGCTTGTAATTACAACCTTGGAGTAAATAGTTACATGCGAGCTAGATAGACTTACGGACACGTAATCACATGCTACCACTCTCTCTCTCTCTCTCTCTCTCTATATATATATATATATATATATATATATATATATATATATATATATATATATTACGAAAATTAACGAAGATTAAAGAAATGGTTATAAACAAACAGACAATTTGAAATGATTTGTTTGAACATTATTTTTGATCGATACTCGTATTTAAGTAGATATTCTGTTTTATATTACGGAAATTAACGAAGATTAACGAAACTTGGTTATAAACAACCGACAATTTGAAATGATTTGTTTGAACATTATTTTTGATCGATACTCTTATTTAAGTAGATATTCTGTTTTATATTACGGAAATTAACGAAGATTAACGAAACTTGGTTATAAACAACCGACAATTTGAAATGATTTGTTTGAACATTATTTTTGATCGATACTCGTATTTAAGTAGATATTCTGTTTTATATTACGGAAATTAACGAAGATTAACGAAACTTGGTTATAAACAAACGACAATTTGAAATGATTTGTTTGAACATTATTTTTGATCGATACTCGTATTTAAGTAGATATTCTGTTTTATGTTACGGAAATTAACGAAGATTAACGAGACTTGGTTATAAACAACCGACAATTTGAAATGATTTGTTTGAACATTATTTTTGATCGATACTCGTATTTAAGTAGATATTCTGTTTATAATCAAACAGTATATATATTTATTTTTACCGGCCTGATTATTTACAATAAAGTTTTGTTACGGAAATGTGCGTCATTCGACAGGATTCGAACCTGCGACCCCTATCCACATAAAGGAAGCCACCAATTGATCTGGCGCGTCTTAGGCCTCTCGACCACGAGTGACTAACAGTCTAAATGAAGTCAAATCAAGCCTATATAACACAATTTTCAATTCACGCAAATAACCATATCTGCTCTGAAATGTATCGTAATGTCAACAAATGTAAACATGTTACGGAAATTAACGACGATTAACGAAATGGTTAGAAAAAAACCGACAATTCGAAATGATTTGTCTGAATATTATTTTTGATCGATACTCGTATTTAAGTAGATATTCTGTTTATAATCAAACAGTATATATGTTTATTTCTACCGGCCTGATTATTTACGATAAATTTTTGTTATGAAAATAAGATATATATATATATATATATATATATATATATATATATATATATATATATATATATATATATATATTGTAATTTATTATTACAATTGTTTATAAAAAGCATAATATCACTACACAAAAATTTTCATGTTTCAGAACAAAACTGTCCCTCTTCAGGTGATATGTTAAAATAAATGGTGAAAATGATTTATTTTGAAAATATAAGAGGAATTCATCTTATATTTAGAAAATTAGGGAGTGGTAGTTGGTGGAAATGATTTAAGGTGTGTCAATATTGTTCAATCAAAACTGAGAATTATATAATCATGGAGATTTAATATTTAGATTATGAAAGAGGGCTTGGATCTAGACATGTCACTTTTTAATTTTATCTGGATAAGATACATAGTGGGACATTAGCAATAATTTTTAACAGGAGGTTGGATTTTAGTTTTTTTTTATTCTTGAACAATAGATTTTTTTTTACTACTATCTATGAGTGAAGGGGATAAAATGTTTAGGTCAGAATTAGTATTAAATAATTATGGTATACTTAGTTATATTGTATTAAGAACAACAATTAAATATTGTGTAGGTCATTTATTTTATTAAAACAATTTTCATTTTTTTAGAGTATAAGTTATAAATGAAACATTGTAATTAATTAAATTTTAAAGAAAATTATTTTCTCTGAGTAAGGTACATAGTGGGACTACACAATACTTAAATAGGTAAATAATTTTTAACAACAAGTTGGATTTTTTGTTAAAGCTCTACTCTGTATCGAGCACTCTTTATAAAAGTAAATGCTTGAACAGTAGGTTTTTAATCTACGCGTTCTTTCACTTTTTTAATATATATATATATATATATATATTTGATTATTATCAGAGATTGCATGGATTAGTTTTAAAGCTTTCATTACACCCGAGCAACGCCGGGCTATACTGCTAGTAATCGAACAAGTGCATTCAATTCCTAAGGCAGATGTGATTTCCTCAGGCGTGTCTAGAGACAACTCTGCTTCCAATGACACCCTCAGGAGTGTTCAGATTTTCATAAGGAGGGGGGGTTAATTATGAAAATTTCTCATGCTGATGATAGTCTCGCTTGGTTTCCTATTTTCTAAATCTACCAGCAAATTGCCATTTCTCAATTTCTTAACTGTGTTGGAGTTAATCCTACTGGACAGCACATTTTCAATGAAGAAAGGGGAAAGTTTTGTTAGAGGAGTTTCATTTTGGAATGTTAATACTAATTTCTTTTACAGAATCAGTCTGAAAAACATCATTTAGGCTTTTTTTATTTTGGAAAAGGTATTAATCCGGGTTTTCCTTCCAGCTATAGCTTAAATAACAGGACATATTTGGTTATATAACCTTGGCTGGCAACCAGTCTACCGCAGAAAATAATGACAACCTACTGCGGGATAATCTTCTGCCCAGTCTGTCATGTCTCTTTCGGGACATGATCACCCAAGCGTTTATCACGTATGGCATTTAACTGACTGATTGTGGTTATTCATAATTTTGGTGTGGTAAAATTCACTGCCTGCGTTCACCACCCACCTCGGATCCCGACATTGGGACCTATGAATGAGGAAACCCAATCGCCTTTGACAGCTCAGAGCTACACAAACCAGTGTGCTCGTATTCGAGAGGGATTGGTAAGCAGTTTGTTGCGCTTTCTAAATATTAAGTGATATGGTATGTTTAAAGCCACGCCTAAGAACCGACTAACCCTCAGCCATCGCCTTCTCACGCCTATCCGTTGAATAAAGATAGTATTTTATCCCGGTGTATATCTGGGTGTGCGTTGTGGTGCAGTGAAATCGGGGAGCCGAGTTCGAATTCCAGTTGAATTCCCTGCATTCACTTACTTGCAAATACCTTTAGTAAAGGTATTAATCCGTCTCTTCCCTCTAGTTATGGGTTAAATAACAGGACAGATTGGGTTCTATAGCTTTGGCTGGCAACCAGTCTACATCAGAACGTAATGGCAACTTACTGCGGGATAATCTTCTGCCCAGTCAGTCATGTCTCTTTCGAGACATGACTGACTGGGCAGAAGATTATCACATTACAGAATGTGTATTATCACATTTTCGCGATAAAATTTATCGTAAAATAATCAGGCCGGTAGATATAAATATAAAATACCGTTTAATTAAAAACAGAATATCTACTTAAATATGAGTATCGGTAAAAATAATGTTCAAAATTATTCATTACAAATTGTCGGTTGCTTATAACCAAGTTTCGTTAAAATTCGTTAATTTCCGTAACATGTTTACATTAAATCTTATAAGTAAATAATCCATTAAAAACATTTAAGTAAATAAGCATGGGTTTGGAAACGTTCTATTTGTAATATTTCTGTAATAAAAATAAAACTCATTGAGCCATTCACTGACCTCAAAACCTAGTTTAATCTTCATATTGAATTATTTCCCACTCTTCATATTCATGATGGCTACCCTGAAGAACCGCTTAATACCAGGTGTTACTAAATATGGGTGAAGTGATCACGGTCAACAAAACCATTTTATTTTGTCAAATATCTAAACTTATTTATAAATTTAACTTTGTCTGTGTGTGTATATGTGTGTGTGTGTGTGTGTGTGTCTGTGTATGTGTGTGTGTGTGTCCGTTACCTATAGATTCCGAAACGGCTGAACCGATTTTCTTGAAAATTTACACAGTTGTACTATAAGCATCTGCGTGTGTTCTTAGCTAGGTTTTGTGTCGAGGTACATCAAATAAATATCGAAAATCGATAATAAAAAAAATCAGGTTATAGAAGGAGCGGTCCGATTTTAATCAAATTTCATACACTCATAGACAAAGACATAAGAAACGTTATTCAGGAGTTTCAAGATTACAATTCTTACAATAGTGCAGAAAATCGATAATACCCCCCCCCCCCCACATATATATATATATATATATATATATATATATAAGGCAAGATGTTTGTGTGTGTGCGTCTGTTTATCTGCCTGTATGTCTGCATTTTTTTCAGCCCTTTTATTTTAGTTTTTGCTTCGGGTTTGGCTCTAAGTAGGTATAATTGTAGTTCTTGGTCTCAGCCATGATACCATTTACTCAGAGGACTTATTTAGCCTTCAAAATTCAGTTTACGACGAAAAAAATATTTGATATCAATACCAGGAAATCAAAATTTGACTTACATCTATTCATTTTTCTTTCACTCTACGGTTTCGCTTTAACTGGAAACAACTATTGCTTTTTAGTCTTTCGTGCCAACGTCCAAAGAGTGTGAGCTCCAGGACCATGGATTAGTTTTAAAGCTTTCATTACACCTGAGCAACGCCGGGCTATACTGCTAGTGTATATATATATATATATATATATATATATATATATATATATATATATATACTGGGTGCGATTGGTAAATTGTCGCAGTAAATTTATTATTTCAAATATTCTTTAGGCTGAGTCTGAGCTCCAGGACCATGGATTAGTTTTAAAGCTTTCATTACACCCGAGCAACACCGGGCTATACTGCTAGTTAGATTTAAAACAGTCTTTATTGTCAGAAGAGAAAAAATCGGAAAGGAAACTACAGGGTGCGATGAGCAATTGACGCCATTTTATATTTTTTTAATTCCGAGCATGCGCTCTGTTTGTTTTTAATATGTCGATTGCACAGGATAGTACGATCAGTTGGGTAATTCACACCGGTAGAAATTTGGAAACAGCATGTTGTACTATTTAGCATTCGTGCCGGAAACTCTAAAATGAACATTTCAGATTGTTTGGGTGTCAAACTGAGAAGAGGACAGAGGATTCGGAAAGAGTTAGATGATAAATCTAATAGTGATTACGAAGATGCCTGAAGTGATCACTAGTGATGCCTCGATTCATCTTCGCACAGGACCTCAGACTCAATACGGTAGTCTACATGAAGTCCCTTGAGGAGGTAGTGCTGACCTGGGTAAAGAGGGTGGCTGCTTAAAGACCTTATGTCTAGCAACATGACTCAGCACCATGCAAAACAAGCAGAAGAACCCAGTCAGACAATGTTTGCGACCACATCATCCCTTACATCTGGCCACCTAATTCCCAGACTGCAACACCCTCGATGGTTATGTGTGAGGCGCGGTTGAGCGAGAGAAAAAAAAAACTCGCTGTAGCACCAAAAATGAACTGAAGGCAAGGATTATGGCAGCATTCACCAACTTAAACAAGAAGAAACAAGAAGAAGAGTTGCATAAGACTCCGAAGTTGTCTGGAAGCTATGATTGAAGCCAATGGGGGTTTTATTAAAAAAAAAATACTCTTTAGTATTTCAAGATAATTTTGAGTAATTTCGGTAAATATATTTGTTTAAATGAAATGTCAGTCTTATTTCTTTTATTTTTGCGCAATTCAAATGACAATTTATCAGTCGCACCCTGTATGATTATGAAAGTAATTTATTTAATTGTAAAATGATAAAACCTTGCCGGCAATCTGGTCTTCCTGTTTCTGTACCGTGTCCCTTCAAGACGTGGACTTCCACGTACCCTTATTATTTGCTGTTCTTAACATTTCTCCTTTTGATATCTCTCCCAAACCCTGCTCAAACCCATCAAGCTGGTTTCCCCTGTCTCTCTTTCCTTCTATCCGTTCTGTGAATATTAGATTCTCTAGGACCTTCTTCCTCATTACATGTTCCAGAAATCTCAGCTGTTTCTTTCTGGTGTTAAGTATAAGTTCCCTTTTCGTTTACAACCTCACCAAAACCTTGTCGTTGATCAATGGTATCCTCAACATCTTTCTGTTGAACTATATTTCTGTTGCTTTGAGTCTGTCTTTCATCCTTGAGAAGATTGTCCAGCAGTCGCAGCCATAGGGAAGGACAAATATCACATAACAGTCCAGTACTATATTCTTTGTTCCCAATGAAATCTTCCTTTCCCTCACTACTTCTTTTAGCCTTTGAAAATTATCCTTGGACATGCCAATACACCCCCGGATCTCAGAGAAGCTCGAAGCAACCGAAAAGTGGTTCTACAGGAGGAGGCTGAGGATACCATCAATGTCCTGGTGTTGAATGTGCTGATAAGAGTACGGTTTCTACACGAAATAAGTTTTGATCTCATTCCTTCATTGTCGGAAGCAACCCGCCCCGAAGGGTTTATAGCTGCTCCGTCATGGGTTTCAATAAATGAAACAGAATCGGGAAGTTGATCGAGAATGGCAGGGGCTGGACTAATGTCAACAGTTGAACCAAATTGACTAGTTCCCTGTGTATTTGGAACCCGGGTGCAGTTTGTAGTGTAATTCAAGATCTTGTCAGTAGCTGAATACTTGATGCTTCGCCAGAGCTACCAAGGGTGTTTTTATCGTGACACCATCACTAGATGGGTTTCTTATCACGGCTTAAGAGAGGCCCATTCACCTTCATTGAGAGAAGGATATCCCGCGCCAGTTTCCCAACCTGGTATTTTTTACAACCTCGCGGTAAAAAAAATATTATACACAAAGTACTACTAGTAGAAAACAGTAATTTTTGAAAGGATTTTTTTTTATGTTCTTGTTATACTCGTCTTCTCAGAAGAATACTTGATCTTTCATGGTGAAACCACCCAACTCTAGAAATTATAGATGGAGACCTACCAAGAGTATCAACCTTAGTTAAAAAGAGACGTGTCAAGTTTGTTGAGCATTGCTCACGTGCCACAGATGAACTTGTTTCATCGTTTGTATTATGGAGGCACCCATCATCTCACAATCGATCTCGTAAATTAACCTTTCCAGACAGGATACACAGAGATACATCTATCGCCAAGGAAGACCTTACAGAAGCTATGACAAATAGGGATTACTGGAAGTGTGTAGTGAGTTCTATCTCGGCCGAGGCCGCAGAATGATGATGATGATGATAATGAGGATATCATGGACCAAACATGCGAGCAACAACAAAGTTTCGGAGAGGATGCAAACAAAAAGGAAACTAATACTTAACATCAGGAAAAGACAGCTAAGTTTCTGGGACACGTAACGAGGAAAGTGGGATTAGAGAATCTGATATGCACGAGACGGATAGAAGGAAAGAGAGACATTCTTATGGACGGGGAAGCTGAGTTTGGGAGAGATACCAAGAGGAGAAATGTTAGGCGTGACAAGTGATAGGGGTGAATCAGAACAAACAACCAGGAACACGTACATATAAAAATCTAATAGTATATATTTTTGTTCTACGTCGGTGACGTTTGTATGGAGCAAGAGGACAGCCGGAGAGAGAGCGCACACACGAAGGAGATGTCGGGAGTCATTAGCCAGTCTCTGTCTCTTCAGCCAAAAAATTCTAGAATTTATGTAGTCTTGAAACTCCCACGAATTTTTGCTTTTTCGAGTTGTCGCTTTGTTGACTTTATCTACGGTCGTTCAAAATAATATATAACACTCCTTGACATCCTATTTTTTAAAATGTTAACATGTGAACATTTTAAGTAAGAGGAACTGAACTGCAAAAAATTACTTGACGAATACAGCGTGAATGTTTTTTGTTTTTTTTTTACATATTGTTTTTACTACCTAGCAACCTCCAAATGTTTATAAAATATTTTAAGCAATCTAATATTTTCTGGAACTTTGCAGCCTTACTTCCGAAAATAATTCTTAATAAAATGTATTGTGTAGAAAAACGACCGACATTCTCTCCATTAATTGTGTGAAACATAGACTCACCCATTCGCTGTGAAAAGAAACGTCTGCTCATAGGAAGAGTGGTCGTAAAATGGGTTACAAGCCGAAGCGTTGAGTCGTACGCATTGCCACAGTGAACTACGGTATTCTCTATTATGTATGGCGGGCCAATCGTATCCAAGGATGCCTGTTTTCTAGTTCGACAAGCTAATCCACACTGCAGACGCCTACTTAGACGCATTTGTGCTTGTACAACACCCACAGAGCACGCCTATACTACAACTATGCTAAGTGGGCCTTAGTTACAGTTTCTGAGGGATTGCGTTATCTCGCGTGAACAACATGCTGAACAATGCAAGAATGCTAAAATTTCGGTCACGATGACTTGAGACTTCGTGCTAACACAATCAGCGACGACATCCAGTGGGTATTCTCAATTATTGTATTATTAATCCACGTCTCGTTTCTTCACTGGTTCCAGTGTTTTCCTTATAACATTATTTAAAAAGAGGTTACGATTTACATTATTTATATTACTCGGACTATTGTCCTCATCTTTGTTACCATTTGTGCAACATTTTGGTCGTTGTACGCTCGGGCCTTCTTCAGGTGCTAGGAATTCCTAGGACCTGAAGAAGGCCGGAGCGTACAACGGCCGAAATGTTGTACAAATGGCAAGAAAAATGAGGACAATAGTCAGAATAATCTAAATACTGTAAATATATTATGGTGAAACACACCTATTCTATAGTGAATAAACTCTCCCACCTAATTTAAGTAGGAGTAGTAAGAGGAACGAGGGTCATTCGAGGTTGGACGATAATGGTCGACAGTTAGTCGAATATGAAGGTAGTTAGCGACCTGGCAAGATTACACTGCGTAATACATATTATATCAAGTTCCTAACGTTTTTTACGTCGAACATATTAGGACCGATTTTAGCATAAATACTAGCCTCCACTGCAAAAATAACTCACAACAAAATACTACCTCATCTCAGAAATATAGACAATTCCTAGCACCTGAAGAAGGCCGGAGCATACAACGGCCGAAACGTCGTACAAATGGCAAGAAAGATGAGGACAATAGTCCGAATAATGTAAATACTGTAAATACCACCTCATCTCAGAAATATAGACAATTCCTAGCACCTGAAGAATTCCGGAACGTACAACGGCCGAAACGTCGTACAAGTGGCAAGAAAGATGAGGACAATAGTCCGAATAATGTAAATACTGTAAATACTACCTCATCTCAGAAATATAGACAAATAGACTGATCTATTATTAAACGTCATACAAATGGCAACAAAGATGAGGACAATAGTCCGAATAATGTAAATACTGTAAATACTACCTCATCTCAGAAATATAGACAAATAGAATGATCTGTTATTAAACGTCGTACAAATGACAATAAAGATGAGGACAATAGTCCGAATAATGTAAATACTGTAAATACTACCTCATCTCAGAAATATAGACAAATAGACTGATCTATTATTAAACGTCATACAAATGGCAACAAAGATGAGGACAATAGTCCGAATAATGTAAATACTGTAAATACTACCTCATCTCAGAAATATAGACAAATAGAATGATCTGTTATTAAACGTCGTACAAATGACAATAAAGATGAGGACAATAGTCCGAATAATGTAAATACTGTAAATACTACCTCATCTCAGAAATATGGACAAATACAGAAGCTAGGAGCATATAGGAACATCATAAAAATTTAATTTGTAAAATTTCTTTTCAGTCATTTAAGTGCCATACGTGATACACGCTTGAGGGATCTTGTCTCTTTCGATTCATGATCCGTTTTTTCGGCACTAGACCGGTTGCAGTCACTCTCTAACCGGCATGACGTGGCTTCCCTGTGCCTCTTCTATAAATACTTTCACGGCTTAGATCACTGGTTCCCCCTAGGTACGAATTTGCACGAGATACTAGATTAGCAACTAGGTCCCACCCTTTTACAGTGAAACCGTTAAAATGTAACCGCTTCTTTTCCCGCAATTCCCGCTTGTGGAATTCCCTTCCACATGCTTGCTTCCCCGACAGCTACAATCTCCAGGAGTTTAAATGTATGGTCAATAGACACCTCCTCTCACACTAACTCGCTTCCATTCTCTCAAACACTCTTCCTACCTACCCAAACCTCATCCTCGGTATCCATACCCGTCTATCACCCTCCTTCTGACATTTCCTATATTTAACCGCTCTTTCTCATCACGTTCCCCTATGTAACCCCTTGCGCAATAGTGGCAGTGGAATGCCTTGCTTGGGTGAAATGATTAAAAAAAAACTAGACTTGTTGCTAATCAAGGATTCAGTTTTTCCTGCTATTTAACGCTAATAACAACAAATTCGACAAACACTTTTCGTTTTATTTATTTCTGTTGTGTAAAAAAAAACGACAGATTTTTTTTACACTAATTGTTGAACATAGACACGCCCATTCATTACGAGTAGGAATGTCTTCTCATAGGGCCGTAGAGTCGAGTCGTAAGCATTGCGACACGGAACTCCGCTATTTATTAATTGTGTAATAATGAGTAGGCCTATGCCGTCAAAAATGACGACAAAATATTTATGTCGATATGCCGTCAAAAATGACGGCAACATATATATTGATGTAACTAGTATTTAGTATCTTACATTAAGACATAAGAAAAAATTATCCCACCCACTCCCTGAGCGTGACAGGAAGGATATATATATATATAAAGATTTGTACCCGCATAAAAATGGACTTAAATAAGTTAACGTTATAATGTAAGACCTTTGGATCCTTTCAGCCAACATTATCAAAGGTGCTTGTTCGCAGAAATGTTAATGATAGACATGACACGACACCTGTCTATTCTGTGCAGACAGAAAGAGCACTTCATTCGCTCCTTACGGTTGTTGGATGGTTTGTGAGAACTTTTTTCCCATTTTATTGCTCTTGTGGAACTTTATGTCTACATCCAATTTAATTAATTGTTGATTAAAGTTTTGTTTTTAAACGAGTTCCAATTTCCCTTCTACAAGTAATTTTTGTGTCCTGTTTATCATTAACGATTCTGCCAATAAGCACCTTCGATAATGCGTTGGCTGAAAAGAATCCTAAGGTCTTACATTATGACGTCAACTTTATATATATATATATATATATATATATATATATATATTGTGTGTATTTTGGCAGCATTTTTTCATTAATGCAGGTTTCATTGAATAATATAGACAAGTTTTGTCTATTAATTTTGTGTAGGTATGAACGGATCCTACACAAAATTAATAGACAAAACTTGTCTATATTATTCAATGAAACCTGCATTAATATATATATATATATATACACTACCGGCCATAATTATTAGGCCTCCTCCCAGTGTTTTAAAAGATCATGTATTTCATACTATTCTTTAGTATTTATTGCCAAGTGAATAATTGTAAATGAAAATAGAATGGTTCTTTTGTTAATACTACACAATAACGTGTGCATCAAATGAATTTATAAATATTTAATAATTACCTATATTGCAGTTTCATCAATGAAAGAATGAAGAAAATTTAGGGTGATTCGGAGGAGTTCATCTTTACTTCCTTGTCTTGTAAAATTTTTGCAAAGTAATAATAACAAAAGAACCATTCTATTTTCATTTGGCAATAAATACAAAAAATAGTATGAAATACATCATTTCTTTTAAAAAACTGTGGTTGCCTAATAATTATGGCCGGTAGTGTACATATATATATAGAGAGAGAGAGCAAATCTACAGGGTGCGATGGGTAAATTGTCGCTATTTGCTTTGTAAAATTTTGCAAAGTAATAATAACAAAAGAACCATTCTATTTTCATTTGGCAATGAATACTAAAAATAGCATGAAAAACATAATTTCTTTTAAAAACTGGGGTGGCCTAATAATTATGGCCGGAAGTATATATATATATTGGCAGGAATCGTGGCGGTTGTAGGCTATGCCAGGAGGAAAAGTTGGCCATTGCGACGTATACGTGGATAGAGGCGTCTTGTTGAACGAAAGGACGGAGATTATGGCAAAAGGCAGGCATTTAAGAAAGGATCACATCGGCACTTATGATCCCGGATGAGTTTTATTAATTATAATATTTTTAAATGGGAGTTTATGTGTGTAGGACGTGGAGTGCATTTCCGCCTCTTTCTGCTCTCCTACTCTCTCTCTCTCTCTATATATATATATATTCTTCGTTACTCGACGACATAATTATTGAAAAAAGAAAAGACACCGTTAAAGAGCAAATGTGTAGCAAGAGCTTTCATAACTGGTAGTAAAGTTTAATGACTGGTAATAAAGAGAATGAACTGAGTCAGAATACAAATGAAACTGATACTACAGTTTTATGCGGTTGCAAACTCCATTGGTGATTTTAGAAGTATATTCTAAATTTAAAATATGAAAATCATTCTTGAAAAAACTAATTATTTTTCGAAAAAGATTCTCAAGAAAAAAATGGGTTATAACTCGCTAGTAACAGTTATAAAATTACTAGCAGTGTAGCCCGGCGATGCTCGGGTGTAATGAAAGCTTTAAAACTACTCCATAGTCCTGGAGCTCAGACTCTTTGGACGTTGGCACGAAAGACTAAAAAGCAATAGTTGTTTCCAGTTAAAGCGAAACCGTAGACTGAAAGAAAAATGAATGGATATAAGTCAAATTTTGATTTCCTGGTATCGATATAAAATAAGTTTTTTTCGTCGTAAACTGAATTTTGAAGGCTAAATAAGTCCTCTGAGTAAATGGGATCATGGCTAAGACTAAGAACTACAATTTTACCTACTTAGAGCCAAACACGAAGCAAAAACTAAAATAAAAGGGCTGAAAAAAATACAGACATACAGGCAGATAAACACGCACACACACACACACACACACACACACACACACACACACACACACATCTCGCCTTTTATATATATATATCGGTATTTATCGGGGGTACCTCGACACAAAACCTAGCTACGAACACTCGCAGACGCTTATAGTACAACTGTGTAAATTGTAACGGACACACGCACACACACGCACACACATACACACACAGAAACAAAGTTCCATTTATAAATAAGTTTAGATGTCTCGACTGACTCCAACGATACTTTATCAGATCTCTCTAGGAACTCTGGGCATTTACCCAAGTCACATTAATAAGATGGGATGGGATTCAAGGTTGGGTTTAACGTGGGCAACCCGAGCGCGTACACTTGGGACAAGTGTAAAAATTTACCCAGCCCTCACAACCATGATATAGGGCACTTTCATTGTCGATTTTCCTCAACCGAGTCTCCGTCCGTAGACAGAACCCCGATTGAATCGTACTCTACCCGGGTTTGACAATTGCGAGCCCAGTAGCGGACTGTCGGAACTCTGTATATTTTTCTCCCACACTGAGACGGGATATGACACAAGATCGGGTTTAACCTGGGAAACCCGAGCGCGTACATTTGGGAAAAAAGTAAAAATTTAGCCAGTCACCACATGTAACACTGTTTGGCGCTGGTAAATGGAAAGAAAGGGTTAATGAATAGAACGATGGACATACCGAGAGAAAGAATGAAGATTTCTCTTTTTCAAAAAACTTTGATTCTGAAGAAGAATCACAAGAAGCTATGTGCTTTTGAGCTGACAATTGATTGATGACCTCGCTCCCAGAGTACTGGTTACGAAAACACAAATACGAATGAGATTTGTACTGTAACAAAGGCTTGAGAAAATGTTTTTTTGTAATTAAAGAAATTAATGACATTGACAGAATTGAGAAAAATAAAATGACATCTGGTAACGGAAATTTGAAACGAAAATTTTGCGTGGCAAAAATTTGAAATGACAATACTTTTAATTAAAGACACTAAGATAAACCACACCAAGCAACCGACAGTTAGATTGGCCGAAGAGTAACCAAGGTAGCAGACGCAGGTGAAATACCATGTATTGTATATTTGTTGAGTCAGTGTGGAATGGTACTAAAAGTCATTCATGATTGCCAGTGAAATTGACAAGATTTTGCCGAGTTAAATAACTTGGTTGGTGTGGAATTTTGCCGAGAAGTGTATTTTGCACTGGACGGCGCAGGGATATGTCACTGAGGGTGCAGAACGCAGGTGGCTGGCGGCTTTTTCAAACATCTTTCAAATTGTGTTGCGGTTATTTTTTGTTACACCCCAGAAGATGATCTCGGAAAAAGATTGAAAGTACTAGTGAACATAGAGAACTTAATAATGAAATCATCTGTCAACGTTACAGCTTATTTCTTATATCCTTCAACTAAAATACGCGAAAGATTATCCGTGAGTATGAATAGATTTTATTAAAAATAAACATACACAATGTTTGCAATTTATTTAATCTGACATGTCTAAAAGAAAATTTGCTGCTTGAATACGCAAATTATATATATATATATATATATATATATATATATATATATATATATATATATATGTTGTTACGAGGATGCATTTATATATAATAATAATAATAATAATAATAATAATAATAATAATAATGTCTAAAAAGTTGTAGTAAGGGATGCTATTGAGTCCTACGTGTTATTCCATAAAAGTTTTAATTCATGAAGTAGTCGTAAAAATAAGGAAATTAGGAATAGAACATTTTGGAAAGTTCTAGAAAATTCCAGTAAAATCTAGAGAATTCGAAAGGTTCTAGAAATATGCAAATTAGGTGTTATCTCCTATAAAAATAGGTTTTGGGTCAGTGAGTAGTCAGTTTTTACTAGGGTTTGCTGTTGTTATCGCATCTACCTCCCATTAGCATGGGACAGGCTAGCCTCCCAGAGAGTAAAATACTACGCCTCCTTGGCCTTACACTCTCGGCGGACCTCAAATGGAATGACTATATTGAATCCATTGCCAAATCTGCTGCTATGAAAGTGGGCTCCCTGTGCAGGGCCCGGAAATTTTTCCCACCTGAAACTATTCTGCACATATACAAATCTACCATCCGCCCGTGTATTGAATATTGCTGCCATATCTGGTCGGGTGCCCCTGCTGCTCTCCTTGGGCTTCTTGACAAAATACAAAGGAGGATCTGTAACGTGGTTGATACTGACTTGGCAGATCGGCTGCAGCCGCTCTCACACCGGCGTGATGTAGCTTCCCTGTGCCTCTTCTACAAGTACTTTCATGGCTTCTGCTCCGATGAGCTTAGATCACTGGTGCCGCCTAAGCACGAATTTACACGAGATACTAGATTAGCAACTAGGTCCCACCCTTTTACAGTTAAACAAATAAGATGTAACCGTAAATTCTACTCCAACAGCTTCTTCTCTCGCGCTTCCCGCCTGTGGAACTCCCTTCCACAAGTCTGCTTTCCCGACAGTTACAATCTCCAGGTGTTTTAATGTAGGGTCAATAGACACCTCCTATCACACTAACTCCCAACTATTCTCACAACACTCTCATCTACCCAACCCTCATTCTCGGTATCCTCACCCGCCTATCACCCACCCTCTGTTATTTCCTATATTTAATCAGCCTTTCTCCACTCTACGTAGCCCCCTGCACAGTAGTGGCAGTGACATGCCTTGCTCGGGGTGAAACGCTTTAAAAAAAAAAACAAAAAAAAAACTCCGATTGTGATTCAAGGATTTATATCAAGCCGAAAGAATCTCTAAGAAAAGTTGCCGACCAACTAAAATCTGAAAGAGAACCTCATGAAACTATACGAGTAAATACATATTTTTGACTCTTTCATTGACCATACTTAAAATTATTCTTTATATACTCATTTGAGGATTTCGAAAAAGTATAGCATTTAACTTCCTCGCCAACTTAACTGGGTAAAGATACTTGACTCCTTACCTTCCCTTTCTCTCCTCGTAACACTTGCCAGTAGCAAACTCTATGTTTCTTGTTTTGAATGCAACAAAAATTGTATATTTGTAAATGTTTTATTTGGTGTGTTTTGTAAATTAAATATTTGTCCTTGATTTTTATCTCTGAGTTTTGGTCAATCATTTTTTTTTTGTTACACTTAACACGTTACAATATGCAGACTTTATTAAAATTGACAGATAAGATATTATGGTTAAGTTTTTTATGTAATTTTTCAAGTGATCTTATGTAATTTCTTTTTCTTTTGAGATCATAAATTTGACAAAAACAGACAACTACGAAACTGACTCTCAAAATTACGCGGCATTTCTCTGAAAAGAGTTCAATTTGATCTCATAGACCTACCAAACCCTATACGTAACATACTTGTTGACAACACAAATATCATAGCATCATATACATGCAGAAAAAAATACTAAAAGTAATGGAAGTATTATTAATAAAGTGTTGAAATTTTATTTGTCCGTTCGTTTGGTCGTTTTTTCTTTCTCTCCTTTTATCGCTAAGGCCGTTGGGAAATTGAAATGTCTTTGCGGTACCACGTGTCGCGTATCCCGCCTCTGATTGGTTAGCTCCTTCTGATAGAATCTCAAGGAGCGGGAATCCTCAGTTTTTTTTTATTTTCGTCGACTCAAGCAGTCCTGAAAATTTTAGCTCCGTCAGACCAAAGACGTAAAAAGAAGTTTGAATTTATTTGTGGGCTAGAGAAGCTCTCAAAAGAAGAAAAGAAAGAATTTCCTCCTGACGAACAGAGAAGAAACAAGATTTAAGATACTACTTCCAGAGGATGAAAGAGTACATTTCTCTAAAAAGGATCGTTTCCCCTGTTTGTCATTAACCCACGTGGCGTAAGAAAAAAAAAAGTTTAAACGTTACTTCTTCCAGAGGAAGAAAGAAAATTTATTTTAAGAAAAGATACTTCTTCAAGAGGAAGAAAGAAATTTTATTTTGTGAAAATATACTTCTTCCAGAGGAAGAAAGAAAGTTATTGTACGAAAAGATACTTCTTCCAGAGGAAGAAAGAAATTTTACTTTCCGGAAAAGGGATACAGTTTCCCAGGTCGGCCCACAACCAAAAAGGGTTGAAGAGACTTAACAAAAAAAAAACCAAAAAAAAAAAAAAAAAAAAGCAAACACTTTTTTCCAGGCTCGAGACAAGAAACGAACTACGAACACTGTACCTAACAAGGTAAAATGAGAAAGACTTTAATTTTTTTTTCTTTTGTGGTACCAAGGCTATAACCTAGCCTTTGCTAACGGACCTGTTTTGCAGTCAGAGCACAACTCTTCTCTGTTTTTAATAAAGCTGTAAATTTCCTTTAATTTGAATCCTTGTGCTGTATTGGATTTTTTATTTTTTTATTACCTTTCCCCTTTTGTTCACAGCAGAATTTTTTCTTACTACATAAAAAATTTCTGCAAAAGAAGAAAAACACAAAACTCGATTATATCAACTATGAACACACTAACAACGTGCTTACCGTGTTCGATACATAACACATATACACTACTCTGCAAACATACATGCATTCTGTTACACCTAAAATAACGTCAATGGCTAAAGATATAGCCGAAAGCGCTCGAATAAACAAAACATTTGGGTAAATTTTATATAATTTATGTCCTCAAAAGAAAAAAAATCATAAGATAACATGAAAAAATACATTAAAAAAACTTAACCATAATATCTTGTTTGTCATATTTAATGAAACCTGCATAAAAAGAGATTGCTGCCTAAATATACAATATATATATATAGTCGAGAGGTCTAAGGCGTTACCAGATCAAATAGTAACTTCCCCTATCTAGATAGGAGACGCAGGTTCGAATCTTGCCGAATGGCACTCATTTTCGTAATAAAAATTGATCGTAAATAATCAGGCCGGTAGATATAAATATATAATACTGTTTCATTAAAAACAGAATATCTACGTAAATACGAGTATCGATAAAAAATAATGTTCAAACAATTCATTTCAAATTGTCGGTTATAACCAAGTTTCGTTAAAATTCGTTGCTTTCCGTAACATGCTGACATTACGATCCATTTCAGAGCAGATATGTTTGTTTACGATGGATCGAAAATTGTGTTATATAGGCTTGATAAAAACCTTGTTTATACTGGAGGCTATTCGTGGTCGAGCGGTCTAAGACGTTACCAGATCAAATGGTAACTTCCCCTATCTAGATAGGGGTGGCAGGTTCGAATCCTGCCGAATGGCACCCATTTTCGTAATAAAAATTGATCGTAAATAATCAGGTCGGTAGATATAAATATATAATACTGTTTCATTAAAACCAGAATAACTACTTAAATACGACTATCGATAAAAAATAATGTTCAAACAATTTATATATATATATACCCACTCGGATATATATATAGAAAAAATTATGTGCATATTCTAAAACATAATTTATAATATATATCGCACCTGCTTTCTCAGCTTTCTATTTATTGTTCCTTTTTAACTAGTTTGTACTGCTCACTCTTTTCTAATGAATCTTTTTACATTTATGTAGCCCCCTGCACATCAGTGGCGTTTCCGCCCTGCTCGGGCTGAAATGATTAATATATATATATATATATATATATATATATATATATATATATATTTATTCGTTTCACCCCGAGCAAGGCAGAAACGCCACTGATGTGCAGGGGGCTACATAAATGTAAAAAGATTAATTAGAAAAGAGTGAGGAGTACAAGCTAGTTAGAAAGGAACAATAGAAAGCTGAGAAAGCAGGTACAATGACAGATATATAGGCGGAGAGAAAGGGAAGGTTATACAGGGGAGGTGAGAGAGCTAGAGTCCAGTAGTTAGTAGATGAGTATTAATTTTGCATTTAAATTTCTGGAGGTTGTAGCCGTCAGGAAAGCAAGAATACGGGAGTGAGTTCCACAGGCGGGAAGTGCGAGAGAGGAAGCTGCAGGAGTAGAATTGTCGTCTGCATTTGGCTAACCTGACTGTGAATGGGTGGGACCCAGTTGCCAGTCTTGTTGCACGGGTAAACACCTGTTGAGGAGGCATCAGTGACTTAAGCTCATCCGAGCAGAAGCCATGAAAGTATTTATAGAAGAGACAGAGGGAGGCCACATTTCGACGATGGGAAAGTGGCTGCAGTCGAGTCGCCAGATCACATTACAGACTCTCCTTTGGAGCTTGTCAAGAACACTGAGGAGAACGGCAGGGGCACCTGACCATAAATGGCAGCAGTACTCCATGCACAGACGGATGGTTGACTTGTATACATGCAGGATGGATTCAGGTGGAAAAAACATCCTGGATCGACATAGTGACCCAATCTTCTTATATATATATATATATTCTTCTTTAATCTGAAATGGAAAAAGTAGGAAGGTAAATTCCAAAAACCTGATCCTAATTAATATTAAACATTTTTTAATATCAAGAAATGATACAGGAGGAGAGCTCAATGTACTTAAGTTTACAGAGCCAATATAAATTAAAGTCATTTTTGTTTCCCTGCCTTAAATTTTTTTTCTCTATACACCCTTTTTATATTCCGCCACTTCCCTTTCGATTCTGTTTTGTTTCACCCAATTCCCAATTTAACGACCTCCAATTTCCTTAACTCTTTTCGTCTATTAACCAAGACATACCAATCTCCCATCTCTTCACTTACAAAGTAAAAAACAAAAATAGACTGACCATTAAAAGAATTTTCTGTGAAGTATATTTCTCAAATCTTAACCGTTATTTATTTTTGTCCCCTTCCTAATCTTAATTTTCTTCATTTTTAAACGGACCCATGTTGCTGAGGAGACGTGAATTCTCTCTTAGGGATTTCATGTTGAAATGTTCGTTCAACATTTTTGAATTTTGAAAAATTACATTAATTTATATATATATATATATATATATATATATATATATATAGAGAGAGAGAGAGAGAGAGAGAGAGAGATCTATTTGGCAACGTATCAAAACATTATAGGCATGATAAACACTCAGTATATAAGTATCTCGATCTAAAACAGCTGGAGCCTTTCTCATGTTATGAATCACTCATGTTTCAACTGACTGTCCATTTTTAAGTTCTGCCATCATTCAGAGAATCTCAGATGTCTCGAGATAAATTCTTGCTTTAGAATCGGATAACACTAAGACAAGATCTAATAATAATAATAATAATAATAATAATCAGTCTTGTTTTTAATTTATTGGCAGTATTAAAACAGACACGTTTTTTCTTGGTGTCTGGAAGAAAATAAGTATTAACAAAAGCAGAAGAGATTGGATTCTATAGCGTCGGTCGGCAATCAGTCTATCGCAGAAAGAAATGGCAACCTACTGCGAGAAAATCTTCTGCCTAGTTAGTCATGGATCGAAAGAGACATGATCGTCCAAGCGAGTTGGGCACTTAACTGACTGATCTGGATAAAGGAATTGAAAAGCAGGACAGATTGGAGTTTATGGCTTTGGTTAGCAACCAGTCTACCACAGAAAGAAATGCCAACCTATTGCGGGATCGAAAGAGATATGATCGCACAAGAGTGTATCACTTATGGCACTTAACTGACTGACCAAGATAGATTCTTTGAAGGGGTCCATGCCTTAAAAAAGTCCATGGCTTCTGCTCCGACGAACTTAGGTCACTGGTCTCCCCTCCTCAAGAATTTACTCGTGCAACCAGACTGGCAACAAGATCCCACCCATTCAACCAAATGCAGAAATTTAGACGACAATTTATCCATCGCAACCTGTATTTATTCATTTTCTTCTACCAGCCTGAGTTTTTTTTTTATTTAAGAAAAAAATATCTGGATGAGGCTCTAATGAAGCTTTAATAAAAGTAAAACGTTTTAGACTGATGAACGTCTTCTATTTGTACTTTATTTTATCATTCTGTTGGATATCGACCTATATTTGATCCCAGTTCATATATATATTCCACATATAAATTCAGATTATTTAATTTGTAGAATAGCCATTTCAGGAAGTCTTTAAAAAACCTGAGTTAACTGAGTAACGATATTATAAAAAAATCTTGTGTGACCAGAAGTGAAAGTTTGTTTAGAAAAAATGAAAGAAACAAAAAATCGGTGAGAGGGTGGAAGGTGTAGATCAGATGACATGCACGACAGTTCAAGTTAAAATGGTAAGGATATCCTTAAAAAGGGATCTTGTGTATAAACTTAAGTTTTAAGCAGTATCAAGTAAATTTAGGTAAAAAAATTCATATATCAATTAAATTGGAAGGAAGGTAAACCGGATGGCAATTATAGGGGGGGAGATCATTTAGATTTAAACTCATAGCTAATAAGAATAGGCTGAAGTAGAAGAAGGGATTAAGAGATATAGTTAATCCCATATGAAGGAAATTTAAGCCTACTTTTATGTCGACACTTACTAACCAGATGTTAAATTGATGCTTTAACCTAAACATACTTGATACTGATTAGAACTTAAATTTCACATGACTTCTGACATTCTTCTTTTCTTTATTTTATTTCCTTATTTTTTACTAGCAGGATAGCCCGGTGTTATTCGGGTGTAATGAAAGCTTTAAAACTAATCCATGGTCCTGGAGCTCAGACACAGCCTAAAGAATATTTGAAATAATGAATTAATTGCGACAATCTACCAATCGCACCTATAGCCCGGCGTTGCTCGGGTGTAATGAAAGCTTTAAAACTAATCCATGGTCCTGGAGCTCAGACTCTTTGGACGTTGGCAAGAAAGACTAAAAAGCAATAGATTTTTCCAGTTAAAGCGAAACCGTAGACTGAAAGAAAAATGAATGGATGTAAGTCAAATTTTGATTTCCTGGTATCTATATCAAATAAGTTTTTTCGTCGTAAACTGAATTTTGAAAGTTAAATAAGTCCTCTGAGTAAATGGTATCATGTCTGAGACTAAGAACTACAATTATACCTACTTAGAGCCAAACCCAAAGCAAAAACTGAAATAAAAGGGCTGAAAAAAATACAGACATACAGGCAGATAAACAGACACACACACAAACATCTTGTCTTTTATATATATTATCGATTTTCTGCACTATTGTAAGAACTGCAACCTTGAAACTTCTGAATATCGTTTCTTATGCCTTTATCTATGAGTGTATCAAATTTGATTAAAATCGGACCACTTCTTCTATAACCCGATTTTTTCGATTATCGATATTTATTGGGGATACCTCGACACAAAACCTAGCTAAGAACACTCGCAGACGCTTATAGTACAACTGTGTAAATTTTCAAGAAAATCGGTTCAGCCTTTTCAGAGTCTATAGGTAACGGACACACACACACACACACACACACACACACACACACACACACACACACACACACACACACACACACTGAGCCAAAGTTCCATTTATAAATAAGTTTAGATAAAAAGGGATTTCGCATACACTCGCCATTTTCTTTCTTTTTTTCTTGGCTCGACGGTTAATTTCTGTAAAGACAATTTTTCTATTAGTCCAAAGAAAATTTCACATAGATTCATGAATTTCTTTCTCTCTTTTTCCTCAACTCGCCTAAATATGAAGGGTAGCTATTATTTCGTATACACCTGAGAATCAACGAATTTGATATTAAACTCTTTTTATAAACTTATATGTGTCAAAAGGAAGAGAAATCAATGTACAAGTAAGAGGTACGTGCAGGATTGTTAATTGTCGTGTTGCTGTGAAACTTATATTCATACAAACAATAAATCATCTAACACAAAATAATATTAAAAACGTTTAAAAGGAGTTAAGAAAGTCCGTTTTTACTCTTCAGTAAGGAACTGAATTCTCCTGGCGGCTGGCGTGTGCATACACCGCATATATATAACACACTAAAATTTCAGCTCTTACGTTCCATGCGCCGATAGCTTAGTAGTCACTCCGACTGACACCATTTCGTTGAGTTTTGATCCCAGCTGGAAGCAAGTGGATGCCTAGCCACACTATATATAGTACTAGCAGTATAGTCCGGCGTTGCTCGGGTGTAATAAAAGCTTTAAAACTAATCCATGGTCCTGGAGCTCAAACTCTTTGGACGTTGGCACAAAAGACTAAAAAGCGATAGTTGTTTCCAGTTAATGCGAAACCGTAGACTGAAAGAAAAATGAATGGATGTAAGTCAAAATTTGATTTCCTGGTATCGATATCAAATAAGTTTTTTCGTCGTAAACTGAATTTTGAAGGCTAAATAATCCTCTGAGTAAATGGTATCATGGCTGAGACTAAGAACTACAATTATACCTACTTAGAGCCAAACCCGAAGGAAAAACTAAAATAAAAAGGACTGAAAAAAAAATAGAGACATACAGGCAGATAAACACACACACACACAAACATCTTGTATTATATATATATATATATATATATATATATATATATATATATATATATTATAGATTTTCTGCACTATTGTAAGAACTACAACCTTGAAACTTCTGAATATCGTTTCTTATGTCTTTGTCTATGAGTGTATCAAATTTGATTAAAATTGGACCACTCCTTCTATAACTCGATTTTTTCGATTATCGATTTTCGATATTTATCGGGGATACCTCGACACAAAACCTGGCTAAGAACACTCGCAGACGCTTATAGTAGAACTGTGTAAATTTTCAAGAAAATCGGTTCAGCCGTTTCGGAGTCTATAGGTAACGGACACATACACACACAGACACACACACACAGACAAAGTACCATTTATAAATAAGTTTAGATAGTGTTGTGGGGCTTAGTGGTTAAAATGAGCAGTTGGTCAATCCATGCCAAGTAGTAACAGTAGCTCGTTTCACGAAAATAAATCAGAATTTTTAAAGTCCGTAATTTCAAGGAATTGTTATGAAGAGAAAACGATCATGCAATAAATTAAATGATCTGAAACAAATAATATGAAAAACAAAAAATGTTTAGAAAAAAAGTCCGTTGTTCCCACAAGGGATATACGGTTTGGTATGTTGAAAAGTAGACGAAGAGAGATAGTTTGAAATAGCTTTCTTGGATCGTTGAAATAAAGTTCTTTGAAATTCTAAATGCTTCGTTAAGGCCGATAATATAATAGAGAAAATTGGTGAAAAATTTGAACGCTGAACACGTGAAAAGAAACGAATCCTTTCATATGACTTCAAACATTTTTCTTTTGTTAATTTAATTATTTTTCTCATTTTATATAAAAAGTGATTTCGCATAGGCTCGCCATTTACTTTCCTTTCGACTCGAATCTAGGTTTTGATTGGTCTAAAGAAAATTTCACATAAGCTCGCAAATTTATATCCCTCCCTTTTTTCTTTTTTCCTAGCTCACTCGAATTTGTAGGGAGTAGGCGAAGGGCATTATTATTATTATTATTATTATTATTATTATTATTATTATTATTATTATTATGTCATTTTTCATCATAATTTGATTTCTGCTATGATCGCACTACCTACCAAGTCTGCAGGTCGTGGTGTGTTGTTATGGCTCCATTTCATGCTTTTTCTATCTTCCCTAACATCCCTAGCGTTACATAGACAAAGTTTTCCTTAGTGTGTGGGATGAACTTAACAAGACAATGTTTTGTATATCTTTTAAGCTGGGGTTTCCACCGATTCTTTCAATGTGTTGTTTTGTTCCATTTTTTATCATTCCAAGTGCACCCACTACTACTGGTACGATTCTTGTTTTCAATTTCCACATTTTTTTCTGTTTCAATTCTCAGGTCTTTATATTTTGACAGTTTTTCGAATTCCTTGGTTGCTATGTTACAATCCGCTGGACAAACTATATCAATTAATAGGCAAGTTTTTTCTTTTTGGTTTTTAACAATAATGTCCGGCCTATTTGCTTCAATTTTTCTCTGTGTAGATGGTGTAATCCCATAGAATGGTGACATCTTCTATTTCTGTAACCGGTGTTGGGTGATGTTCATACCTGTGTTTGTTTACATATTTTTCAATTTTTCATAGTGTTTGGACATTGTTCCGTTCACTCGAATTTGTAGGGAGCAGACGAAGTGAATTATTATTATTATTATTTCATAATCACTCCAGCTATATTACTGCGGTGAGAAAATGACTAAAGACGAAGATTTTTTACGTTATATTCCCACAAACTGTTTCATTAAAACTGTACAAATCAGTTGCAGGCTGGCCGTGAAATCAGCTTTTTCGATAGCAAGTGGGCCTCTGGTGTAATCACCTCCTCCCTCTTCAGTTGGAGTAGATAGACTAAACTATCGCCCGGTTCACACTCCACCCACATCTATTGAACAGGTGAAGAAGCTCATTCCTTGTTCCCTGTTTAGGATGTGGTTTCCGGCTTTCACTTTACCAATCTTTTTACTCATGTCTTTTTTCTAGTTTTTTTTTTCAATTGGAGTAGATAGACTAAACTATCGCCCGGTTCACACTCCACCCACGTCTATTGAACAGGTGTAGAGGCTCATCCCTTGTTCCCTGTTTAGGATGTGGTTTCCGGCTTTCTCTTTTCCAATCTTTTCACACCTTTTTCTTTTTTTTTTTTCAATTGGAGTAGATAGACTAAACTATCGCCCGGTTCACATTCCACCCAGGTCTATTGAACGGGTGAAGAGGCTCATCCCTTGTTCCCTGATTAGGATGTGGTTTCCGGTTTTCTCTTTTCCAATGTTTTCACTTTTCCTTATTTTTTTTTTCAATTGGAGTAGATAGATTAAACTATCGCCCGGTTCACACTCCACCCACGTCTATTGAACAGGTGAAGAGGCTCATCCCTTGTTCCCTGCTTAGGATGTAGTTTCCGGCTTTCTCTTTTCCAATCTTTTCACTCCTTTTTCTTTCTTTTTTTTCAATTGGAGTTGATAGACTAAACTATCGCCCGGTTCACACTTGATTGGCCTTGTGTCTAACACGTCTAAAGTCCCCACAATTTAAATATCAGAAGATTGAAGGTTGAAATGTGAAAGGATAAAATATTCCGTGTGTATATTAAATCAATGATTTATTTACAGAATGACAAAAGTGTAAGAAGGAAAATATAAGGGAAATTCGTTAGCTGAAAGGAAAAATGTTCATTGAGAAAATGCATGCTGTTTTGTAGTTGAAATTGTTCGTAGTAGTTTAGAGTTAATGGATTGTAAAGGCTTTGTTCCTTCCGCTTTTTAGTATGTCGCGACAGAAAGAGAGAGAGAGAGAGAGAGTGAGAGAGAGAGAGAGAGAGAGAGAGAGAGAGAGAGAGAGCAAAACAAATAAAGGAGTGGTCTTTAACACTTGTGTCCATTTGTTTGTATGCTGTCCTCTTTAGCGGTGTGGTGTGAAAATGTAGAGAGAAAATTGGTCGAAGGGGTAGAATGGATGACGTGACCAGGTTGGCGTGAAGTAAAAAAGAAAAAGAATGTTGGCCGCAAAGGCGAGTCAGTTTGAGGTTTCTTCCTTACATCGTGGCGGTGTTTCAGCTAACCGCTTCCCCTAACTGACTGCTGTGACCGGTTAGAGGCCATCCTTAAATATTGAATCCAGTCACGTGGGGTGGCTCCGACGAGAATTTTTTTCTTTAACTGTGAAAAAACCGTTTCTCTGGCGTATTTTGAATTTTGCGATTTGATGACTAATCAGGATCCAGAATATGCTTTTCAACCTGACTTGTGAAAAAAGAGAGCTTTTTGTCGTTTGAATCCTTTTTACCATGTGTGCAATTTATTTTGTGTGTTTTAGTTGTTCGGTGGATTATATAGGATTTGTATCCTATAGACTGCATAATGTGTTTTTGAACTGTCAATTGGGCAGTAAACTATTTGCTAAATCCTGTTTCTAATAAATTTGGTTGTTTATATCTATCTATCTATCTATCTATCTATCTATCTATCTATCTATCTATCTATCTATCTAGTCTGTCTATATCTATCTATCTATCTATCTATCTATCTATCTATCTATCTATCTATCTATTTCAGTCTGTTCGTATCTATCCAATTCTTTTTATATCTACCTATTTCAGTCTGTTCATATTTATCTCTACAGTAGCAGACTGGTCAGGATGTCAGCTTGTTCAATAGCAAATGGGCCCCCTGATGAAGTCAGCCCCTTATATCAAATAAAAATACAATAAATAAACAGTCAACAACTTTAGTCATAAAAAACAATAAAAAGTTTATAAAGTCACTTGCCAGTTACTCAAATCAAATGTGAGAAGACATTTTGAAAGCTAAATATCATAAAGACAAGGTTAAGAAATTCAATGCCTGAAGGTACTTTTGAATCATACGTGTTGTTATCCATTGAAAGGGAACTGTTAGATGAATTGGATGATGTCGAAGCAATTATTGGCAAATTCAAACAATCTTCTAGTGAACACAAATAATTGATTTGAATCTAGTGGACTGCATGCAATACTTTATTGTTTTTTTGAACTATTTGTTAATGTGTCAGTTGGTCAGTGTAAACTATTAAAAACATCAACCAATTGCATCAAATTAAAAATTCTAAACTTATTTATAAATGGAACTTTGTGTGTGTGTGTGTGTGTGTGTGTGTGTGTGTGTGTGTGTGTGTGTTCGTTACCTATAGACTCCGAAACGGCTGAACCGATTTTCTTAAAAATTTACAGAGTTATACTATAAGCGTCTGCGAGTATTCTTAGTTAGGTTTTGTGTCGAGGCATCCCGATAAATATCAAAAATCGATACTCGAAAAAATCAGGTTATAGAAGGAGTGGTCCGATTTTAATCAAATTTGATACACTCATAGACAAAGACATAAGAAATGATATTCAGAAGTTTCAAGGTTGCAGTTCTTACAATAGTGCAGAAAATCGTTTATATATATATATATATATAAAAGGCAAGATGTTTGTGTGTGTGTCTGTTTATCTGCCTGTATGTCTGTATTATTTTCAGCCCTTTTATTTTAGTTTTTGCTTCGAGTTTGGCTCTAAGTAGGTATAATTGTAGTTCTTAGTCTCAGCCATGATACCATTTACTCAGAGGACTTATTTAACTTTCAAAATTCAGTTTACGACGAAAAAGACTTATTTGATATCGATACCAGGAAATCAAAATTTAACTTACATCCATTCATTTTTCTTTCAGTCTACGGTTTCGCTTTAACTGGAAACAACTATTGCTTTTTAGTCTTTCATGCCAACGAGTCTGAGCTCCATGACCATGGATTAGTTTTAAAGATTTCATTTCACCCGAGCAACGCGGGGCTATACTGCTAGTAAATAGATAAAAGATTCAATTACAGCATTCTGTATTTACGTTTAGTATCAACTGCCATTTATATGTACAGTGCATGTTATAATACGGCCCCCGACTGCGTCAGTCAACCTCCATGATCTTTAGCCGATTCCGCCCAGGCTGTGTTGTTGATCTCTCATTAACCAAATCATGACCGCTTATTACAACTTGATGAGGATGGTCCAGACTTGCGAGGGATTGGTATATGTTAAAAACCAGATTCAAGATCGCAACGACACGATGTAGATTTATATATATTTATATTCTTCTTCTATATGTCTTGTCCTTTCAGGACATAGGCGATCATGTCCTTCTACGTCTCCCTTATTCCTGGTGGCCCTGAGCACACTTTCTCCTGTAACACCACGCAACCCCCGTTCTGTCATCCACATGCTCAGGCCCTTCAAATATGTTATCCGCTGCTTTACTCTGTCTCTTTCCCCCTCTATCTAACCTGTTAGTATCAGGTTCTCCAATCCCTCCTTCCTCACTTCAAGTCCCAGGAAATTTAGTTGTCTCTTCCTGATACTCAGTATTAATTTCCTTGTTTCCATCCTTTCCAAAACCTTCTCATTGCTCACATGCTCTGTCCACGATATCCGCAGCATCCTTCTGTAGAACCACATTTCAGATGCTTATATCGAATAATTACAAGATTACAAGTAAGTCAAGGTAAATGACTGAAAAGAAACATCAGTTGGCTGGTATTTCATTTACGATAATATTCGTGTTGTATTTTTCTACGGGACGACCAGTTGGTTGAATTTGCATTATTTCTCTCTCCATCCTTCTTCTTCTATTTCTAGCAGCAGGCAAATTTTCAAACCGACCGTATTTCCAAACTCTTCTCTAAAAACACGGGAGCCGAGTCATTAAATCTCGTCTTGTATTCTAATTTTGTTAAACAGCACTCAGACCGATGTGGAAAAGAGGGGTGTACGGTTTTCATTTCCCTCCCTGTATAACTTTTACCAGCTCAAAATGAAAACAAAAACATTTAACCGTTTTGACTTCCAATAGTAAACACACTTCCACTATTTGTATGCTTGCTTTAATCAACTGTCCTAGTAACCCAGTACACAGGAAATTGTCAAGGCCTCATTTCGACCTAGGGTCACCCATTGTCAAAACCCACTGGCAGATATTTTGTTTGGAATCACTTTGATGAATTCTCTTAAAAATAATTCTGTACTCAGTAAACTTCGCACCTGGGTTTTTCACTTGTTAACATTTCGGCTACTTTTCCCGACAAAAATAATTGTATTCTCCAATTTTAGAGAAATCTTTTCTCATCTTGAAAATTACTTAGAATTAATACCAGTCATCTTAAAAAAGAGTTACACATGTACACTGATTACTAAGAAATACACAATTTTTCACAAAAACTTGAATTCTACCTTTTCATCCACGTGTATCATTTTAAAAAAATTATTTGTTCGTTTTGAAAAATAAATTATACTATTGGACTTGTGGGTGGCGTCCCTTTGTTTCCTACCAAACCACATTTTTAGACCCAGTTGGCCACTGGTAAGTATATTGCGTCAGATATTTAAGAATACCACCGACTTAAGGATTGAAAGTTATTACTATGTGCTCAAACATCATGTGGCTGTCTCCAAAGATTTGCTTCTCTTTCCGGGAGGAAGACAGAGTTATTACCGAACCTCTTCCTCGTCCTTATGGAGGTATGACGTCGCCTCGTCACATTGCCAAATTCTACACGAGTAGACGTGTGGATAAACACCCTTACCATGACCTTTGGGTTGGGATAAAAGTGTACTAGCTGTTCCTTACATTTTTACTGTGTTTCTGTCCTCAGATAAATGATGGGAAATTTTTGAGGGAAGCGTATCCCCCGCAGCTGCCCTCCACCACTTTGGACTAAAAAATGGTATAGATACCTATGCCAAGATGACAGCGGTATCTGAGTAATTTTTGTGCTTGGCCCATATGTACACATACGGGCACACTGTTGGGAATACGAACTAAAAATAAGTTTCTTTTCTTCACTGTTTGCAAATTCACGAGCCAGTGTGAAAATCTATTTTTGACCAATAGAAAAAAAAGATTGCCTCCGTACTGAAAAAGCGACCAAGGAAAATTTCGCAAGCAAGCGTGAAATATTTATTAACCAATGAAAAGAGAGCAATTTAAAGAAAACAACAAATTGAAATTTCAGTGACCCCTATCATATGTTTTCCTGAGAGAGAGAGAGACCATGCATCTGAAATTGTGTCAAATTGTATGGTGATACATTATCAGCCTCTAATGATAGCTCGGAATTTCAAGGACTCTATTTAACGGTTAAGCTAAGTACCTAAAATATATCATTTATTTTGAATTCAACCATATAGCTTTTGTGTAAAAACGAACTCTCTCAATTTGTTTGAAGCATTTTGGAAATTTACTTCGTGTCAGATGATTTAATATGAACTTTTTCTTTTCTTGACTATTCATCAAATCTACGAACTTTTAATGTGTTTTTGTCTGTCTTGAAACAAGCTACTGACAATTACGAATGTGTAAATTTGTAAATAAATTCCTTGTGCCGTTAAAATATACAGACATGTGTTTTCCCGCAATTATACTCTTTGTTATACTTTCCTTCAAACCCACCTTAAAGCGGTTGGGCGTGACGTATGTCATATCCTACTGTGAATAGGAAAATCATTAGCTAAATCCACTTCTAGGAAGGTTGGGTCACTGTATTGGGCCAGGAAGATTTTTCCCGCCTGGATCCAAACTTGCACATATACAAATCAGCCACCTGACCGTGCTGTTGTAATATCTGGTCAGGCGCCCCAGCTGTTCGTCTCAGTCTCCAAAGGAGAATCCGTAATGTGATTGGGCCCGACCCGGCAGCTCGACTCCAGCCACTTTCTCACCGGTGGGATGTGGCTTCCCTCTGCCTCTTCTACAAATATTTTCATGGCTTCTGCTCCGACGAACTTAGGTCACTGGTGCCCCTCCCACAAGAATTTACTCGTGCAACCAGACTGGCAACAAGGTCCCACCCTTTTACAGTTAAATCAACCAAATGCAGGCGACAATTCTACTCCATTAGCTTCTTTACTCGCAATTCCCGCCTATAGAACTCCCTTCCATATACTTGCTTTCCTGACGGCTACAACTTCCAGGAATTTAAATGCAATGTCAATTCCCACTATCCACTTGATTACAGTCCTTCCCTCCTTTCTACATCACCCCGTTTATCTTGTTCTTTTCCTTTCTGTCTATTTTCGCAACTTAGCAGGATGTTAAATACTTAACATCCTGCTAAGTACTTATTCACGTCACTTGACCGGCCAAGTCAGTCAAATGGGAGCAGGAATTAGAGACGACACGCTAAAATGTAACAAAAAGAAATTACAAGACGCGGACCCTGTCATGCCTCGTCGACATACATTCATTCTTCCTCCTTCCAATTTTCCTTTCTTCGTCTTCATTCACACGCCGTCAAAGAAAACAACAACAACAAGACATCCTCAACTGACTCCTAAAAACTAACGTCCGATAAGTACAATCTCCTTTATTGCTTGACTTTCTTTTCACTCTCCTGCCGGCAAAAAAAAAAAGAATAAAAAAAAGGGAAAGGAACACAGACTTTATTAGTAACCTTATTAATCTTTTTACATACACACATTTTGCTACTATCAACCATAAGCTAGATTCATTTAACTCCTTACTATTATTTCTCTGGAGCATTTTTAAGTGTAGGGAGCTGGTTAATGTTTCTTGGCTCGGCCTTGTGTCAAACTTAACCGAACTCCTTACCGCTTACAAGTTATGCAGAATTATTATCAGAAGGTTTTCATCATAAGGTTCGTTGTCAGTTGAAATGTGTGGATTAGTGTAGAAGAGTGGAATAATAAAATATACATTTTGTATGTTAAAATAGCAATTTATTAAAAGAAGGAATAACAAGAATTGTAGAAATTAATGTCCACTGAGAAAGTTAAGGTATCAAGAGTTCGTAGTAATTCAAAGTGTTCTAGTAGTAATTGTTGAAATAAATGAAGAGAAAGAGAACAAGGTGCGACCTGACCTTATCTCCGGGTCGATTTGAAGTTGCCGTTACATTTTAGATGTGTGTCAGCAAAACGCCTCCCCTGACTGACCGCCGTGACCGGCTAGAGACTATCCTTAAATATTCAATCCAGTTACGTGGGGTGGCTCGAGAATGATTTTTCTTTAGCTGTGGAAAAACCGTTTCTCTGACGTATTTTGAATTTTGCGATTTAATGACCAATCAGGATCCATAGTTCCGCTACAATTTAACTACGGACATTTTTTTTTGAACATTTTCTTCTCACAAATTTGTTATTCTGTTTAGTTAAAATTTGATTCTATCAACTATTCTCACATCCAACCTTCAACTTCTATTATTTTAAATTGTGGGGGATTTGGTTGTGTTTGGCACAAGGTCAATTTGATAAGCATCACGTAGGACCCTACAAACCCATAATTACGTTAAAATCCACGAATTGTTTTTCTTTAATTAATTAATAATATTTTGTTGTTCTTCCTTTAATTTGTAACGTAAATGTGGGTAGAATAAAGCAAATGTTAATAAAATAGCGAAGATCACAAAGCACAGGCTGGAGCTCCTTCCTAATCACTCCCCTCATCAGGGGCTCGGGGGTAGTAGGCACCAGCTGGTGTAAGTGTATGCAAATGAATATCTCTGAAAGACAATACAATATTGATGAAATGACAAAATAGGAAAAAAACTTATTTTTGCAACGCGTTTGGTAAAAAAAAAAAAAAAAAAGTAAATAAAATCCGTATTTTAATTTGTACACAAAAAGGATCATTGAGTTAATTTAAACCTAGAACTTCGCATTTTTTTATCAACAACAGTTTTTCTACGGATTATTTTATTTATTTGGCTTTTTTTGGATGCTACAACAAATAACTTTGGGTCTTATTCGCCCTAAATAATGTAAAGTTACTTAGAGCAAATATTTAATTCACCCCCCCCCCAAAAAAAATTTCAATCAATGTTTGTTCTTTTAAAATTTTTGGCACTTTTTTGAAATTATATAAATTTAAAAAATCAAAATATGTTTAGCTTGCCTTGCAACAACTCCAACCCTCAGAATTAAAAATTACAAAAAATCAGGGAGTTATTCCCATTTCATAAGTGCAGTTGATATTCGTGGTGTTTATAATTTTTTTATAATAACAAAAAAAAAAAAAAATAAAAAAAAAATTAAAAAAAAGAAGCTTTTTTGGCTTCTTTATCGGGGTGAACGCAAATGTAGACCCCACACTTAGCGCACCCGAATCGCCCACAACTGATGGCAAAGATCAACCCAACTGGAGTGCAATGGAAGAATTTGGTGTGGATTTTAACATTTTAATTTTTAATAAATAAATAATTTTTATTTTGGGATGAATTATTAAAAGAAAAGATCTATAATTTTTTCTATTTTTTCATATCATCACAACATTTTATTGGTAGTATTCGAAAATATACAATGCACAAAAAAAATAATTCCAGTGATTGATGAAAACCATCGACGGAATTTTAATTTTTTCCAATTCAATTCACACGTCACTGTTAAATTGAAACTTTGAACCAATCCAATACCAATCCTGGGAATCCCAACCCTGTGGTAGCATTTCCCTCATTTGCATATGGGAGGTGAAGTATTACCGCAACAGTGATTGCGGGATCCGGGCAATTTTTGGCTTCGGTCCCTATGTATGTGCATGGGCACTTCACGTAAAAAAAGAAATAAAAAGAAAAAAAAAAAAAGAAATATTAAAAAAACAAAACAACGATGGTGCCATCTGCGGTAGCTTCTGTGTAAAAATGAAAATCTCTTTATATTGGGGCTTCTTGCCATTTGAAACTCTTAGTCTACGTGTAAGTTTATAATACACTTTTTTTTATGAATAAAAACTAAGAGAAATAATCAGCTTAGCTATTTCAGTTTTCACGGTAATTAAGAAATTATAATAGTTCTTGAAAGACATGTCACAAACTATCTTTTTACAATGTACACGTGTAAAATTAGGCAAGAACAAGTTGAGGGCAGTCCGGTTCCCGCAATATGACGTGTCACTATAGTGCGCCTGCGCTCTAAACGTGGCGCTTGTCGTCGCCTCGTCACATTACAAGACCAGTCAATATTTTCTTTCTCACACGTGTGCTGTCGGCTCCTTTTCATTATCTTTTTTTTTTTCTTCTGTAGATATAGTGAGAAAGAGAGAGAGGATAGATTACAACTATTACTGCTACTAACAATCACCCTTGAATGTCGATCGACAGCCAAAAGGGACATTGGCTGTCGGCTATACACCACAAAATAAGCAATTATTGTGGTTGATTTCTCCTCCGAAATCCCCAAAAGCGGTGCCGATTGATTATTATTATTTTTATTTAACCATCATCATCAACCACTGTTTGCTTTCTTTTTTGTTTCTACCTTCAACATGGCAGCGGACACTTCGTCTAATTCTCGTTTGATTCTTCTTTCATTTCTTGTCTTGATGGCGGTGAGTAACTTTAAACTTACTTAATCTTGGGAAGTAATAACCTAGGCCCGCTTCTTTTTAGATTTAAAATCGTTCTGCTGTCCTTTAAAAAGTTTTTTCTCCCTTAGGGTGTTCGTCTCATATTTCCAAAACGAAATAGACCCCTAAACTTTAGCACATTCACAATATTTGCATGTTTTTTTTTTAGCTCGGTTATAGAGGCGAATCTGGAGAGGGTTTCTTTTTGTATTTCCTTAAATTTTTAATATTGTTCTTCTATCTCCTACTTATTTTTTAAAAACCCTAACTTTTCCTTCGACCCATGAGAGTGTGACCGTTTTTTTTTTGTTTTTAGAACGTGAAAGTTTTTTTGTGGAATTAATTATTTATTTACGTTGCTATGAAAGTTTAGAATTTAATTTAAAAACATTTTTTACTAGAATAACCCTTTTCCTTGACGTTTACCTCTGGACTTGAATTTTTTTTCTTTTTAAATTCCGTTACTTTACTAATACTACTTTACTATTTTTTTTTTTTCTACAAAAATTGATCGCAACTACATTGACTGTTCTGACTTAAGGCGGGTTAAATTAACTATCAAATTACTCGTTTCTTGGCGTGATCATTTCTCACAAAACAAGCTAAAACCGAAAAGTTGTCTCGGTTTCGACTTCATCAGGTCAGGTACCAAAAAGTTTGAGGTTTCCTGTCGATCATTTTACTGAAAAATGTTCAGACGTACATGTCACGTACGTCTGGAGATAACATTTTTTTTTAATGATCATTTATTCTGAAAGTGCCATGTTTTTTTTTAAATTTCAAAACAAAAATATGTATTTGCTAAATACTGGTTATTACTATTAAAAATATTCAGTTTTGCCAAAGTTAGCTGTCACCCTTGAACTCTATCAAGTTGGAGGAATATTGAACTCCAGTTACTTTTTTTGGGGTTTTTTAAATTGCACCTTTTTGTAGATAAATTATTCTTTCAATGCAAGCAATTTTCTTAAATAATAAACCGATTTTTAAATTAAACATTGTCTTAAACAAGGTTATTTTATTTATTTTAAAATATTAATTAAACCTAGTTTAAGAGAGTGTTTTTACTTTTTTCTCAATTACTTTTTGTAGATTAAGACTTAAATGATTTAAGTCTTAAAAATCTAGCTAGAGACTCTCTACACAATGAATAGTTTCCACATGTTGAAATCCGTTTCTTGCTATTTTCAGTTAAAATATTCAGAATAAAAAAGTTATGGGTTAGTTTCTTTTTTTACTTTGACTCGTAAAAACAGTTTGATCAAATAGAGAAAAATCAAAGTGAATGATTCTTTTTAATACAATTAAATCTACGGTTGATTCTTTTAAAATTGTCAAGTAAGTGTGTAAAAATATCCCTTTCACACTTCGGAGCAAGTCTAGTTAAAAAAAAAATGAAAAATCGTACGTACACCAGAGTTGCCAAGATTTTAAAATTTTTATTTAAAGACAAATAATAAAAAAACACTTCCAATGTGATTTTAAAATTTAAAATCACATTGGAAGTGTTTTAAAATTTAAATTAATGATTGTTTAACTAGTGGATTTTAAACGTTTTTATAATTAAACCATTTATTTCAATAAATTTTTTCATTTTTTAGCTGTAAATTCAGAAATCTAATTTTACACAGGAAAAGAAATCTGATTTGCGGTTGCTAGAATTTTTTTAGTGTTTTCTTTTAGAATTTTAATTTAAAAACGTTTTTTGACAGATTTCATTAAATTTAAATTTTAATTGAATTTTTTTTTTGTTACCTACCTGAACTGTTTTTTTATAATGCATTTATTTATTTTCAAAGAACATTTAACTTATGAAAAATATTCGAAGGGTCGAGCAAAAAAAAAATTTAAGAAAAACTGGGAAAAGCAGTTATTTTATTTTAGAGAATTATGAAAAAAGAAACTTCATTTTAACCATTTTTGATTGCCTGTTGAAATAGGCATAGGGTTTTTTTTATTTTTTTTTTAAATTTTTTTTTTTTTGCAAAAGAATCCTTTTATTCCTTTTATTTTTAATTGGACCCTTTTTTCATTCTGGATAGAAAAGGCCGAAATCTCCCATTCAAGCGCATCACTGAAGGAAGGAAGAATGAAGATGAAAAATTTGAAAAAGATTGTATGTAGCATAGCAGCTGTTTAGTGTTTATTAATTCTCTTTTACTTTTAGTATGTAAAAAAAAATGGGGGGGTTGGGAGAAATCAAAGACGTCAGATCAATTCTCTGGTGCCAAACCAACATGAAAAAAGTCAGATTTCAGCAGGAATTTTTGACGTAAAAAAAAATTCCAATCTGGTAACCCTGACGTAAAACTTGTTTATTTTTCCTACGATTTGGATATTTTTTATTTATTTATATATATATTTTTTTTTGTTTTACTGTTTTCCGAATTAATCATTGCTGAGGAAAATTGAAATTATTTAAATAAAAATATAGTTTTTTATGCTATTCTCATTATAATTACAATACATTGATAAAAAAAAAAAGACTTGATTACGGTTGTCAAATTTATTCTTTAAAAGATCAACAAAAGATGTCAAAACACGTTGTTAAAAAAATGGGTTGCACAATAAAGTTGTAGGTTTATGAAATAAAAAAAGATATATACTTCATTTAGTGAATTAAATTTGTTTAGTAAGAAAAACTCAGTAAAATTTTTAGTTGCAATGAAGTTTTGTTTATAAAAATAAATTTATAATTGCTTTTTTGTGTGTCGGGTTGTCACTTGCCATTTTTTTTTCTAAAATTATGCAAAAATATTAAATTAAAAATCACATTAACGAAATTCTTTTATTTTGGCTACAAAAGCGAGGAAAATATTAGAAAAAATGCCCTGAAAAAGGAAGGAAACCTAGTATTTTGTCAACAATGTCACTCTAGAGTCTAAAATTGAAATTGTATTAACCTGCTGCTCCTTAGACAAGACAACACTACTTATTGTGTTTTATATATATATATATATATATATATAATATTATTGCAAATAAAAGAACAAAAATCTAATGTATTTTATTTGATAAGGACACCCACAAAAAGTAAATATTTAAACTTTTTTTAACGTATACAAGAAGTTCCGTTCTTAAGGGTTGTTTAATTTTTTAACTCAGTGTGCCTCACGACCAATTTTTAAATATTTAGCATTTTTCTGATAAAAAATGCTTGTCAGGATGTAAAAAGAAAAAAATCCGTAGCATATTTTTTTTTTTTTTTCGTATGAGATCCTAACACTTCTCAGCCCAGCCTCAGGGATTCTAAAAGAAAAATAATTTTTAAGTGTTTGGGCCATGGGAAGTGGGTCGGTCCGAAAACTTCAGCACACCTTCTTTTTCATAAGTGACAAATAGCTTGTAATGAACAAATTTATGATGATATATATATATGTATATGTAGATTTTTTTTTCTTTTCTTTTTCCCTCCTTTTCTTGAAGTGTTCAATATCAGACAGAGCAAAGTTGATGTTTTTAAAAATAAAATCTTGGTTTTTTTTACAAACACTCGGGCATTTAAATATCAATTTCACAATAATCGATTCGATCTTCAGTTCTGGTATCTGAATATCGAATTTAAAACTAATCGTGAATATTTAATAATCTTCGTTTCACGACAAAAATTCAATGAATGTTATTGTTATTGATAGCTTAAGGAATGTCTGTAGATTTTTTTTGTATTGACCTGGGCCTTGAAAACGTTTTTAAAGGCGATTTTAAAACTTAATAAAAAAGAAAAGTTGAAACTACAGCACCACAGTAACACGCTTTAACCTTAAATTACCCGCTTGTAGATCTGATCATAAAAATTAGTCATTTAAATTTTTTAAATGTTACCAAGCTTACAAATATGCTTAGAGATTCAATTTCTGACTAAAAAAGCTATTTTTTTTTTTTTTACGTTTAGATTTTTATTTCATCATTGTTGTCAACGCAAATTAAAATTTACGTTTTTTGTTTTAATGTGAAATTTTTTTTAGCATGCATCATATTGCAGAATTTTATTGACTTAAAGATTATTAAATTAAATTTTTTTTTTTACTGAATTTACAAAAATTGTATCTGCACAGGTGAAAAAACTAAAAGCAATAAAATGTTTTACCTTGTTTTGTTTTGCAATTTTTACTTAATTTTAAAATTTTTTTTTTTAAACGCAATTTGACACGATATCTCATTAAGGACCGAACTCGTTATTCAGCAGTAACGCTTTATTGCTTCATGTCGTATTTTTAAATTAAGGTTCCCTGTGAATACGTGGTTTTCTTGTGGTATATGACTCATTGACGGATTAAAAAATTTGAATCTTATACCACAAAAAAAATCACATTAATGATGCGTTTTTGTTGTGGTGAATGAGCAAATTGTAAATGGATGGGGAGTGAATCTGATTAGCTGGGTCTCTAATAGTTAAATGTTGACTGGTCTAACCCTTGGCCTTGTGCCACATTTGTATTTTTAAGTACCCCGCCTTTTTTTTTTTTTTTTTTTTTGTTAAAAAACAAAAGAAAAAGTCTCCAAACTTAAAATTTTTCTCGTCAAAATCTTTATTAAGAGGAAAAACGAAAGTATTTTTTTAATAATTTCTAACACGTTTGAAATTTTGGTTAAAAATTTTAAATAAATATTTAAAAAAATTTTAACTTAAAATTTAAAAAAATATTTATGTTCAGCTATTTCAGAAAAAACATTAATTCCAATAAAAATAATTTCTGTTGGAAAAATGCACAGCAGTATTTTGCTTATCGGAAATAAATTTAAAAAGCTTTTTCAATTTATCAAAATTTACTTTAAAACTTCTGGTATCGCGAAAAAGTGAAAATACTTTTATTTTATCCTATTTTTTTTTACTCTCTCTCGTCGTTTAGTTGAGAAAAAAAAAACGTGACACAGTCGACACTGTTACGGTGTTACCCACACACCCAAAAATTTTCGTTAGTGTCTTAAATGATGGTAAATTATTAATAATAATCTCGAAGAATACTCTGGGTATTTTAAGTTATTTATTTATTTTTATTTATTTTTATTTTTATTTATTTTTATTTTTATTTATTTTTATTTTTATTTATTTTTATTTTTATTTATTTTTATTTTTATTTATTTTGTACATTGAGTTTAAGTAAAAAAAAAAATCGTACTAGGTTTCATGACTTCGAACTTTTCCCCTTTCATAAATGTCATGTTAATTGTTAGATAAATAAAACTCTTGAAACATCTGGGATCCACGTCACTAGAAACCTAAAGTTCATATTCACAAATCACAATGTTACCTTTTTGAGTTTTTGATTGATGTTTTTTGTGCGTTAAAAAATGGATAGAAGATAGAGAAGTAAAAATATTTTTTTTTTCTCTGAATTTTTTAAAAAACTTTTCTTTCCTACAATAAATTAAAGAAAACTCAAACATTTTTAAATTTAATTAAATTAACAAATAATCAATAGTTTCAAAAATATACACGTGAATTTGCTTTGTTTGAAAGTTTTTTATTTTTAATTAGCTGGAAAAACAACCTAGCATGAAGTTTATCGTAAAAAAATGTTTTTGTTTTCTTTAAGAGGAAAGATCAAAGTATATAATTTTAAAAAAAAATTTTAATCTTTTCTAACACGTTCGAAATTTTGGTAATTTTTTTTTTAAATACCAGAGTTTAATGTAATTATCATGAAACTTTTTTTCTTTTCCCTGTGAAAATATTAATTTGGAAATTCTTTCAAAAATCAAATAATTAAATTAATTATCGCATTTTAATGAAACATTCGGGACTTATTCACAAATGAATATTTTTTTATTTTTATTTTATTTTTTTTTAGAAAATCATATAGTCATAGACTGTTGAATAATGAATTTGTACAATAATTGTTTTAATTTTTATTTTATTTTATTTAATGATAATTTATTAAGTTCCAAAAATATTATAAAAATTCAGAGCCTTGTGGTGGTTAGATTTAAGTGAAGACTATTTACTAATTGAAAATCTTGATACAATTCTTTGAGCCAAAATATATTTTTTCAAATGTCACATGTTTCAAGGTTTTTTCCCCCCTAACAGGAAACGGAAATTTAGACAAGTGTCAATTCTGGTCAAGCTTATCACCACATCTGGCTGTTGTCTATCACTTGGCAGGTCAGAGAGCTATGACCTCTGTGATTAAGAAACACTTTTTTGTAAATTTCATGTTATAAACAAGTGGGATGCACAAGGTATTTTTGTTCAATTACCTTAAGAAAGGAAGAACCATCAATAGTGAATATTGTATAGCATTAATGGTGCCTTTGAAGGAAGAAATTGACAAAAAACAGCCACAAATGAAGAAAAAGTGATCTTTCACCAAGGCAATGCATCTTGTCACAAGTCAATTGCAATGATAGCAAAACTACATGAATTGCATTTCAAGTTGCTTCCACATCCCCCCTATTCTCCAGATCTGGCCCTTAACAACCGCTGGCTGTTTGCGGACCTCAAAAGAATGCTCCAGGGAAGGAGATGTTCAAAATTGAGGCGTATTTTGAAGTCAAAGACAAATCGTTCTACAAAAAAGGCATTGAATTGTTAGAGAAGCATTGGAATCAGTCTCCTACTAGGGTGATATACTATGTTGATGAATAAAGTCGAATTTTGCCTAAAAGTTGTTTTATTAGTTCGGCCCGGGATTTATTTAGTAGGGTTAAAGGGCTCAATTATGATGTATCGATTCATTGAGGATTTGAATTCAGTATTCAGGATGTGCTGTGGATATCGGCTCAGAACGAGAAATCAGAGAGTTGTCTGAATTTTATAGCTTAAATAGCAGGAGATATTGGATTCCACAGCCTTGGCTGGTGACCAGTCTACTGCAGAAAGTAATGGCAAACTACCATGGGAAAATCTTCTACCCAGTCAGTCATGTCTCTTTTGAGACATGATCGCCTTGGTGTGTGTCGCGTATGGCACTTAACTGACTGATTCATCATTAATGGTCTTTGAGATTTCTTTAACGATGATGTCCATTTCCTCCTTGATGGTGGCGCCATAAGCCTATTGTTTTAAGTAGGCACCTCCAAAATTTTGCTAACATTGTTTGGACTGTTGTTCTTGTCTTTGTTGCCATATTTGTGACGTTTTAGCTGTTGTATGCTAAGGCCTTCCTCAGGTGATGGAAATTTCAAACTGAACCCTTTATTTCATCCACTAGGGTAGATTGTTCTAGTTCCGCATTTCTTTTTTGGATGCCTTAGTATCAGTTATTTTCTTAACTCTCAAAGTTTTTGTTCAGGTATTAAACTCACAACTCTTTAGGTCAGGCTTACGGCCATATCACGCTGAATACACCGGTTCTCGCTCAATCACCGATGTTAAGCAACGTTGAGTCTGGTCAGTACTTAGATGGGTGACCACTTGGGAATACCAGGTGCTGTAAGCGTATAGTGACGGATGTGCATTGTGGTGCAGTGGATATCGGCTTGGAAAGAGAAATCGGTGAGCCGAGTTTGAATTCCAGTTGAATACCCTGCATTCACTTAAGCACTGGTACCCTTGGGAAAGGCATTAATCCGTCCCTTCCCTCCAGTTATGTGTTAAATAACAGGATAGGACTGCAGGACCCTGCCCTTAAAAACAAATCACAATGAATCTTGATACTCGAAAAGAAAAAAGTATTACTAAACACAAAACTTATATAAAAACAACAATAAATTGTTGAAAGAAAAAGTTATTACCAGCAATTATTAAATAAAAATTTAGTTGGCAATAAATGACCCGCTGAGGTGTTGATATGCCATAAAAGCAAAACAACCAACAACTTTAGGCCAAGTTACTGGATTTAACCAATGCTTTTATTTGTTGACTTCATCAGAAATGTCTAACAAATGTATTAGCAAAAAATGGTGTTCTTTTTTTTTTTTTTTTTTTAAATTCTCTCTCTCATTTCGCCCCAAGCAGGGGGTTACATAGAGAGAAAAGACTGAGTACTGGGGTATTGAAGAAAGGATAAAAGATAGAAATTGACATTGTATTTAAATTTTTGGAGATTGTACCTATCAAGGAAGCAAGTTAGCGGAAGGGATTTCCACATGCGGAAAGTGAGAGAAAAGACTGGGTACAGTGGGTATTGCAGAAAGGATGAAAGGTGAATGGGATTCATGAAGATAGATGACAATTGACGTTGAATTTAAATTTTTGGGGATTGTAGCTATCAGGGAAGTAAGTAAACAGATGGGAGTTCCACAGGTTGGAAGTGTGAGGAAAGAAACTGTTGGACTAGAAGTGGCCATTAAATTTAACTATTTCAATGGTAAAAGGGTGAGACCTAGCACGTTTAAATTCATGTGATTGGAGCGCCAGAAGAAAAAAGCCTGTCAGAGCAGTTTCCATGAAAATATTTATGAAAGGACAAAGGGATTAGCTATTTCCTTAAAAAGAAACATTTGGCATTCATTAACTGAACAATGTTCTTGGTTGAAATTTATGAAATCTTTCGGCAGAGTTTTCTATTTATCAAAAATGTTTAATAAATGTTAATTAAAAAGTCTGTCAGAGCAGTTTGCATGAAAATAGTTTTCCCTTCATACGAATGAAATTGAAAACCTAAAATTATGAAATTGGAGATATATAGATATATATATATATATATTTTTCTTTTTTTTTCTCTCAAGAATTAACAAAACCATTAAATACTAATTAGATTATAAAAATATGTATTATTTATTAATTTATTTAAGAAATAACTATGAAAGCAATATTTTTATTCATAAATTAAATTTAGAATGACAAATTGGAGAACCAAGTTCAAATTCTGGTTGAATTTGTTGCATTTATTTATGTACAAATACCCTTGTGAATGGGTTAAATAGATGACGTGAGTTCTATAGCCTTGGTTGGCAACCAGTCTATTGCAGAAAGTAATGGCATCCTACTGTGGGAAAAATTATGCCCAGTTTGTCTTTTTTGAGACATGATCACCCAAGCATATATCACTGACTGATCTGTATAAATGTGCTATATTTGTAGATACAGTTGTTCATACTCAAAATTATTAAGAAATATTAGCTACAACTATGGTAAATTTAAAGTTCAAATTTCTCTTTCAATAAAAGATTAGTTTACAGGGAACATTTTCCTAAATTTTTAATATTCAGTCAGTTAAATGCCATATGTGATACACGTTTTGGGCTATCATGTCTTGAAAGAGACATGACTGACTGGGCAGAAGATTAGCACACAGTAGGTTGCCATTGCTTTCTGCGGTAGACATGTTGCCAGCCAAGGCTATAGAACCCAATATGTCCTGTTATTTAACTTGAGAGAAGAAATGGATTAATACCTTTCCCAAGGGTATTTGTGTGTAAATGAATGCAAGGAATTCAACCAGAAATTCAAACTCGACTCCCCAATTTGTCGTTCTGAGTCAATATCCACTGCACCACAACACACATTCTATTTTAATATTACTGAGTACTTAAAAATGATATGTAAAAAGTGCTCGATTATATTCAATTATTTTGGATAAAGAACAATTTCAGATAAACATGAAGTTGTCGACACTTGAACAATGGAGGACAGAAAATGACACTGAAATCTGAACATGTATTAGATTACCGAAAGAAGCATTTGTAAAGCTAAGCAAGGTGTTGAACAATGGAAAAATTTTGTTAGGGTGCTCTGTGATATTCAGTCACTTATTTATAACAGTGAATGTTGGACAGTCTTCTTGCAGTTGAGAAAAAAAACTAGAGGTAACAGAAATATTGTTCTACAGCAGGATGCTGAGAAATCCATAGATTGAGCGAGTAAGCAACAAAATCTTAAAGAAGATGGCAGCATAAGGAACACTTAAACTGAAACTCAGGAGGAAATGGTTGGAATACCTTGGACACACAATGAGGAAGAAAGGCTTGGAAAACTCAACCCTCACAAGGCAAGGCAGACACGGGAAGGCAGCTTCTGTGAATGGATGGTGGAATTAACCTTAGCAAAGGAAGAAAGACTAATAACCACATGGGATAGAAAGTAGTGGAGAGCTGTGATCATTTATTTGCTATGTCTCTTCAGGTAATAAGTGTGGAAAATCAGTGGTTTCCCTTTTAGTTGTCTTTGTTGAGTATTTAAGTGTTGTAGTTTTTATTATTTATTGACCAGCAGTTTAGCCCGGTTTCATTTGGGTAGTTTAAGGAATAATAAGAATAAAAAAAACATATGATAAATTTACATAACAAATACTTACGCAACGTCCACCCTTGTCACTTTTATAGATACAGATAACAATATAGAATGTCTCTATTGGATTCCGGTGGGTGGGGGAGTGGCAACATATATAGATAATATAAAGTGGGATGATCAATTCTATATTATAATCAATACATAAACTAATCCCTGACTTTATGGGGTGATAATATATTTTTCTACTCCAATTTTGACTTTCTGAAAAATTTCAAGGTGTTGTTAGCGTTCTAAAATTTGAATCTCCATCTGAGCGCAACTCACGTTGAATCTGTCTGTCTGTCTGTCCACCCTGTCACTTTAATAGGTATAATGTTGTTTGTGCTTATGTAGAGGCAATATTTAGGATCTGATGAAGCATTGTCTTTATGACCAAGCACTTCCATTCGCTTGATGCCAGGTTTTTAATGAATCATCAACCTGGGCATTGCCAATTTAGTATATAATCTTGCACTTCCCGCCTGTGGAATTCTCTTCTGCATACTTGCTTTCCTGACAATCTCCAAGAATTTAAATGTAAAGTCAATAGTCATCTCCTCTCTCACTAACTTACATCCTCTCTCTCATGCTTTTCTACATCCACCTCACTCTCATCAGTAATCTCTTCCCTCTCCTACTCTCGTCCTGACACCCCCTGCAATCTCTCACTCCTCATGACATTCCTCCTCGTCCACCCCACTCTCATCAGTAATCTCTTCCCTCTCCTACTCTCTTCCTGACACCCCCTGCAACCTCTCACTCCTCATGACATTCCTCCTCATCCACCCCACTCTCATCAGTAATCTCTTCCCTCTCCTACTCTCTTCCTGACACTCCCTGCAACCTCTCATTCCTCATGACATTCCTCCTTGTCCACCCCACTCTCATCAGTAATCTCTTCCCTCTCCTACTCTCTTCCTGACACTCCCTGCAACCTCTCATTCCTCATGACATTCCTCCTTGTCCACCCCACTCTCATCAGTAATCTCTTCCCTCTCCTACTCTCTTCCTGACACTCCCTGCAACCTCTCATTCCTCATGACATTCCTCCTAGTCCACCCACTCTCATCAGTAATCTCTTCCATCTCCTACTCTCTTCCTGATACCCCCTGCAACCTCCTCACTCCCTCATGACATTCCACCTAGTCCACCCACTCTCATCAGTAATCTCTTCCCTCTCCCTACTCGTCCTGACACCCCTGCAATCTCTCACTCCCCATGACATTCCTCCCCGTCCACCCCACTCTCATCAGTGCACCCTTCGCTTCCTCCTACTCTCTTCCTGACAACCTGCAACCTCTCACTCCTCATAACATTCCTCCTCGTCCACCCCACTCTCATCAGTAATCTCTTCCCCTCTCCTACTCTTCCTGACACTCCCCAACTCTCTGCTAGCCTCACGATATTCCTCCGAGTCCACCCACTCTCATCAGTAATCTCTTCCATCTCCCACTTCTTCCTGATACCCCCAACCTCTCACTCCTCATGATGGAGCCCCACCTAGTCCACCCACTCTCATCAGTAATCTCTTCCCCTCTCCTACCGTCCTGACACCCCCCCCCAACCCTCACTCCTCATGACATTTCTCCTCACGTCCACCCCACTCTCACCAGTAATCTCTCTTCGCTCTCCTACTCTCTTCCTGACAACCCCCTGCAACCTCTCACTCCTCATAACATTCCTCCTCGTCCACCCCACTCTCATCAGTAATCTCTTTCCTCCTCTCTCCTACTCTCTTCCTGGACACTCCCTGCAACCTCTCATTCCTCATGACATTCTCTCCTAGTCCACCCACTCTCATCAGTAATCTCTTCCTCTCCTACTCTCTTCCTGATACCCCCCCAACCTCTCACCTCATGACATTCCTCCTAGTCCACCCACTCTCATCAGTACCCTCTCCTACTCTCTTTTCCTGACACTCCCTGCAACCTCTCATTCCTCACATATTCTCTCCTTGTCCACCCACTCTCATCAGCAATCTCTTCCCTCTCCTACTCTCTTCCTGACACCCCTGCAAATCCTCACTCCTCATGACATTCCTCCTCGTCCACCCCACTCTCATCAGTAATCTCTTCGCTCTCCTACTCTCTTCCTGACAACCCCCACCCTCACCTCATAACATTCCTCCTCGTCCACCCCACTCATCAGTAATCTCTTCCCTCTTACCTTCTTCCTGACACTCCCTGCAACCTCTCATTCCTCATGACATTCCTCCTAGTCCACCCACTCTCATCAGTAATCTCTTCCATCTCCTACTCTCTTCCCCATACCCCCAACCTCTCACTCCTCATGACATTCCACCTAGTCCACCCACTCTCATCAGTAACTTTCCCTCTCCTACTCTCGTCCTGACACCCCCTGCAATCTCTCACCTCACATTTCTCCGTCCACCCCACTTCCTCATCAGTAATCTCTTCGCTCTCCTTTCTACTCTCTTTCCCCACAACCCTGCAACCTCTCACTCCTCATAACATTCCTCCTCGTCCACACCCCACTTTCACTGCACTTTCCCCTTCCTACTCTCTTCCTGACACTCCCTGCAACCTCTCATTCCTCATGACATTCCTCCTAGTCCACCCACTCTCATCAGTAATCTCTTCCCCTCTCCTACTCTCTTCCTGATACCCCCTGCAACCTCTCATTCCTCATGACATTCCTCCCTCGTCCACCCCACTCTCATCAGTAATCTCTTCCTCTCCTACTCTCTTCCTGGACACCCCCTGCAACCTCTCACTCCTCATGACATTCCTCCTCGTCCACCCCACTCTCATCAGTAATCTCTTCGCTCTCCTACTCTCTTCCCTGACACTCCCTGCAACCTCTCATTCCTCATGACATTCCTCCTAGTCCACCCACTCTCATCAGCACCCTTCCCCTCCTACTCTCTTCCCCTGACACACCTGCAACTCCTCATTCCTCATGACATTCCTCCTAGTCCACCCACTCTCATCATTAATCTCTTCCCTCCTACTTTCCTGGACACCCCTGCAACCTCTCACTCCTCATGACATTCCTCCTCGTCCACCCCCACTCTCATCAGTAATCTCTTCCCTCTCCTACTCTCTTCCTGACACTCCCTGCAACCTCTCACTCCTCATGACATTCCTCCTAGTCCACCCACTCTCATCAGTAATCTTTCCTCCTACTCTCTCCTGACACTCCCTGCAACCTCTCATTCCTCATGACATTCTCCCAGTCCACCCACTCTCATCAGTAATCTCTTCCTCTCCTACTCTCTTCCTGACACCCCCTGCAACCTCTCATTCCTCATGACATTCCTCCTAGTCCACCCACTCTCATCAGTAATCTCTTCCTCCTCCTACTTCTCTTTCCCTGACACTCCCTGCAACCTCTCATTCCTCATGACATTCCTCCTAGTCCATCACCTCATCAGTAATCTCTTCCTCTCCTACTCTCTTCCTGACACTCCTGCAACTCCTCACCCTCGTTATTACTCCTCCTAGTCCACCCACTCTCATCAGTAATCTCTTCCTCTCCTACTCTCTTCTTCCTGACACTCCCTGCAACCTCTCATTCCTCATGGACATTCCTCCTAGTCCACCCACTTCCATCAGTAATTCCTTCCTCTCCTACTCTCTTCCTGACACCCCCTGCAACCTCTCACTCCTCACATTCCTCCTAGTCCACCCACTCTCATCAGTAATCTCTTCCCTCCTCCTACTCTCTTCCTGACACTCCCTGCATCCCCTCATTCCTCATGACATTCCTCCTAGTCCACCCACTCCTCACTGTGCATTCCTTCCTCTCCTACTCTCTTCCTGACACTGCAACCTCTCACCTCTCATGACATTCCTCCTTATCCACCCACTCTCATCAGTAATCTCTTCCTCTCCTACTCTCTTCCTGGACACCCCTGCAAATCCTCACCATGACATTCCTCCTAGTCCACCCACTGTCATCAGTAATCTCTTCCTCCTACTCTCTTCCTGATACCCTGCAACCTCTCACTCCTCATGACATTCCACCTAGTCCACCCACTCTCATCAGCACCTTCCTCTCCTACTCTCGTCCTGGACACCCCCTGCAATCTCTCACTCCTCATGACATTCCTCTTCGTCCACTCCCACTCTCATCAGTAATCTCTTCGCTCTCCTACTCTCTTCCTGACAACCCTGGCAACCTCTTTCACCCTCATAACATTCCTCCTCGTCCACCCCACTCTCATCAGTAACTTCTTCCTCTCCTACTCTCTTCCTGACACTCCCTGCAACCTCTCATTCCTCAAAGACATTCCTCCTAGTCCACCCACTCTCATCAGTAATCTCTTCCATCTCCTACTCTCTTCCCTGATACCCCCTGCAACCTCTCACTCCTCATGACATTCCACCCAGTCCACCCACTCCTCATCAGTACCTTCCCTCCTACCTCTTCCGACACTCCCTGCAACCTCTCATTCCTCATGACATTCCTCCTAGTCCACCCACTCTCATCAGCAATCTCTTCCCTCTCCCCACTTCCCTCTTTCCTGACACCCCCTGCAACCTCTCACCCCTCATGACGTTCCTCCTCGTCCACCCCATCAACAGGCACTTTCCCCTCTCACTTCTTCCTTGACACCCCTGCAACCTCTCACTCCCATGACGTTTCCTCCTCGTCCACCCCACTCTCATCAGTAATCTCTTCCCTCCCCTCTCCTACTCTCTCTTCCTGACACCCCCTGCAACCTCTCACTCCTCATGACATTCCTCCTCGTCCACCCCATCATCAGTACCCTTCTCTCTCCTACTCTCTTCCTGACACTCCCTGCAACCTCTCCTATTCCTCATGACATTCCTCCTAGTCCACCCACTCTCATCAGTAATCTCTTCCCTCTCCTACTCTCTTCCTGACACCTCCCTGCAACCTCTCATTCCTCATGACATTCCTCCGCTCCACCCCACTCTCACGTCAGTAATCTCTTCCCTCTCCTACTCTCTTCCTGACACTCCCTGCAACCTCTCATTCCCAGTGACATTCCTCCTAGTCCACCCACTCTCATCAGTAATCTCTTCCCTCCTACTCTCTTCCTGACACTCCCTGCAACCTCTCATTCCTCATGACATTCCTCCTAGTCCACCCACTCTCATCAGTAATCTCTTCCTCTCCTACTCTCTTCCTAACACCCTGCAACCTCTCACTCCTCATGACGTTCCTCCTCGTCCACCCCACTCTCATCAGTAATCTCTTCCTCTCCTCCTACTCTCTTCCTGACACCCCTTGCAACATCTCACTCCTCATGACATTCCTCCTCGTCCACCCTCCCACTCTCATCAGTAATCTCTTCCTCTCCTACTCTCTTCCTGACACCCCTGCAACCTCTCACTCTCATGACATTCCTCCTCGTCCACCCCACTCCTCATCAGTAATCTCTTCCTCTCCTACTCTCTTCCCACACTCCCCAACCTCTCATTCCTCACATTCCTCCCAGTCCACCCACTCTCATCAGTAATCTCTTCCCTCTCCACTTCCCTCTTCCTGACACTCCCTGCAACCTCTCATTCCTCATGACATTCCTCCCAGTCCACCCACTCTCATCATTAATCTCTTCCCTCTCCTACTCTCTTCCTGACACCCTGCAACCTCTCACTCCTCATGACATTCCTCCTCGTCCACCCCACTCTCATCAGTAATCTCTTCCTCTCCTACTCTCTTCCTGACACTCCCTGCAACCTCTCACTCCTCATGACATTCCTCCTAGTCCACCCACTCTCATCAGTAATCTCTTCCTCTCCTACTCTCTTCCCGACACTCCCTGCAACCTCTCATTCCTCATGACATTCCTCCTAGTCCACCCACTCTCATCAGTAATCTCTTCCCTCCTACTCTCTTCCTGACACTCCCCGCAACCTCTCATTCCTCATGAGCATTCCTCCCAGTCCACCCACTCTCATCAGTAATCTCTTCCCTCTCCTACTCTCTCTTCCTGACACCCCCTGCAACCTCTCACTCCTCATGACATTCCTCCTAGTCCACCCACTCCTTACCGCACCCTTCCCTCTCCTACTCTCTTCTGACACTCCCTGCAACCTCTCATTCCTCATGACATTCCTCCTAGTCCACCCACACTCATCAGTAATCTCTTCCCTCTCCTACTCTCTTCCTGACACCCCCTGCAACCTCTCACTCCTCATGACATTCCTCCTTATCCACCCACTCTCATCAGTAACCTCTTCCCTCTCCTACTCTCTTCCTGACACCCCCTGCAATCTCTCACTCCTCATGACATTCCTCCTAGTCCACCCACTCTCATCAGTAATCTCTTCCCTCTCCTACTCTCTTCCTGACACTCCCTGCAACCTCTCATTCCTCATGACATTCCTCCTAGTCCACCCACTCTCATCAGTAATCTCTTCCCTCTCCTACTCTCTTCCTGACACCCCCTGCAACCTCTCACTCCTCATGACATTCCTCCTAGTCCACCCACTGTCATCAGTAATCTCTTCCCTCTCCTACTCTCTTCCTGACACCCCCTGCAACCTCTCACTCCTCATGACATTCCTCCTAGTCCACCCACTCTCATCAGTAATCTCTTCCCTCTCCTACTCTCTTCCTGACACTCCCTGCAACCTCTCATTCCTCATGACATTCCTCCTAGTCCACCCACTCTCATCAGTAATCTCTTTTCTCTCCTACTCTCTTCCTGACACCCCCTGCAACCTCTCACTCCTCATGACATTCCTCCTAGTCCACCCACTCTCATCAGTAATCTCTTCCCTCTCCTACTCTCTTCCTGACACTCCCTGCAACCTCTCATTCCTCATGACATTCCTCCTAGTCCACCCACTCTCATCAGTAATCTCTTCCATCTCCTACTCTCTTCCTGATACCCCTGCAACCTCTCACTCCTCATGACATTCCACCTAGTCCACCCACTCCTTTGTCATAATCTCTTCCCTCTCCTACTCTCGTCCTGACACCCTGCAATCTCTCACTCCTCATGACATTTCTCCTCGTCCACCCCACTCTCATCAGTAATCTCTTCGCTCCTCCTACTTTCCTGACAACCCCTGCAACCTCTCACTCCTCATAACATTCCTCCTCGTCCACCCCACTCTCATCAGTAATCTTTCCCTCTCCTACTCTCTTCCTGACACTCCTGCAACCTCTCATTCCTCATGACATTCCTCCTAGTCCACCCACTCTCATCAGTAATCTCTTCCCTCTCCTACTCTTCCCCTGGGATACCCCCTGCAACCTCTCATTCCTCATGACATTCCTCCTCGTCCACCCCACTTCATCAGTAATCTCTTCCCTCCTACTCTCTTCCTGACACCCCCTGCAACCTCTCACTCCTCATGACATTCCTCCTCGTCCACCCCACTCATCAGTACTTCTCTTCCCCCTCTCCTACTCTCTTCCTGACACTCCCCTGCAACCTCTCATTCCTCATGACATTCCTCCTAGTCCACCCACTCTCATCAGTAATCTCTTCCCCTCTCCTACTCTCTTCCTGACACACCCTGCAACCTCTCATTCCTCATGACATTCCTCCCCAGTCCACCTAATTTCATCATTAATCTCTTCCCCCTCTCCCTCCTGACACCCCCCGTAACCCTTCTACCTCATGACATTCCTCCTCGTCCACCCCACTCCTCATCAGTAATCTCTTCCCTCTCCTACTCTCTTCCTGACACTCCCCTGCAACCTCTCACTCCTCATGACATTCCTCCTAGTCCACCCACTCTCATCAGTAATCTCTTCCTCTCTCCTACTCTCTTCCTGACACTCCCTGCAACCTCTCATTCCTCATGACATTCCTCCTAGTCCACCCACTCTCATCAGTAATCTCTTCCTCCTCCTACTCTCTTCCTGACACTCCCTGCAACCTCTCATTCCTCATGACATTCCTCCTAGTCCACCCACTTCCCATCAGTAATCTCTTCCCCTCTCCTACTCTCTTCCTGACACTCCCTGCAACCTCTCATTCCTCATGACATCCCTCCTAGTCCACTCACTCATCAGTAATCTTTCCTCTCCTACTTCCCTCTTCCCTGACACTCCCTGCAACCCTCACTCCTCATGACATTCCTCCTAGTCCACCCACTCTCATCAGTAATCTCTTTCCTCTCCTACTCTCTTCCTGACACTCCCTGCAACCTCTCATTCCTCACATTCCTCCTAGTCCACGAAATTCTCATCAAAGTACCCTCTCTCCCTCTCCTACTCTCTTCCCGACACCCCCTGCAACCTCTCACTCCTCATGACATTCCTCCTAGTCCACCCACTCTCATCAGTAATCTCTTCCCTCTCGTACTCTCTTCCCCTGACACTCTCAAACTTCTCATTCTCATGACACCTTCCTCAGTCCACCTACCCCATCATAATCTCTTCCTCTCACTTTCTTCCTGAGCACCCCCAAATCCTCTCACCCCTCATGACATTCCTCCTTATCCACCCACCTTCATCAGCAATCTCTTCCTCTCCTACTCTCTCCCAGACACCCCTGGCAACTCTCTCACTCCTCATGACACTCCTCCTAGTCCACCCACATCATCAGTAATTCTTTCCTCTCACTTTCTTCCCTGATGACCTTCTGCAACTTCTCACCCCCGCGGACATTCCTCCCGTCCACCCACTCTCACCTGCAATTCCTTCTCTCCCTACTTCTTCCTAGCACTCCCCAACCTCTCATTCCTCATGACATCTTCCTGTCCACCCCACTCTCATCAGTAATCTCTTCCCCTCTCCACTCTCTCTTCTGGATGGCCTCTCTCAACCTCTCACCCCCATGACATTCCCTCTCAAGTCCTGTTCATTCTCATCAGCACCCTTCCTCTGGCCTTCTTCCATACCCCAAATCCTCTCACCTTCATGACATTCCTCCTCGTCCACCCCACTCTCATCAGTAATCTCTTCCTCCCCACTTTCCTGACACTCTCAACCTCTCATTCCTCATGACATTCCTCTTCCTAGTCCACCCACTCTCACGGCAATCTCTTCCCTCTCACTTCTTCCCCCTATACCTCGAAAACTTCTCCCATTCCTCAATATTCCTCCTATCTACCCACCTCACCAGTAATTCTCTCTCCTACTCTTCCTGGACACCCTCGGTAACCTCTGCTCCTCATGACGTTCCTCCTCGTCCACCCCACTCTCGCCCACCCTTCCCCTCCCACTTTCTTCCTGACACCCCCTGCACCCCACTCCTCATGACGTCTTCTCGTCCACCTACCTCATCAGTAATCTCTTCCTCTCTCACTCTCTTCCCCGACACCCCCAACCCTTCCCCACTCCTCACACATTCCTCCTCGTCCACCCCACCTCACCGACCCTTCTCTCCTACTCTCTTCCCTGACACTCCCCAACCCTCATTCCCCATGACATTCCTCCTAGTCCACCCACTCTCATCAGTAATCTCTTCCCCTCTCCTACCTCTTCCTGACACCCTCAACCTCTCGTCCTCCCTGCGCATATCTTCCTCGTCCACCCCACTCTCATCAGTAATCTCTTCCTCCCCACTTCTTCCCGACACTCCCTGCAACCTCTTGCATTCCCCATGACATTCCTCCTAGTCCACCCACTCTCACTGTGTGCACTTTCCCTCTCCCACTCTCTTCCTGGAGCACCTCTCACAACCTCTCGTCCTCAGACATTCCTCCTAGTCCACCCACTCCCCCATCAGTAATCTCTTCTCCCTCTCCCTACCTCTTCCCTAACACCCCCCGCAAACTCTCTCACTCTCATGACGTTCCTCCTCGTCCACCCCACTCTCATCAGCACCCTCTCTCCCCACTTCTTCCCGGACACCCTGCAACTTCTCACCCTCATGACATTCCTCCTCGCTCCACCTCTACCTCATCAGTAATCTCTTCCTCTCCTCTACTCTTCCCCCACACTCCCTCAACCTTCACTCCTCATGACATTCTCCCTACCCACCCCACTTCATCAGTAATTCTTCCTCTCCTACTTTCCTGACACTCCCCAACCTCTCATTCCTCATGACATTCTCCCTATCCACCCACTCTCATCAGCAATCTCTTCTCTCCCTACTTTTCCTGACATCTCTGCAAATCCTTGTTCCTCAGACATTCTCTGGAACCACCCACCATCACACCCCTTCTCTTCCTCCATTTCTTCCTGACACCCTGCAACCCTCTCCACTCCTCATGACATTCTCTCGTCCACCCCACTCTCATCAGTAATCTCTTCCTCTCCTACTTCTCTTCCCCTGACACCCTGCAACCTCTCACCCCTCATGACATTTTAGTCCACCACCTCATCAGTAATCTCTTCCCCCCTCTCCTACTCTCTTCCCTGACACCCCTGCAACCTCTCATTCTTCATGACATTCTCCAGTCCACCCACTTCATCAGTAATCTTTCCCTTCTCCTACTTCCCTTTCCTGACACTCCCTGCAACCTCTCATTCCTCATGACATTCCTCCTAGTCCACCCACTCTCATCACACCCTTCCTCTCCTACTCTCTTCCCCACACCCTGCAACCCCCTTGCCACCCCTCAAGTGACATTCCTCCAGTCCACCCACTCTCAGCCAGCAATTCCTTCCCTCTCCCACTTCTCTTCCTCTGACACCTCCCCAAACCTCTCTCATTCCTCATGACATTCCTCCTAGTCCACCCACACTCATCAGTAATCTCTTCCCTCTCCTACTCTCTTCCTGACACCCCCTGCAACCTCTCACTCCTCATGACATTCCTCCTTATCCACCCACTCTCATCAGTAACCTCTTCCCTCTCCTACTCTCTTCCTGACACCCCCTGCAACCTCTCATTCCTCATGACATTCCTCCTAGTCCACCCACTCTCATCAGTAATCTCTTCCCTCTCCTACTCTCTTCCTGACACTCCCTGCAACCTCTCATTCCTCATGACATTCCTCCTAGTCCACCCACTCTCATCAGTAATCTCTTCCCTCTCCTACTCTCTTCCTGATACTCCCTGCAACCTCTCATTCCTCATGACATTCCTCCTTGTCCACCCACTCTCATCAGTAATCTCTTCCCTCTCCTACTCTCTTCCTGACACTCCCTGCAACCTCTCACTCCTCATGACATTCCTCCTCGTCCACCCCACTCTCATCAGTAATCTCTTCCCTCTCCTACTCTCTTCTTGACACTCCCTGCAACCTCTCATTCCTCATGACATTCCTCCTAGTCCACCCCACTCTCATCAGTAATCTCTTCCCTCTCCTACTCTCTTCCTGACACCCCCTGCAACCTCTCACTCCTCATGACATTCCTCCTCGTCCACCCCACTCTCATCAGTAATCTCTTCCCTCTCCTACTCTCTTCCTGACACTCCCTGCAACCTCTCATTCCTCATGACATTCCTCCTAGTCCACCCACTCTCATCAGTAATCTCTTCCCTCTCCTACTCTCTTCCTGACACTCCCTGCAACCTCTCATTCCTCATGACATTCCCCCTTGTCCACCCACTGTCATCAGTAATCTCTTCCCTATCCTACTCTCTTCCTGACACCCCCTGCAACCTCTCACTCCTCATGACATTCCTCCTCGTCCACCCCACTCTCATCAGTAATCTCTTCCCTCTCCTACTCTCTTCCTGACACCCCCTGCAACCTCTCACTCCTCATGACATTCCTCCTCGTCCACCCCACTCTCATCAGTAATCTCTTCCCTCTCCTACTCTCTTCCTGACACTCCCTGCAACCTCTCATTCCTCATGACATTCCTCCTAGTCCACCCACTCTCATCAGTAATCTCTTCCCTCTCCTACTCTCTTCCTGACACTCCCTGCAACCTCTCATTCCTCATGACATTCCTCCTTGTCCACCCACTCTCATCAGTAATCTCTTCCCTATCCTACTCTCTTCCTGACACCCCCTGCAACCTCTCACTCCTCATGACATTCCTCCTCGTCCACCCCACTCTCATCAGTAATCTCTTCCCTCTCCTACTCTCTTCCTGACACTCCCTGCAACCTCTCATTCCTCATGACATTCCTCCTAGTCCACCCACTCTCATCAGTAATCTCTTCCCTCTCCTACTCTCTTCCTGATACCCCCTGCAACCTCTCATTCCTCATGACATTCCTCCTAGTCCACCCCACTCTCATCAGTAATCTCTTCCCTCTCCTACTCTCTTCCTGATACCCCCTGCAACCTCTCACTCCTCATGACATTCCTCCTAGTCCACCCACTCTCATCAGTAATCTCTTTCCTCTCCTACTCTCTTCCTGATACCCCCTGCAACCTCTCATTCCTCATGACATTCCTCCTTGTCCACCCCACTCTCATCAGTAATCTCTTCCATCTCCTACTCTCTTCCTGACACCCCCTGCAACCTCTCACTCCTCATGACATTCCTCCTCGTCCACCCACTCTCATCAGTAATCTCTTCCCTCTCCTACTCTCTTCCTGATACCCCCTGCAACCTCTCACTCCTCATGACATTCCTCCTATGTAACCCCCTGCACAACAGTAGCAGTAAAATGCCTTGCTTGGGGCGACACACAATCAAAAAAAAAAAATAGTCACATGTGTTTGTTGCTTTATTTATTTATTTTTCTTTTTAGAAAGGAAATAAAACAACTAAATTGCAAGTGTTAGAGAATGAGTGAAAAAATAAAACGCTGTTAAAAACAATAAAACAACAGGTGTTAAGACAGAATAATGATTGACATTGCATTTAAATTTTTGAACATCAAAGTTGAGTGGAATGCAAGAAGCCAGAAGAGTTCAACAAGCGAGAGAAGAAACTGTTAGCATAGGACTTGCAGTAATATGAGAAAAATAATTACTAACAATAACTGAGCATTATGAAAGAAGATGAAAACGCTCACAGAAAACCAGTTAAGTCCAGGGGGATGCTGTGAAATTTCTCACAAAATGTGTCGTGCATTGCGCAAGAAGAATTAAAAAATACAAAAGTAATGTTTGTCTAAGTTAGAAACTAAAATGAGTTCTTTTGATGAAAAATCAAATAAAATGTTGAATCTTTTGATGAAAAAGTAAGTAATGACGCATACACACAAAAAATACACCCATATTGTTTACCTGCTATCCACTTTGGTGTCCTCAACTGAATCCAACAGAGAATCTGTAATGTGATTGATCCTGACTTGGCAGCTTCGATACGGTCGCTTTCTCACCGACGCAGTGTGGCTTCCCTGTGTCTCTTCTACAAATACTTTCACAGCTTCTGCTCCAATGAACTTAGCTCACTGGTACCCCCTATATACGAATTTCCTCGAGCGACAAAATTAGCAACTAGGTTCCACCCTTTTACTGTGAAACCAATAAAATGTAAATGCAAATTCTACTCCATCTGCTTCTTTTCTCACACTTCTCGCCTGTGGAATTCTCTTCGGCATACTTGCTTTCCTGACGGTTACAATCTCCAAGAATTTAAATGTAAGTCAATAGTCATCTCCTGTCTCACTAACTTACATCCTCTCTCTCATGCTTTTCTGCATCCACCCCACTTTCATCAGTAATCTCTTCCCTCTCCTACTCTCTTCCTGACACTCCCTGCAATCTCTCACTCCTCATAACATTCCTCCTATGTAACCCCCTGCACAACAGTGGCAGTAAAATACCTTGCTTAGGGCGACACGATTATAAAAAAAAAAATTATCTTGGCAAACTATCCCCTACCAGACCGAGTGGCTATAACTCTCGTTGGTGAAGCTGTAGAAGAGGTCAAAAGCGTCAAATACCTTGGGGCTAATTTTACAGCCAGTGGTCAAGCGAAAGATGAAATTACCACCCGTATCAATCTGGCTAGAGCTGCCTTTGTCCGTCTTCAAAAATGACTTTGGTCTTGCCAGGAGATAAGACGATCCACGAAGTTGCGAATCTACAAGGCCATGGTCAGAACAATTCTTCTCTATGGATGTAAGACCTGGCCACTGCGCAGAGAGAATCTTTATAAACTTGAGGTCTTCGATCACTACTGCCTTCGCCGTATCCTGCGTGTTTGCCTCTCCGACTGGATCCCCAACTTGACCATCCGTGCTAGTTGCAACATTCTTGGCCTGGAAGAAATTCTGCTTAAAAGGAGACTCCAGTAGTTTGGCCACATGCTGCGCCGGCCTGGTGATGAATTTGTTCGTAAACTGGTGGCGCCCAATGCACTCACTGGTTGGAGGAAGTGCCGAGGTGGTCAACCTAGCTCGATAATGTCAAAGCAGACATGGAACTCATGTCCGGTCCTAACGTTTTTGGTGTCTGACACTGGAATCATGAATGGCTAGATCATGCTGTCGATCGATGAGGGTGGATGGCCTTGACGTGTAATGTGGTTAACTCCATTGGAGCCGGATCAACCCACTTCGGATGAATGCCGTTACAAATAATAATAAAATAATAATTTTGTTATAATCTTTGTTTGTAGAAAGATTGAATAAAATTTAATTATCAATTTTTAACCCAAGCAAGTAAATAAATGAACAGGAAAATCTTGATAAATGTTTGACTATTTTTATTTCACATATTTTACATTTTCTTGAGTAAAGTTCACCCAATACGAAGCTGTAGAGTTTTATTGAATAATGCATGTGATTTGAATAAATGAAGAGGAAGTGGGAAATGAAGACTTAGGATATGGTAAATAGATAACAATTTACTGTATATTTAAAGACCTTAAGATCAAATTTTTCAAGTAAGCATCCATGTGGGAGTCAGAAACTAAGTGAAATTTCTTTTGCCAATAGAAAACAAAGGGTGTGGCGATGATACCACCCTGTTGACATACATACAGAGGGAGTGGTATGATACCACTCTGAACAAGTGACGCTATATATATATATATATATATATATATATATATATATAGCAAGGAATAAGCGGAACTTAAATGATATACTAAACACTAAGAACTAAAACGAACAACCAGTTTTGTCCCAGATCTCCCTAGAGCTTTTAAATGATATAAGAAGTGCAACTTAGATAAGATTCTAAAACGGTCAGCACTAAATCCAGCCAATTTTTTTCAATTTTATCTAAGTTGCACTTATGTCATTTCAAAGCTCTGGAGTTACATCAAATCTTGCAAGCCTTCTCTCTGCAAACAGAGAGAATGCTTGTTGGGTTTGAATGTGATTGGACTCTAGCTCTTTTCATCATTCCCCCTCCCCTATTAGAATTTTTTATTTTATTTTAAGAATAAATTTCCCAGAAAATTAAAACCTGAGGAGATCTGGGATGGAACGGGTTGTTTTAGTTTTTAGTGTTTAGTATGTCATTTAAGTTCTGCTTATTCCTTGATATATTAAAATTTTGTACCACCAAGAATCTTTTCAAATATATATATATATATATATATATAGTCATCCGCAGACAGATCTGTTTCACTGTATCACAGCTCATCAGTACAGTTAGACAGCCGATTGCTTTTTACCCAGGATTGGAACCTGACTGAATTGGTGTCAGTTGGCGGTTCTATCTCTGAGGTAAGGGCTCTCAGTAGAAGGAGGCAGATTTTTTAGCATGTATATTATCATTATATATGCCCAATAGCTGAGGGTGTTCTAATTCATTGCTGAATGAACGATGCGTAAATGCCAGAGTAGCTACTGTTTTTCAAAGTCTACCATTCTTCCAGAGTGCTCAATCAGGGTGTGAGAGCATAAATAGTCATCTGCAGATATATATATATATATATATTCCTCCTGTTATACTCAGGGGTTTGGATTATTCTTTTTCTTATGTCTTAATGTAAGATACTCAATAGTAGGTAAATCAATATATATTGCCATCATTTTTAGATGTCATATCGATATATTTTGACGGCACGGGTCCACTTATACATAATAAAATTTTAATGAAAAAAATTTGGTACTGTCATGACCTTCTTTATAGTAAACAAAATACCCTGGTGTATTTCATACAGAAATTGTATCGATTGAAATATAAAATTTTGAGTTTTTTTTTGTTTAATTTTCGGCCATTTTTTTAAGTGATTGACAGATTTGTAAACAAAAATTAATTTTCGGTTTAAAAATTCTTGCAAAAATAAAATATACATCTGTGACACATTAAATTTGCTAATTTTCCAAAAATAATGTTTAATTAATCTGATTTACACAAGTATTATTTATGGCATGAAATTTAGAATAAAAGTATTTCTTAAACACAGAGTTGAACTTTCTAACCTTTCCACTGTAATTGAAATGTGTTAACAGATAGAGATAAGAAAGATAAGTGTCTTGCGATCACAAGTGCTATATTTGTACAATCTTTCCAGAAAAGCGGAGTAACCCTGAAACAAATAACCTTTTAATTTACACATAGGAAGGACCATGCATAAAAAGGCTTCAAATGCACACACACACAAAAAAGAACTGGAAATTATTTTAAAAAATGCAATGGCTAAATGATTTGTACTAAACTGTTCAATTTTCGATTAGTAAAGACAGTCATGGTACTGTCCAGCAGGATCCAATAAAAAGTAAGTTGTCCCAAATCAATGTTTGTTTGTCCCTGGGATGATGTCAAGCACAGGCCTTGAGCTAAATGCATTGAAATGTTGAGATTAGCCTGGTTTACAGTATTTTACATGATTGTTGTTTTCTTTTGTCTGTGATGTAAAAAATGGTGAGATACAATCCGTGTAAACTGCTGTATTTTGTATATGAAACCCAACTAATAGCCTTCTATAAATAAGTTATTTTTAAGGTTTTGTTGTGGTTAAATGTGTGTTTGTATCCACTTCAATGTATAGATACAGTTTCATTCAAAATGATAAATGAATCTTTTTTTATGTTTTTTTTTTTTGAAAGTTCTGTTTTCATCTTAGCAGTTGGGACAGCCATAAAAACAAGAACATTGTATATAACTGAGCAACTTGTCATTTAATGTGATTGATGTGGTTAAGTGTGAAACACATTTTTGGGTTGGAGACTCAAAAGCAATCCCGACATTTTTGTAATTATTTCATTACATATTAAATTTCATTTTTCTTTTCTATCCTTTGCTGTTCTTTTCAATTTTCTCTCTGCCTCTTTTTCCTTTTTTCCTTCTCTCTGCCTCTTTTTTCCTTCTCTCTGCCTCTTTTTTCCTTTTTTTCCTTCTCTCTGCCTCTTTTTTTCTTTTTTCCTTCTCTCTGCCTCTTTTTTCCTTCTCTCTGCCTCTTTTTTCCTTCTCTCTGCCTCTTTTTCCTTCTCTCTGCCTCTTTTTTTCCTTCTCTCTGCCTCTTTTTTCCTTTTTTTCCTTCTCTCTGCCTCTTTTTTTCTTTTTTCCTTCTCTTTTTTCCTTTTTTCCTTCTCTCTGCCTCTTTTTTCCTTCTCTCTGCCTCTTTTTTCCTTTTCTTCTTCTTTTTCTTCTCTCCGCCCCCTTTCCTTCTCTTCATCACTAGAAGATTTTATTACGCTTTGAGACACTTCTCCTGTCACTATAAATTATATTTCTAATTAAAAATGTAACAATTTAATATTTTTAATTTGAAATATTTAAATTTTCTAATTTGTCATAAATAAATTTTACTTCTCAGATAAATGGACAATAATTATGTAATTGTACTCATAACTTATAAAGAAACTTCAATGTTGACAGCACATCTGAACAAGATTTTTTCTAATAATTATTCTGATGTAGATTCTTATATACATTATATATTGTCAAATTGCAATTAATTTTTAAAGATTATTTCTTTGTTTTCACTGCCCTTTGTTTCAGCCATCAAATATTTAAAATTTCCTTTTTTTTTTTTTTTTTTGCTTCCAGATATGTTCACCTGTTTTAAGTTCACATGGAACGAAGAAAGGAAAAAAATTTATTACTTAAAATAGAAGAATTCAAAGAATTCAAGAAATTATTACGGACAAAAACAAACTTCCTTGTGATATTCACAAAAACAGGTAAATATTTTTCTATTGCTTTGACACTTCCCGGGCCTGTTTACCCGATCTACTTTTGCTTTGACACTTCCCGGGCCTGTTTACCCGATCTACTTTTGCTTTGACACTTCCCGGGCCTGTTTACCCGATCTACTTTTGCTTTGACACTTCCCGGGCCTGTTTACCCGATCTACTTTTGCTTTGACACTTCCCGGGCCTGTTTACCCGATCTACTTTTGCTTTGACACTTCCCGGGCCTGTTTACCCGATCTACCCTTTTGCTTTGACACTTCCCGGGCCTGTTTACCCGATCTACTTTTGCTTTGACACTTCCCGGGCCTGTTTACCCGATCTACTTTTGCTTTGACATTTTACGGCCCTGTTTACCCGATCTACTTTTGCTTTGACACTTCCCGGGCCTGTTTACCCGATCTACTTTTGCTTTGACACTTCCCGGGCCTGTTTACCCGATCTACTTTTGCTTTGACACTTCCCGGGCCTGTTTACCCGATCTACTTTTGCTTTGACACTTTCCGGGCCTGTTTACCCGATCTACTTTTGCTTTGACACTTTCCGGGCCTGTTTACCCGATCTACTTTTGCTTTGACACTTTCCGGGCCTGTTTACCCGATCTACTTTTGCTTTGACACTTCCCGGGCCTGTTTACCCGATCTACTTTTGCTTTGACACTTCCCGGGCCTGTTTACCCGATCTACTTTTGCTTTGACACTTTCCGGGCCTGTTTACCCGATCTACTTTTGCTTTGACACTTCCCGGGCATGTCTATTCAGTCAATTGTACTTCTAGTTCTACCACAAGTTGCTACAAAACTAAAACATTGACCTATGAGTTTGATTCATGTTCTTAAATTACCTTGTCAGATCGAGATATTGATATGGCTGTCTGCATGTTGCCAAAACATAATTAGAAATATCAAAATTTTCAGCAGGTAGCTGAAGAGAGCGACAAGAAAGGACTACAAATAAACTGCAAGAAAACAGAATGCATGGTCGTCAGTAAAAAGGGCAGCCGAAAATGCCAAATACAGGTGGGGATGCTAAAATCAAGCAGGTACACAAATTTAAATACCTGGGAAGTGTTCTAGCAGAAGACAGAAAGTGTGACACAGAGATCCGAAGGCGAATTGGCATGGCGAAGGAAGCATTCTAGAAGTTGAATAAAGTATTAAGAAACTGGACAATTTCGCTAGAAACAAAGAAGAGAATACTGGGTTCTATGTGATATCGGTTTTTCAATATGGCAGCGAATGTTAGACAATATCTTCAAAGAAGGAAAGACTTGAAGCAGCTGAAATGTGGTTCTACAAAAGGATGCTGACATGTGAGCAATGATGAGGTATTGGAAAGGATGGAAACGAAAAGGAAATTAATATTGAGCGTCAGGAAGAGACAGCTAAAGTTCCTGGGATATGCAGTGAGGAAGGAGGGCTTGGAGAACCTGATACTAACAGGCCAGATAAAGGGGAAAAAGAGACCGGGGAAAGCAGCGGATAACATATTTGAAGGACCTGATCAGGTGGATGACGGAACAAGGGTTGCATGGTGCAATAGGAGAAAGTGTGCTTAGAGCCACCGGGTATAGGGAGATGTGGAAAGCCATGATCGACTACGTCCTGAAAGGACAGGGCACATAAAAGAAGAAATTTTCAGCTGAATACAACTGCTTTCTTGGATCTATCATTAAAAATAGCTTCCAGTGAATGAAGCCTGCAGATCATAGTGATGATCATTGTTTTTCAAATCTTGTCGACTGATGCTACTAAATAACACTTGAGAACTCTCAGCAAAATAGATTGGGCGTATAACTTAAAGAGAACAGATAACATAGTTCAGGTATTGATGTACTTCAAACAAAATTTTTGGAAGGAAGCCCCCCCCCCTTCAATAGTGGAAGGAGCAATAACAGTTACTGGCCATAAGGAATCTATTTTTTGCTACCAAAAGCATTAAATGCAATATCAATCTCTTAAATATCAAAAAATTCTTAAATATAAATAAAATTATTTGAATATTTCTCAAAATGAATGGTTCCAAGCACTTAATAGACTGTTTCGTTTTCATTGAGTTTGATTTTACTTATAAAATATTTTGTAGCTATCAGTCAGTTAAGTGCCATATGTGATACACGCTTAGGCGATCATGTCTCGAAAGAGACATGACTGACTGGGCAGAAGATTATCCCGCAGTAGATTGCCATTACTTTCTGTGGTAGACTGGTTGCCAGCCAAAGCTATAGAACCCAATCTGTCCTGTTATTTAACCCATAACTGGAGGGAAGAAACTGATTAATATAATACCATTCCCAAGGGTATTTGCATGTAAGTGAATGCGATGAATTCAACTGAAATTTGAACTCGGCTCTCCGATTTCTCGTCCCAAGTCGATATTCAATTCACCACAACGCACATTCGTTGTTTGTAGCTATATTGGGACAAATTTCGTATAGCAGATGTAGTAGCGTTCCCCCCACCCAATTCTTAGTATATTTGCATAGACTAAACTAGAGTAGATAGACTAAACTATCGCCTGGTTCACACTCTACCCACATCTATTGAACAGGTGAAGAGGCCCATCCCTTGTTCCCTGTTTAGGATGTGGTTTCCGGCTTTCTCTTTTTCATTCTTTTTACCCTTACGTAGCCCCCTGCGCATCAGTGGCGTTATCGCCTTGCTCAGGGTGATATGATTAAAAAAAAAAAAAAAAAAATTTTCAGATACTCATTGTACTAACCACTATGGGACAGAGGTATAATTACTGTCTCTGTCCCATAACAGCTGTTGCATTTTAATCAACATGTCACATACTTAGTATATTAACAATTATGGGACAAAGGTGTCATATTATAATTCTATTTGTTCTCTTGTACATACCTTATGCTCAACAAATAACTCCTAAATAATAAAACCGTTTGCTAAGTATGTGTTGACTTAGAATTTTAAAATCATTCAATGTGCCAACAGCATACTTATTTTTATACAAGTCAAGGTCAATATATGTGTTCTAAAATATATTTTATATAGAAATATATACAATCTGTAAACTACATTAATAGAAATAAACAGTTTTTAAGTTTTTATTATTGATAGGAGCCTTGCCCTTGCCTGTTCTTAGCCAATTGCTCAATATCAGCAACATACTTTGCTACTTTGAGTTTTACACAATTTGCATGCCATTGGAAACTGCTTAGTGTCTTGTAGGTTTCCAACTTCTTTAACAGACGATTCCATTTTGATCTCAAAGCAAAATATATCAGAGATCCTGTTTTGGCTTCACTGAGAAAAAGATAATATCAAGGTGCCAAAATGTTCTTGTGTGTTTACTTTCTGCTTCAGTGAAATGGAAAAACTTGTCAATTTCAAATATTCATTTGTACCCTCTTCCTTTAATATTCATATGCATTTATATTTATGACTTATTGTAATAATCCACCCTATCAGCTAGGGCTTCAGAATATGTCGACTGCATCCCTGCAGAGGGATAAAACTTCCCCAATGAAATGACCTGGGTATAACGATAAATTGCGTCTTTTGAGGAGCATGGAACCACCTCTTAATTGCTGTTGTTCCCGGGTCCACCCTGACCCGGAGTGGTAGCACCTGTTAGGGTCCCAGCTATGGGCAAATAGTTAATTCCCAAACTGGGGTCAAAACACTATGAAAGTATAAAAATGCATGACGGTAAACTGCATCCAGCAGCAAGGGCCCTGATTGGGAGGTTGTGAGAAGCATGGAACCACATCTTAATTGCTGTTGTTTTCTGGTCAAAACACTATAAAAGTATAAAAATAGACTTTTATAGAAAAGTATACTTTTTTGAAGGAAAAATATTACCAATAATAAATTTTTGAAGAAAAAATTATTACCATAATACATTTTTGAAAGCATAAATTATTACCATGACACATTTTTGAAAGCAAAAATTATGACCATGACACATTTTTGAAAGCAAAAAATTATGACCATGACACATTTTTGAAAGCAAAAAATTATGACCATGACACATTTTTGAAAGCAAAAAATTATGACCATGACACATTTTTGAAAGCAAAAAATTATGACCATGACACATTTTTGAAAGCAAAAAATTATGACCATGACACATTTTTGAAAGCAAAAAATTATGACCATGTCACATTTTTGAAAGCAAAAAATTATGACCATGACACATTTTTGAAAGCAAAAAATTATGACCATGACACATTTTTGAAAGCAAAAAATTATGACCAAAAAATGACACATTTTTGAAAGCCAAAAAATTATGACCATGACACATTTTTGAAAGCAAAAAATTATGACCAAAAAATGAACATTTTTGAAAGCAAAAAATTATTACCATGACACATTTTTGAAAGCAAAAAATTATGACCATGACACATTTTTGAAAGCAAAAAATTATTACCATGACACATTTTTGAAAGCAAAAAATTATTACCATGACACATTTTTGAAAGCAAAAAATTATTACCATAACACATTTTTGAATGAAAATTAAAATTATTCTCAGCAAAACATTTTTGAATACAAAAGTAGAAGCCATTTTCATTTTTTTTTAAATAAAAAAGAATAAAAACAAAAAATTTCAATTAAGATCTGACTAAATCAACCTTCTGACTAACCAAACATTAAAAAAATACCTTAAAACTCCACCTTTTTAGCATTAAATAACCCACAGAGGTTGATATGCCGTTAAACAAAACTCAAAATCTCCTACAAATTCTTTTCACAGCTTCTGCTCTGATGAGCTTTGCCCCCTGGTGCCACCCCCTCCATGAATTTACTCAAGCAACTAGACTGGAAACAAAGCTTCCCCTGCCAAAATAGTTAAATGTACCTGACTCTTCTACCATAACAGCTCTTTTTCTTGCACTACCTATTGGTGGAACTCCCTTCTGTATACTTGCTTTCCTGATGGCTATAATCTCCAAAGGTTTAAATGCAATATCACTCGCCATTTCTTATCTCCTTGACCCCCATCGTTTCTTATCCTTTCCCTAACCCCTGAATCTTACTCTTTTCACTTTACTCTCACGTAACTCTCTTCACACCAGTATTCCCATCCCTCTCTTACCCATTCTATACTGAAGTAACCTTTCGCTCTCCTCTTGTGTAGCCCCTTGCACACTAGTAGCATTATTGCCTTTCTTGTGCGGAAATGATTAAAAAAAAAATTTCAGATATTAAGTGCACCAACAATTATGGGACAGATATATATATATATTAATTACTGTTACATTCACATTTTAAATTTATTCCATATCACCTTGAAAAAAAAATTTCAATTACCTATTTTTGATTTTAATCATTTCAACCCAAGCATGGCAACAAAGCCACTAAGATGTAAGTGAAGGGTGGGGCTTCACTACGTGTTAGAGGGTACCTGAAAAGAAAAACATAGTTAAAGGGAGAGAGGGAACAATAAAAGAACAGGAATTAAGAAGACAGAGGATAACGATTGACATTGCATTTAAATTTTTGAAGATCAAAGTTGAGTGGAAAGCAAGAAGCCGGAAGAGAGTTCCACAAGCGAGAGAAGAAACTGTTAGCATAGGACTTATAATAATATGAGAAGAAGAAAACATAATTAAGGAGAGAGAACAATAAAAGAACCGGAATTAAGAAAACAGAAGATAACGATTGACATTGCATTTAAATTTTTGAGAAGCAAGAAGCTGGAAGAGAGTTTCACAAGTAAGAAGTACAAAAGAAGCTGTTAGCATAGAACTTATGGTTACATCTAGCAAATTCATCTGTGAAATGATGAGACCTTGCTGCCAATTTAGTACTGCACTTCATAAAATTTAGGTAGCATAAAGAAAAGTTCATCAGAACAATTACTTAGTATTTATAGAAAAGGCACAGGGAAGCAACTTCATGGTAGTGGGAAAGTGACTGAAGCTGAGATGCCAGGTCAGGACCAATAATATTGCTGATTCTTTGATTTTTTTTTTTTTTTTTTTTTTTTTTTTTATGTGGGGGTTTGGGTAGTCATGGGTCTGTAGCTTTGAGTAACTTCAAAGGAGGCTATTTTATCCACAGGCATATAATATTGTACTGCCATTTTGGGAATGGGTTCTGGACCATGTCTCAACATTGGAGCTTCTCAGTACCATGATGATGATTACTGCTATGGCAATATTAACTGCTGAGTAACTCGGGTTGTTTATGTGTGTATCTCCAACGGATGTCTGTTTCTCTGCCTATGAGTGAACCAACCAAAACAAACATGAAAATGAATAAAACTATCCAACCCAAACACACACACACAAAAAAAAAAAATTAGGCCCCAGGTGTACCATCTCTTATACCAATGTAAGCAGTTTATGTTCGAACTCTCCAGAAGTGGGTCCTGGGTACAACAGTAAACTGCATCCGGCAGCAAGGCCTCTGATTGGGAGGTTGTGAGGAGCATGGAACCATCTCTTAATTGCTGTTGTTCCCAGGTCCACTTTGACCCAGAGTGGTAGCACCTGTTCGAATCCCAGCTATGGGCAAATAGTTAACTCCCCAAACTGGGTTCAAAACACTATAAAAGTATGAAAATAGACTTTTATAGAAATATCTACATAAGAATAGATTTATAGAACAAAAAATATTTTTGAAAGAAAAAATATTACCATAACACATGTTTAATGGAAAAAAAATATTGTTAAAATACATTTTGAAGGAAAAAGATTATAACTAGCAATATATTTTTTAATACAAAACTAGAAGATATCTTAGGTTTTAAAAAAAAGAAATGTTAAAATACATTTTGAAGGAAAAAGATTATAACTAGCAATATATTTTTTAATACAAAACTAGAAGATATCTTAGGTTTTAAAAAAAGAAAAAAAGATTTATCAAAATCTGATTAAATCAACCTTCTCATTATAACTGAACATTAAAAAAAATGCCTTAAAATCCCACCTTAACTAATCCGCAGATATTTTTTTTTTTTTTTTAATCATCACCTCTAGCAAGGCGGAAATGCCACTGAAGCGCAGGGGGCTACGTAGGAGTGAAAAGATTGGAGAAGAGAAAGCCGGAAACCACATCCTAAACAAGGAACAAGGGATGAGCCTCTTCACCTGTTCAATAGATGTGGGTGGAATGTGAACTGGGCGATAGTTTAGTCTATCTACTCCAATTGAGGAGAAAAAAAAAAGAAAAGAGTAAAAAGATTGGAAAAGAGAAAGCTGGAAACCACATCCTAAACAAGGAACAAGGGATGAGCCTCTTCACCTGTTCAATAGACGTGGGTGGAGTGTGAACTGGGCGATAATTTATGCCATTAAACAAAACTCAAACTCTCCAGAAGTGGAACTCTATCTTCTTCAAGCTAAACCTGACCTCCTGTTCCTGCTGAAAACTGGTATCAATGCCTCAATCCTACTGCAGAAGCTCTCAATTCTAGGCTATTCACCCATTATAACAAAATATGACCACCTAAATCACCATCTGGTGCTTACATTAAGGATGGGTTTCCTTGTGTTTCCGTATGACACTTATTTATAGTATCACATTCATCTTGCTGTGTATCTTTATCAGAATGAAGGGGTCGGTAATCTTCACTTGAAGTTGAACAATATCCTCACTGAGTTTCCCTTCGTTCATTTTCACATATGTAGTGACTGGAATGTTCACCACAAAGATCAATCCACTCTAACAAAACTGATAATTGATAAAGAAGGCAGGTACTGCAGAGACATTTCCATTGCTTATGAGGTGATCCAAATGATTAAAGAACCCACCAGAGTCCCAGGTGTATTGGGGCAGCAGGTGAACCTCTTTGGCCTTTTTCCTACCCTAAAAGATGTACAACAAAAGTTATCTCCTCATTGACTCATCTGAACATTCCCTGATCAGTGTCTAGATTGACTCCAAAACAATGACATCCTCTGAATTACCATTCCATAGAATATTTTTTTTTTTTTTGCTATGAGAAGGCAAACTGGGATTGCTTTTGGTCATATATAAAGAACGCTACTCCTCCAGTCTCTAAAACTGCAGTCCTAATCTCTGAATAAATCATTTCTGGAATAGTGTTTTATACTTAAAGAAAAATTTAAGCAAAAACCAAACGGTAAACACTGGTTCACCCATAAATATGTAGCCATAGCTCACTACTTAACATTCTATCACAAGGAACAGTGTATTCAGGCTCTGTGATAACTGTAAGAGTTCTTGAAAACGCAAAGTGCAGCTATGTGCAAGCTGTCCTGGCAAAGGTTGAAATTTTTTCCAGACGTTTTCATTCGGCCCGCTTTTTTTTTTTTTTTTTTTTTTTTTTTTTTAGTCGTTTTCACTCAGCTTGCTTTTCTTCACTACCTTCTGTAAGAATTCTTGTCTTGTAGTTTCCTTTCTGTATATATATATATATATATATATATATATATATATATATAATGTTAAGATTGTGTCTGACAATATTGAATCCTGGTAGGACTTCAAATTCTTTCAATTTAGAACTCACGAGCAAAATTTGATTTGGTAATTTGTAGTCATGTGACTTTGCAATCAATCATGGAGACTTAGCTTGTTCTATAAAGCTTAACTTACACTTTGTCCCCTTTTGTGTTCACTGATGTAAACCATTTTTTTTTTTTTTTTTTTGTCAATTATGTTCATAATACCTATTGATCACTGTCACATGAATAAGTGTATGGCAATGATACTAATATATATATATATATATATATAAATAAATGATGGACATGTGAACTATCAAATATTAATGTTAGCCTGTTTTAATCCATCATTCAGCAATGGATGTTTTATTTGCTAAAAGCATGGATGGTGTATATGTTCTTTTTTACATTCTAAAGGATTCATTTTGTTTGTTTGATGACAAATATAAAACAAATATTAAATAAACTGGTCAATTATTTTTAATTATCTAGTGCCATCTTTCTCTTGAAATTGAATTCTTTGTGCTTTTCAGGTGAATGAGAAATTATCTGACATATTTTGGTTATTTTATTTTCAAAATATATTTTTTATAAGAACTACACAGTGAAACCCAAGCAATCCTATCCAAAAATAACTAACGTTAGCATTTTCAGAAAACAATGCTCGATTTTTAGAATATTCTTTTATTCCAGAATTTGAAACTTTATTTTATTTTATTTATTTTTAAATTATTTCATCCCAAGCAATGTAGGGCTGCTGGGAATTACAGAGACAGAAGAAAAAAAAAAACAGGGTACAGGAGGTGTTGAAGATACGATAAAAGATGGATGAAATTCAGGGAGATCGAAGATGGCAATTGGCATTGCATTCAAATTTTTTGAAAGTTTTTCCATAACAGGGAAGCAAGCAAACAGAAGGGTGTCTCACAGGTGGGAAGTGCCAGAAAACAAACTGTTGGAGTAGAAATCGTGGTTGCATTTAACTATTTCAACAGTAAAAGTATGGGATCTAGTAGCAAATGCTAGTTAAATTTTATTTACAGGCAGAACATTTTCCCCTAAGCATTTCACTCTAAGCAAGGCCACTGTTGTGCAGGGGTTTACACTGAGAGTAAAAACTGGGTACAGTGGGTATTGAAGTAAGGATAAAAGATGAACGGGATCCAAGAAGATAGAAGATGGTAATTGATGTTGCACTTAAATTTTTGGAGATTGTAGTTATCAGGGAAGTAAGTAAACGGAAGGGAGTTCCACAGGCGGGAAGTGAGAGAAAAGAAATTAGTTTAATGTAACCGCCTCTTCTACCCTGTTAGGGTGGGATGTAGATGCTAATCTAGTCAGTCAGTTAAAGTTCCATACGTGATACACGCTTGGGCGATCATGTCTCGAAAGAGACATGACTGACTGGGCAGAAGATTATCCCGCAGTAGGTTGTTATTGCTTTCTACAGTAGATTGGTTGCCAACCAAGGCTATAGAACACAATCTCTCCTGTTATTTGACTCAGAGCTAGAGAGAGAAGAGATGTATTATATTTTTAAGTGGGGTATCAGTTTATTACTTCATAACAATATAAAACTGATACCCCACTTTATGCCCAGCAGAAGCCTTAATTATGTTTTCAACTATTATATTCAGTCAGTCAGTTAAGTGCCATACGTGATACACGCTTGGGCGATCATGTCTCGAAAGAGACATGACTGACTGGGCAGAAGATTATCCCGCAGTAGGTTGCCATTGCTTTAATCTCGTAACATGCATAAATATGTGGTTGGGGTACTGGGGGGTGGGAATCTTGGCTAAGCATTTGCCATGAAAATATTTGTAGAAAAGACAGAAGCCACGTCACATCAGTGAGAAAGTGACTGAAGTATAGTTGCTAATCTTACTTTAGGTTTGTTGAGAACCTTGAGATGAATAGCAAGAGCACCTGACCAAATATGGCAACTGTATTCAATGCACCGATGAATGGTAGACGTGTAAATGTGCAAGATGGCTTTTGACGAGAAAAAAAAACTTCCTGGCCTGACACATTGACCTAGCCTTCCTAGCAGTAGATGTCACTACAGATTCAATGTAATCATTCCACTTCAGGTCACTTAAGTGTGTCATTCTTCAGGAGACAAGCTATCATCCATTCTGATAGCTGGTAGGAAAGTTTCTCTATAGTGGTTAAAGGATAACAGTTTTGTTTTGGAGGAATTAAAATTTAATAACCATTTTTTACTTGAGTTCATCACAAATTGGAGGTCCTTTTCAAGAAGAGCAGCCAGGTTTACTTTGTCAGCTTTAAGAGTTTTATTATTGAAATGGGAGTGAATCTATAAATTTCTGCTTTCTAGTTACAAGTTTATTTATGCATTATGGTAAAATTATAATGGTTTGAATGTCTTTTGGCTGGAATTTGGGGGTTGGAACACAAGTTGGCTTGAAATAAGCGTCTGTTCTGAAGATGATAAATTATATCTAATCTAAACTTATTTATAAATGGAACTTTGTCTGTGTGTATCCGTTACCTATAGACTCCGAAATGGCTGAACCGATTTTCTTGAAAATTTACACAGTTGTACTATAAGTGTCTGCGAGTGTTCTTAGCTAGGTTTTGTGTTGAGGTACCCCCAATAAAAATCGATAATTGAAAAATTTGGGTTATAGAAGGAGTGGTCCGATTTTAATCAAATTTGATACACTCATAGACAAAGACACAAGAAACAATATTCAGAAGTTTCAAGGCTGCAGTTCTTATAATAGTGCAGAAATTCGATAATATATATAAAAGGCAAGATACCGGGTCTGATCAAAATCAGTTTTTCAGCCCTTTTATTTTAATTTTTGCTTCCAGTTTGGCTCTAAGTATAATTGTAGTTCTTAGCCTCGGTCATGATACCATTTACTCAGAGGACTTATTTAGCCTTCAAAATTCAGTTTATGACGAAAAAATCTTATTTGATATCGATACCAGGAATCAAAATTTGACTTACATCCATTCATTTTTCTTTTAGTCTACGGTTTTGCTTTAACTGGAAACAACTATTGCTTTTTAGTCTTTCGTGCCAATGTCCAAAGAGTCTGAGCTTCAGGACCATGGATTAGTTTTAAAGCTTTCATTATACCCGAGCAACACCGGGCTATACTGCTAGTGTATATATATATATATATATATATATATATATATATATATATACTAGGTGCGATTGGTAAATTGTCGCAGTAAATTTATTATTTCAAATATTCTTTAGGCTGAGTCTGAGCTCCAGGACCATGGATTAGTTTTAAAGCTTTCATTACACTCGAGCAACAGCGGGCTATACTGCTAGTAATGTTTAAATAAAAGTAAACTTGAGATTTTTGTTCTCCATTTTTATTTAAAAATTATGTAATTATTTAACTAATTCCTTTTTGCATTTATTTATTTTTAAAACTTCGGTATTTTACTTTTTGAAAATTTTTGTTACAACCTTAACTTTGCATTAAAAAATAAATTAATAAATTTCACAGTTAAAAAATCAGTTTAAATAATGAATACATTAAAATAAAGATTTCTTTGACATTTTTTGTAAACTTGCTAGATTTAACAAAATCACGTCATCAGTTTCCTTTGTAACCTTATTAGGTTCAACGCAACTCAACGTTAGTTTTATAACTTCTACTTTAGTGAAGTCACTTTGTAAAATCAGATACAAGCAAAATTATGCCTTCGAACAATAGTGCATCAGACACTTATTCTTCTCTGACTCTACACACTCTAATCACTTTATCCTCATGTGTGTATGTATATATATATATATATATATATATATATATATATTTTCTAGACATATTCTATTAAATATAAGAGACAATGAATGTCTATTATGTTTAATCATGAGCCGTTCTAAACGTCGTATTTTTGCTTTAATTTCAGTTGAAAATAAAGACAAAAATTCTCCAACATTTGGATAATTATTTATTGGTTTTCTTCTAAGCTTTCGGCTCACATGAGCCATCTTCAGAGAGGTAGTTTAAACTGAAATATTATAAAATCCACCATCACCGACGATTTTATTTTGTGTTGACATAAAACTCCGCTTGGCAACGGCAATAGTTACCAAAAATAATAAACGCAGTTCTTAAGTTTGCGATGCGGTTTTATGACGTCACACCGCGGGATAGCGCGAAATGACAACAAAACCATCTAGTCAAATGCAATGTAATATGTTATTTCCTGTTTTAAAGTTGATTTTATTGAGTGTTGGTTGTTTTGATTTGATGTACATGGCCTCCAATATCTGCAGGTTCCTCTTACTGTGTGTATGAGTAAGGATCACCGTATTGTTGACCAAAATCTATATATATATGAGGATAAAGTGATTAACAATAATAATCTAAACAATAAATACATCATGCTACCAACCAACTCTATTACATCTAATATCCAAAACAATCTATCTCATATAAAAAACACACACATAGTAACAACTACCTCAAAAACTATTATGGACATTATCAGATCTAAAAATAACTGAAATCAAAATGATGAACAAGTAGGTGTATACAGAATAAATTGCTGGGTTTGTTTCCTCTGTGCACATCAGAGAAACAAATAGAAATCTAAAAAACGTATATATAAACACAAAAGAGACATCACTAATAAGAATCTAAAAAATGCATTAGTGATTCACAGAAATAAATTCAACCACAACTTCGATTTTAAAAATGCCACATTAATAAAAAGAGTAAACGATTTATTCAGAAGAAAAGTTCTCGAGAGCGCTGCCATCCAGTACTACCAAAACATCAATTTGCACCCCGGATTTTTCCCAATCTCACCTTTACTTATGGAAATTATACTAAAACAGACTAACATACATAATAAAAATTTCAAAGAAAACGGCTGAATTCCCTTCATTTTAACATCTCGTGACTTTGCACTACACTTAAAGGAATTCTAAAAACTAAAATATTCTGTTAATCTTTTGAAATGATTTGTGAGCGTCTTTGTGGTTGCCAACACTGTTTGTTTATAGATACCTAATTTAGAATAAAGATCATTTTGTCTTTTTGCCTTGATAAAGTCCATCACAGGATGAAACCCTATAGGTGATTTAAAATAGTTTTCCTCTTGTCTTTATTTTATTAAACCATCCTGTCCTTAATCTCAGATCATAACTGAGTATATTTTTACATTATACATATATATATATATGAAAATAAATTGGAAAAATTTATAAATCCATTAGTGATAATTCATTTTGAGAAGATGATCTTTTATAAAAAAATTTTTCTAAAAACTTTTTCTTTAAGGAAATTTTTATAAAAGATCATAATCTCGTTAAAATATTCCCAAAATAAATTATTATTTTGGGAATATTTTAATGAGATTATGATCCATTGGTGATAATTCACCAATGGATTTTTAAATTTTTAAAGTTTATTTTCATTATAATATACTGTTAAATTTTAGCATTAAGTTCTCATCGGATTATGATCTCCTGTGGAATTTACCTTACAAATTACCAAGGATACTACTTATGTGTGTCACATGATCGCCCAACTGGGAATCACGTATGGAACTTAACTGACTGATACATAAAAAATAGTTTTATAAAAAAATATAAATTTTTAAAAGAAAAATATTACTACCATAACACATTTTTGAAGGAAAAAACAAGTTGCCATAATACATGTTTGAAGAAAAATTATTACTAGCAATACATTTTTTAATACAAAACTAGAAGATATGTTCAGTTTTCTAAAATAAATTTTTTTTATCAAAATCTGATTGAATCAATCTTCTCACTATAACTGAACATTAAAAAAATACCTTAAAACCTTAACCCACAGAAGTTGACATGCTGTTAAACTAAACAAGCTCTGGTCCACCCAATTTGAACCGCCATGGCAAAGACGTGTCATGCCACTTACATAGTAGCAAGTTGCTCTCATTTTCTCTGTATTCCATCAGTGAGAAGCTAGTTCCTCTTGAACAACTTCTCTATGGAACTGACTCCCAAGAAGATGCTTCCTCGATCACTACAATTTAACCTTTTTGAGTCTAAGGTTAACTATTATCTTCCCCTTATCTGTATAAATTGTCTTTTAATGTAACCCTCTATCTTGAGTGGTCCCCAAGCTTTGTACAGGGTGAACTTTACTGTACTCCGTGAATCTTTAAACTCTCAGTCAGTTAAGTGCCATATGTGATACACGCTTGGGCAATCCTGTCTCAAAAGAGACCTGACTGACAGCAAAAAGTTTTTCTGCATTAGTTTGCTATTACTTACTGTGGTAGACTGTAAGTAAAGCTATAGAACCCCATCTGCTCTGCTATTTAACCCATAGCTGGAGAGAGAGAACCCTAGCCCTAACCCTTTCCCATGGGTATTTGTGTGTAAGTGTATGCAACTAATTGAACTGAAATTTGAACTCAGCTCTCCGATTTCTCATTCTGAGCTGATATCCACTGCACCACAATGTACATCCTTTAAACTCTACACAGCCATATTATCAAATTTGGTTAGATAATTTTGAATAAATAACTTTATAAAGTTTGAAGTCAGGTTTTTTTTTACTCAAATGTGTCAGGGAATTGAAGTATTTTATAAAGTATTTTATTCACCATATATTAGAAACTTGGCTTTTTGGCATCTGTTTTGGTGTTCCTGCTTATGTATTTAGAGATTCTCGATAAAATTCAAAGACTCTGCTAAGTTATCAGTCTTGACCTGGCATCTCTGCTATAGTCAATTTTTTACTACCATATCAATTGTAAAAGTTGGTTTACTGTGTTGTGCTAGACATCTTTTCACAAACCATTGCTCTGTTGAAGTGACCCCCCAAAAAGATGTTTCTTTAATTACTAAATCTTAACCGGTTCAAGTCTAGGGTTAACCATTACCTTCCACTCCTATCTGTGCAAATTGCCTCCTACCTTGTAAAGTGTGCAACAATAAAAACGTCTCTGTTGGCTAATTTTATTTTACATGCCTTATTCTTTCGGATGTGTGTTGTGGTGTACTGGATATTGGCTCGGAATGAGGAATCGGAAAGTTTAGTTCAAATTCCAAGTGAACTCATTGCATTCATTTATGTGCGAATGCCTTTGGGAAAATGTATTAAACTGTCTCTTCTTTCTCCAGCTATGGGTTAAATAGCAGGACAGATTGGGTTCTTTAGCTTTGGTTAGCAGCCAGTCTGGTACAGAAAATAATGGCAACCTACTATGTGAAAACCTTCTACCCAGTCAGTCATGTCTCTTTGGAGACATGATCAGCCAAGTGTGTATCACACGACACTTAACTGACTATCATTTTAAGATGCAAGTGATTATAGCTCTATGCAATTTGTTGTTTTTTTTATTTTTTTTTTTTGTTCATCAAAGTGACTCTTGCTCCTCTGTCGGCTTTTTTGGAATCTGTTCTACCATCAATTCAAACAAAGTTAAGTTGGTTATCTCGCTTTCAATATAGCCTATGAGTTAAATTCTCTGGGCCCTCTTTCCTCATTACTTATCAGAAAATTTTTAGTTGTCTTTTATTGTTGTTAGTAGCACAATAAGAACACTTTTGATTCTTTCATTATTTAAAATTTGGTCTGCCCTCCAGCCACTGTTCCAAAATTTGTTTTAATTGCAAGCATTACATATTTAAAGAAAAACTAAGATAGTAAAAATTTTAAAATTGAATAAATACATGTCTATATCGTTGAAGGAAATATATACATTATTTACATTGTTAGGACTGTTGTCGTATTTACAATGACAATGGTGGTTGTACGCTCCGGCCTTCATCAGGTGATTGAAATTTCAAACCAAACCATTTCTTTCAATCACTTGGGTAGATTGTTCTCGTTTCATGAGTATTTGCATTCAGAGATAAATAATAGAAATATCTACATTTAAGTCCTTTAATCTTCATTTGGATTTTATAATATAGAATTTTCTTGCTTTGTTTATTAAAGTAAAATTAGTTCTTCCAATCAGATCCTCAGGTTTTTCACATTTGAAAAGGACATTGGGCTCAATATCTTTATAGTTATAATACCTCATCTTTTTTTTTCTCTCTCACTCTCTCAGTCACTCTCTCTCTGTTACTCACTCACTCTCTCTCTCTGTTACTCACTCACTCTCTCTCTCTGTTACTCACTCACTCTCTCTCTCTGTTACTCACTCTCTCTCTGTCACTCTCTCTCTCTCTGTTACTCTCACTCACTCTGTCTCTCTCTCTGTCACTCTGTCTCTCTCTCTCTGTCTCTGTCACTCTCTGTCTCTCTCTCAGTCTCTCTTTCTCTCTCTCTCTCTCATTCACTCTCTGTCTCTCTCTCTCTCTCTCTGTCACTCTGTCTCTCTCTCTGTCACTCTCTGTCTCTCTCTCTCTCTGTTACTCACACTCTCTCTCTCTGTTACTCACTCACTCTCTGTCACTCTCTCTCTCTCGGTTACTCTCACTCACTCTGTCTCTCTCTCTGTCACTCTCTGTCACTCTGTCTCTGTCTCTGTCACTCTGTCTCTCTCAGTGTCTCTCTCTCTCTCTCTCTCATTCACTCTCACTTGTACTCATACTCAAAGGGATACTTATAGATTAGATGAAACGAAGAGCTAATGGTTTGGTAAATGTAATGAAAATTATTGATCTGAAGAAAGAACACTTATTCCTCAATTGTTATTTTTCTTTGTACTTGTTTCAGAAAAATCTTTATCCTCAATACAATCTGTGGTTCAGACAGTGGCAGAGGAAATGAAAGGAAAATCAACAATTGGTATGATAAACTGTAGGTAAGTCAGCATAACTTTTTATCTTTCCACTGGAATATCTACAATAAGGGTTTGTCATTATATTATCTTTGGTGTTAGACGTTGAAAGTGGAACAAGAACAGTCTATCATCATAGGTTAAATAAAGTGTTAAGTTTGAAATTTCCTGTAGGTTACCCTTATTAGCAGACACTTGAACAAATCCAGAGGAGACAATAGTCAGAATGTAGTGATAATTGTTGGTTCTAATCTGGCCAAGATTTTATATATGAAACTGAATATATGCATCATCAAAGGAACAAAGTAGGAAACGTATCTCAATCAAACAAGTTTAACTCTTATTAAAGCTTCTTCAGAGATTGAATTAAAAATGAAAAATTTACAAATAGTCAGTATATTGGCATGTTGTGATTTTGGGGTTGATTCTTATTGGTGCTATGTGAACCTAAACTGGTTCTTTGCACTGACGTCCAAAATCTTCCTGCCGATGAATAGTTGATCACATCATTCCAAACCAAGCTTTGCCCATGTTGTGCTTGATAGATTACAAAGCTGGTCTGGTTTGAAAGTCGCCGAAAATCCACTGGATCGATGATCCAGACAGACCTGGGTGCCACGATATGAAAAGGAAATCTTTGTAAAATTAACAAGAAGCCTATATACATACATTCTGTTCAGTACAGTATTTAGTTTATCACTCTTGCATGCAGACAGCTGTAATTCCAACTCATGTCTTCTACAGGATGTGACACTAAGTTGGTTGGTCTGGCATCAGGCTAAAATCGGATTTTCTTCTAAGGCAGGCAGTCATGTGACAACATATCACTCCAACTGTACTGTCTTCTCTCAACTGACTCCTTTGCTTATATTGAGTCTCGGGTTGGTTGTGACGCACTTTTGGTACACTTAGCATTTTCAAATGACCAATAAGGGATCCTCCTTTTGGTCACCTGATCAACCTTGTGTTCCTCTTTCCTGTGTGAGTGCCCTCCACTATTGCTCAAGATATGTGAGGAATTTCTCTGAATTTCCTGAAATCCACCCTGGCTCTTTTTCATTGATCATCTGATCAACTCAGTCTCTTTCTCTCCTGTGTAAGTACCACCCACCTCTACCTAAGGGACACATTTGAGCTCAACAGACAAATTTTAATTATCGTTCTTTTTGCTTTTCTGCTTTTGGTGGGTGGTTGTTTTGCATCTCTGTTTTGATCATTTTAATCTTTATAAGAAATTATCTCGCTTTGGTTGAAATAAAAAAATCATGTGTTTCTCTTTTAGTTCTCAGCATCACAAAATTCCACAAGGAATCAGTAGACTTTATTTCTGGAAATTTTGTTTCTATTCTCAGTGGGAGGTGGCTGTCACTAGGGTCATAAAATCCACCATACCCTTTTCTTTAGCCAGCTGCTGCTATTATCTATGGTCGTTAAATTTTTCAATAAAGAAGTGTTATGGTGAAACACATCTATTTCTCAGATAATGGACTTTCCCTCCTATATTAATAAAAGTTAACATGAAAATTAACTTGAGGGCAGACCTGAAACAGACTACCACCATGTTTAATTTCGATGTTTTTCATTTTTTTTACTTTTTTCAGCGCAGTCCTTTTGATTACCCCCTTAGCTTTACGATTAAAAAAAAATTTTTTTAAATTTCAATATTTAAACATTTTTGAGGGAGGGGGGATCAGTTTCTCATACAACGTTATAGTAAATCGAGCCTCCATTTTGAAACCAGTTGCTGGTATGACATTACCGCCACCTGTAAATTTGTTCATTATCAAATTTTTTGGACGTTTTTCAGTGCAATATTATCTTTTAAACTTTATGAATGACAAAAAAAAATTGCAAAAATTTCAATATTTAAATAATTTTTTGGTGGGGGGGGGGGCAGTTTCTCATACAACCTTACAGTGGATTGAAAATGGAGGATCGATTTACTGTAACGTTGTATGAGAAACTGACACTGCCCCCAAATTTGTTTATTGTAATTTTTCTTAAAATTTTTTTTGATAATTAGTAAGTTTAAGTAACAGTCGATAGAACTGCGCTGAAAGAAGTAAAAAAAAAACCCCGAAAAACAACGAAATTAGCATAAACAAAGTGACTCCAACGTGAGCGGATTGAAAATGGTGGATCGATTTACTGTAATGTTGTATGAGAAACTACCCCCCCCCCCCCCCAAAAAAAAAAATTTGTTTAAATATTGTAATTTTTCAATTTTTTTGATAATTGGAAAGTTTAAGTAACAATCTGAAGGACTGCACTGAAAAAAGTAAAAAAAAAAAAATGAAAAACAATGAAATTAAACGTGGTGGTAGTCTGCTTTAGGTCCACCAACTCTAGGAATTCTTAGAAGTTCTAGAGAGTTCTTTAGAGTTCAATAGAGCTACTAGGGAGTTGATATTAGTCGTCAGTTAGCCGAATACTAAGGAGTCAGCTCTCAGTGAAAAATTACTACGTTTATAACTTTCAGTGCGAAAAGTACTCCACAACAAGAAGAAAAAATGATTTTTAACGAAAATGGATTTTTCAACTTTGGTAATAAGAATCTTTCAGTCATAAAAAAACATTATCCTCCTTGGGTGGTCTAAACAAATCTCTCGTCTAGCTTCAGTGGCCGGAGAAGAAAGAAAGAAAAAATTCAATTGTTATCTCTCTTTCTTGACTTTTTTTTTTCCTTTCTCTTTTACCAACTTTTTATTTTTTTTATTTTTTTGTAACAAAAATAGTGTTACAAAAAAATAAGCAAAGAATGAACCTGCTGCCCCAAAGAATGCCTTCTTTCACTCAAAGAGGAGGAATGAAAACGGAAAATGATGGAAACTAAAAAAAAAAAATAAAAGGAGACAAGGATCATTCATTCTCAAGCTAAATAATTTTCACAAAAAGAATGTATCCATTTCTTAAAATAAAGACCAGTGAAAGATAAACATATCAGAAATGCTACTTGGTTTCAGTGAAAAAATAAAAGGAAGGAAGGTAGATAGAAGTGTTTACTGGCTGTTTCTATGAAGTCCAAGTCTTTTTATTTGTACCTCCTTACTTAAAATAATGGCCAGCATAAGTTGTTATCCTCAGATATTTAACGATGTAATCAGGGAATTTCTAAAGTTGTAGAACTTGCTATGAGCTTATTCAGTCATTAAGTGAAAGATTATTGGAAATTTCAATGTGAAATTTTCTTGGGTTAAAACTAGTTGAAATAAATACAATATTAATATATAAAGACCAATGACAGCAGCCATAGTCAAAACATGGCAGGTAGTAGCAGCTGCACTAATCAGATGTCAGGTTAGATTTAAGACTCCAGGTTCACTACAGTTCACTGTTTTTTGCGAGTGCAGGGGCTTCTAACATTTTTTTTTTTTTTTTGCATCATTGCCCCCCTTTCACGTGTAAAAGTTTTCCACTGCTCACCTGTATAGTAAGTAAATAAAAAGAAAAAGTTATTTAGTAAAAGTTTGTTACTGGTTCGTGAACTGGCTTTATGATGTAGTAACAAATAATGCTGACTTATGTGGTGACTGCTGCTACTAATGTATTAAAGAACAAACAAAGGTGAACTAAAACATTGAAAACGTGTGTGTGTGTGTGTGTGTATATATATATATATATATATATATACATAGTTATAGTTTAAAACATGTACAAATTATAATTTACTACAAAAGTGTACATTTTGTTTTTGCATCGAAAAAACAATGTCTCATCAGTAGTTAATAATGATAGTACTAAACGTTATTTTTGAAAAAGATTAAAAAAATCTCACTTCCTCTTTATTTTTGAAAAATTGTATGAGGTAAAGAGGATAGAAAAGAAGGAAAAAGAAAATCAAAAAAGGGGGTAAAAAAAAAGAGAGATAGAAAGAAAATAAAAAGCCTGATACAGAAAATAAAAAGAACACATAGAGAAAATAAAAAATAATAAAAAATAAAAAAAGTGGAAATAAAAAGCAAAGAGGAAGACATGAGAGAAAGAAAGGGCTAAGAGGAGAGAGCCAATGATAACGGCTCAGAGAGAAATAGACCCAAAATTTGGTAGGAGGTGAAATATAGATAGATACACGTAAGTGTCACGCGACGTCTGGGCTTAACAAAATGGAATGAATGATAAAATGCATGGAGTGAAGAAAGTGTGGTGGGGAAAAATGACAGTAGAAAACGTAAAAATGGAAATAAGATTTTTGAATCTTCTTTTTCATAAATAATATTTAGTACCATCATTAACTACCTGATGAGACATTGATTTTTCAATGTCGAAACAAAATGTACACTTTTTTAGTAAATTTATAATTTGTACATGTTCTGAACTATAACTTATAATAAATATTCATTGCTCTATTTCTATATTGAGCACTTTTAAATTAACGTTTTGAACATTAATATTTTCTTCATTCTTTATTCACTTGGATATATATATATGTGTGTGTGTGTTATTTTTAAAGTTGGTGTTGATAAAAATGAGACAATTTCTGTTCATAATTATGAAAAATTAAAAAGAATATATGCTGCTATCATAAAACTAATAAAAATTTGGAAAATATATTTTTGTTCTTTTCCTGTATCTAATTTATCAGAAAAACATTTTGTTCAAAGAATAATCCTTCTCAAAGCTATAGAATGTTACCAACAATTTTACCAACCCTCACAATAAAAGAACCTTGCCATTATGGAAAATCACAAAGGGATGATCAAACTGATATTGTGCATTAATTCTTACAGAAACAGGAAGTGTCACCATGCAGTCCTACATGGTGTTGTACATGCCAAACGCAATATATGGTAAAACATTTTCCAATTGAATTGCATTGTTCTCTAGTCAAAAAGATACAATTCCTTTAAAGTAAACAACCGAAAAGAACTCTTCAAAAATATTCAAATAAACAGAATTTTCACATTCCTCAAATCAGTTGGATTATGTTTGAAAATATTTATTTATATATATATATATATATATAAACAAAGTAAAACAACGAAGATTATCAATTTTCCCTAAATATAAATAAAAATAAATCAGTTTGTAGCATAAAATGTAAAGCGGGTTTTGTAGTCAGATGTATTACTGGTATACATATTTTTTTTGTTAAAAGAAAAAAAATTTATTTATTTATTTATTTTTTTTTTTCAAAATTGTATTGTTCGTAATGTTTTTTGATACTTAAAAAAAAATTCTACTTCTGGTGGTCAAAAGAATGACTCTGGCTTTTGGAAAAGTTTAGGACAAGTCAGAGATGACCTAAGTCAACACTTGAAGCCAAGAGAATGTTGTTTAATCAATATCTTATGACTTATGGAAGCGAAACATAGGCTCTTAATACCATCACTTGCAGCGGCTCGATGTAGAATAGTGAATAATGCTCAGCAGGAAGAGCAACACCTGGATTTGACAGCAGACTGGAGTGAAGGACATGTCCAAGACCATCAAGAAATGCAAACATAGATGGGCTGGCCACATCTCAGAGACAACAGGTGGATGATTTAGAGTGACAGAATTGACACCAAGACTGTTGAAAAAGAACTAGATAGTGGTTAAAGGCAGGATAGCATGATGATCTGAACCAATATCTCTGTTCCACATGGCCCAGTATGGCCAGGGAGTGGGGTTTCTCCAACAGGAGTTGGAAGGCACCTGGTGTGACTAATTTTTATATAATTTGCCATTAAATAAGGTGTTTACACTTTTTTTTTTTTTTAATCATATCATCCCGAGCAAGGCAGTAATGCCACTGATGTGCAGGGGGCTACATAAGAGTGAAAAGATTGGAAAAGAGAAAGCTGGAAACCACATCCTAAACAGGGAACAAGGGATGAGCCTCTTCACCTGTTCAATAGACGTGGGTGGAGTGTGAACCGGGCGATAGTTTAGTCTATCTACTCCAATTGAAAAAAAATAAAAAAAGAAAAGAGTGAAAAGATTGGATGAGAGAGAGCCGGAAACCACAAAGAAAAGTTTATTACGTTAAATCTTATATTTTAGTGGATACACATATTTAAATAAACACTTTGTTTTTGTCTATTTAAACGTGTCTATTAAAAATTATATGTTAAAATAATAGAATATAATGTTGGATGAAAAATAAAATATGTTAATTTCTTAGAAATTAGTTACAAGTGTATAAAATGTTAACTCAAGTAGTTTTTTTTAACAATGTTTACTTTTTTGTTAGAATTAATTAACTTTATCTTTTTGGAATGAATTTGTTTTGTACATTATGAGGTGATGAAAATTTCTTGGTCCTGCCAAGAAGACCTTCCTAAGAAGAAAAAAAGACATTGGGTTAAATTTTTGAAAGTGAGTTGAAAATCTTTTTAATTTGCTATTGTTTTTAAACATCTCAAATTTTTTTTGAATAAAAATTTAATCTTTTTCAGTGATGCTAAAAAACTTTGCAAAAAATTCAAAATTCCTTCAAGTGAAGTTCACATTAAACATTTTAAGTGAGTATTTTCTTTTTTCTCTTCTTGTTTCTCTCTCTTCTTCTCATTAATACAGATGTCTAATTTTAATGTTAATATTTGAAGTTTAAAGAGTTAAAAAAAAAGCCTTTTGTCAGTATGTTTATGTTAAACTAGCAGTTTAACATAAACATACTGACAAAAGGACCATGGATTACTGAGCTCCAGGACCATGGATTAGTTTTAAAGCTTTCATTACACCCGAGCAATGCCGGGTGTAATGAAAGCTTTAAAACTAATCCATGGTCCTGGAGCTCAGACTCTTTGAACGTTGACATGAAAGACTAAAAAGCAATAGTTGTTTCCAGTTAAAGCAAAACCGTAGACTGAAAGAAAAATGAATGGATGTATGTCAAATTTTGATTTCCTGCTAGCAATATCAAATAAGTTTTTTTTCATCGTAAACTGAATTTTGAAGGCTAAATAAGTCCTCTGAGTAAATGGTATCATGGCTGAGACTAAGAACTACAATTATACCTACTTAGAGCCAAACCTGAAGCAAAAACTAAAATAAAAGGGCTGAAAAAATACAGGCAGATAAACACACACACACACACACACACATCTTGCCTTTTTTATATATATATATATATATATATATATATTCTCGGTTTTCTGCACTATTGTAAGAACTGCAACCTTGAAACTTCTGAATATCGTTTCTTGTCTTTGTCTATGAGTGTATCTAATTTGATTAAAATCGGACCACTCCTTCTATAATCCGATTTTTTTCGATTATCAATTTTTGATATTTATCAGGTGTACCTCGACACAAAACCTAGCTAAGAACACTTGCAGACGCTTATAGTACAACTGTAAATTTCCAAGAAAATCGGTTCAGCTGTTTCAGAGTCTATAGGTAACGGACACGCACACACACACACACACACACACAGTTCCATTTATAAATAAGTTTAGATATTGAATATCCTTTCTCCAAAATTTGAAATCTTGAAGTGCTGCTCTACACCATGTCTCACACAAGCAAGAGAACCTGGTCATGGCTGCCAGACAAGTTCTGTGTGCACATCCACCCCTTATATCTGGCCACCTAACTCCCCAGACTACAACTCCCTCTTGGTTATTATTTGAGCGAGAGACCAACAAAACTCCTTGTAACACTAAAGATGAACTGAAGGCAAGGTTTATGGCTGCATTCATCAACTTAAAAAAGAAGTCCATCTTGAAGAGTTGCAGGAGATTCTGAAGTCATGCGGAAGCCGTGGTTGAAGCCAATGGCATTATTGAATAAATTTAATCTTTAGTTTTTCAAAATAATTTTGGTAAATATATCTGTTAAAGTGAGATGTCCATGTTATTTTTATTTTTGCATCATTTGACAATATTTTTACTGAGTATGAAACACTGATTAAGTAATCATTGTAACTCCCCAACTGACCGTCTGAACAATTTTCTCCAGCGGCTGTTTCTCCACGCTGTGATGTTTGCCGGGGGTTTGTTGAAAATGTCGGCCGAACAGCTGGGAGTACAAGATTGAACTATAAGGAACGAACTTCCACAACTTGGATGAGTTGAAAAGGATGCTTTATTCGTTTAGAGTTAGCCTTTTCAGTTGGGGCAGGCGAATGTGACACACAGCTCTAACTCTAATGGAGATCAATGTATCCAAGCTTGACCGAAACAAGACGAACGGAGATTCTACTTCACTCACATGCCTGGCGGAACTCCTAACTGCCTGATTCGGAAAAATTACCTGAATTTATTCAAAATTGACCCGGAAATCCGGAAATGCTTTAGACCACCGGTGATAAACATTGGCGACTGTAAGTCTGAAATTTCAGTTATCTTTTTTTTTTATCTTAATAAAGCTTTCGCCGGAAAATTCTTAATGTGTGGTCAAGATACAGTAAAAGACAGCCTTTCACCGGATCATTCGAAAAACGCACCTCCTGAACTTTATCTCTTTATCACATTAAATCACTGAGTCAAATATTTAGCGGAAGAGTGGTAGGATTTAAAACAGTAATCGGATACCCTTGTCTCTTCCACAATTTTCCTCATAAAAGAAAAAGCGTTTATTTATTTTTTTCCTCTTCTTTTTTCACTTTTGTTAAATATGTTTTTAAACTATTTTCTATTCTTAACCATTTTCTATTTTAATCTATTATAATAAAATACATATATGCCTAGTTATCGTGTCACAATCATGAATGAAACTTGCTGTGACAATCGCATATTTATCCATTTATCCATTACACCATGTATATTCATCAAGATGAGATGTCAATGTTATTTTCATTTTTGCATAATTTAGATGACAGTTTATCCATTGTGTACACACACACACTGTGTTGTGATCATGTTCAGCACCAGGTTTATTTTTTCAGTTTTACTGATGAAAGGTGTTTTGGTGAGCAGATTTTTGTTGTAGAAGGCTTGATATTCGGGTAGACTATTGATAGGATTAATACTGAAAGTTTGTTACTTAACTGAGCAGGTTCATACCAACTTCGAAGTTTCCTGAAGACACCATTATGGTGTCATTGCTTGTTGGGGCAAGGTTTCTTTCTGGTAATCTAACCCAGATTTTTTTTTTTCTTGTTTATATGGAGTTTGGCGTAATTTGATATTTTTTGTGGGAATGGTCAATCGCTTTTACTTTTGTGTTGATCTTTTTTTTTAATGTTGTATTAATTGTGCGAAAAAAAAATCAAATTACACAAAACTTAATAAAAATAAGAGAAAAAACTGGGTTATAGTAGCAGAAAGAAACTTTACTATAACGACTGAGAATATCATAATGGTGTCCTTGCAAAAGTTCAGTTTGCATGGCCCTACTCAGTTAAATGTCCAATTTCTCAGCATTAATATTGTGTGTGTGTGTATGAATTAATACTATCCATATGATGGTACACACCTGTATAATATTATTCAGGTGCTAATAAAACAGAGCTCAATGTACGGAGTTATTTTATATATATTAATAAATATACGTATTCTCCTACATTGATGGCACAAATAGGTTTCATCTGTGCAGCAATCATCAGCTGCATATATATATATATATATATATTCTAAACATATTCTATTAAATATAAGCATGTAATAGTAATAATAGCAACAATAAATCTACACTTTAAACAAAAGGTTCACAGCTTCTCACACTTTTTCTTCTATACCAATTTCTCTCATTGGAACGACCACTATTTCTGTTTTTAATAATGATATGTATATATATAAATCCAATTGAAGAGAACCAACAGTTTTACAATTCTGAGTTCTCCATCATTTACTTTTTTTTTTTTATAAATGTGCTCAATGCAATAATGTAGAGCATAAATCATTTTCACAACAATGATTTAACCTTGACTGATGACGAGGTAGAAATCTCAAAACATATTTTGATAAAAACAGCAAAAAACAGATTCAATAAATGAGGAAAAGAAAATGCAAGTCCCTTTTTACCATAATGGTTGTTGTACCATTTCCAATTGAAGCATCGCACATTTTTTGTTCCTTCCACATCGATGCTAAACTCGACATCATACTGTACTGATGTTCTGGAACAACTAGCAACCGTTTTGACGAGGGCTGGTATGTATCCATTACAACAGAATCAGTTCCTTGCTGTGTCATGTCGGACGATTGGTTATCACTAACCATTAATGCCATACTGCAGTCTGTCTGGTTCTCTTGAATTTAAGAAAAAGTGCATGAAACCATGACCGTTTTGTTTAAAGTGTAAATTTATTGTTGCAACAATAAATCTACACTTTAAACAAAACGTTCACAGCTTCTCACACTTTTTTCTTCTATACCAATTTCTCTTGTTGGAACAACCACTATTTCTGTTTTTAATAATAATAATAATAATATATAATATATTTGGGAAGTAATTCCTCATTTATACAGGTTTTATTCAAGACAAGGCACTTTGATTTAAATTTTTTAAACTTTTTAATTATTTTTTTTGCCTGTATACAAGCTATAGTGTGTAAGGACTGTCCAAATAATCTGGGGATATAAACACTTTCATCTAACCTATTGGTCAGTATTAACAAAAAAAAAAAAAAATAACAAAAACATTTTCGTAAATTTCCTTCCTTCCAAGCTACACTTTGATGTCAAAGCTTCATGAGGACAAAGCTGCAGCATTGTCTTTACCCATGTAACAGATGTGGAAAAACCCTCATAAATATTTGCTTGCAAAGCCAAAGCATGATGTGCTTGTGCTGTATTTAATTATTCAGTTTTGGTTTTATTTTATTTTTCCAGGGATGGAGAATTTAATCGTGTCTATGATCGCAAATACACAGTAAAAGTAAGTAATTCTTTGAAACTCTCTAAATCCTTACATTGAGGTTCACCCTGTACAAGGCCCGAGAACCACTCAAGGTAGAGGGTTACAAAGTAAGAGACACAGTTTATGCAGATAGGTGGCGAAGACAATGGTTAACCCTAAATAGGTTAACATTGTAGTGGGGGGAGAAGGAGACTTCCTCTTGGAAGTTGGTTCTACAGATCAGTGGTTCATATGAAGAAGTTGCTTGATTGGCACTTACTTCTTGCTAATGAATGAGGGTGATTTACTTCAAATGAGTGGCATAGTAGGTCCTCACTGTTCAGGTTAGAACTGGTAGAACTAAGGAATGTACTTTGACTGAACACTTTCCATAGTCACAGACAAGATATCTCTACTAGAGAAGGCTTTTTGAAAAGAAAATCATTCATCAGTCATAAGGTTGTGGAGACACTTTTGAACTGGAAATTGATCACTGAGCAACTCCTGCCCAAATATTACAGCAATACTCCTTTTTTGGCCTGATCTGGTTCATGTAAAGATAGCGGATAGTACGAGAAGTTGTGTAATTACTGGAAAAAGACAGGGAACTAATCACTTTTCCTGATGGATCGTGTAAGAGTGTAATATATTTCTGTGACCTGACGGAAATATGATTGACATCAAAAGCAGTGAAAAAAAATGTATGATATGCATCAAAGGCAGAAAACAAACCGGACCGACAAAAGTATAATCAACATCAAAGGCAGAAAATATAAGCAGTGACTAACAAAAGTGTGGTTGACATCAGAAGCAGCCGGCTTGAAAGGCAATAGCCAGTGAAGATGATTGACAGATGTGCTTAGCCATAGATGACTCAAACAAAATCTTGAAGGCAAAAATGCATGGAAATTTCAGGCTATACGTTCAGGATTTTTCTGACTGAAATGAGAACACAAGAGAAGAAAACTCCCTCACATGTGTGTGATTCTCTCTGGCTACATCTTACTCCACACAACCATCCCCAAAGAATAAAGACATAAGTTTATATTTTCTATATATACTTGTTTGTCATTATCTGTCAAGACGATCGTTGTTTGCAGAGAACCAGGTTATACAACAAGTTTCACTTAAGGCCTGGGTTGAGTTTGGCAAATATAGTTTTTTTTTTTTTAAATTTCTTAATACATATCTCTTTGTAGGCCATAATCATGGTTCTCTTTATGCACTTTATTGCTAGTGGCAATGCTTTTCACTACTCTTGGATATGTGAGTAGTGTAATGAATTGTTGTTTGAGTGAGAAATTAGTTGAGTTTGAATTCCAGTTGGGTTCATTACATTCACTTACTCTTCTAATATTCTTGGGAAATGAATCCATTGCCTCTCCCCTCAATTATGAATTAGATAGAAAACAACTTTACGGTGAAGTTTAGCCACAACAACTTCACAACAAATTGGTGACAAAGATCCACAACAGGAATGATGGAATAAATGAGATGCTCGAAAGTTAGGAAAAGATAGTGGGACAAAATACCATATTGTGGTTGACTATATCTGTGTGGATATTTATATTTAGCCCTTGAAATTCTTTAGAAAAAAAGAAGCTATATACTTATTTAAAAAAATTTTTGTACCCCCCCCCCCCCCCCAGCACGTTTATATATATATATATATATATATATATATATATATTCTGGGTAATTTTTTGTTTTTCCATTCTTGGTTTTATTTTTTTTCTGTTTCCCTGTTTTTTCTCCTCTTTCTGTTTTTGTTTTTTAAAACTTTCCTGTCTCTCCGCTTTTTTTAAAGTCTATGGTGAAGTTTTTACAAGATCCCAAAGGTGACATTCCCTGGGAGGAAGATCCAGATGCAGAGAATGTTGTACACATTGAGAGTGAGCAGGTTAGATTTCAGAACAACCTCTAAGGTTGCTTCTTTCACTTTCTTTTTTTTTCTTTGTTTTTTTTAAAATTATTTGCCATTTTTATTTCTGTAATTCTTGATTAAATTCTATCTAAATATATATACAGGATATGAGTTTACATTTAAGTAGTTTTAGTGTTTTTTGCATATTTTACATAGACTTGTCCTAAAACCATTCAGTTTCAATTTTTTAATTTCAGTGTTTATTTCTTTGCCTTTTTTAATTTAATTTTCATTGGCTTGTTTTTTTTTTTTTGTTTTTTTTTCTGTTAATTGATTGTATTGTTCTATAAGATAATATTAATTGTAACTAACAAAACACAGGAGTTAAAAGCTTTTGCATATTGGGAGATAATAATTATACAAAACATTATGCGGATTCCATATGACCCATGACTAAAGACGTTGGCATAACGCTCGGCTACTATTGAGAAAGCACATACTACACCTGCCATGTTTATTGCGTCATGGTTATCCCCACCCCCGTGCTGTAAGAAGATTCCAATCTTGTGGCAGCACCTTACTCATCGCACTGAAGAAGTTCGGTTGGTATAATAACATTCAGACAAGGCCAAGTCAGCCCCAAATGAATGTAATACCCAGTATCCCTTTAGATTTTGTTGAGATGGGTATGATGAGCTCCATATATCATTGTCCAGGGGTGTGCCAGGGGTGTGCCAGGGGTGTGCTCTGGATAGATTACTCTAGTCTCTGAGATCTTATTTGTTATGTTGCATGTAACAGAATTATTGAGTAAATAAATACAAACAACTGGATTGTAGGAAATTGGTAGAGAAACAGTATTTACAAAAGAGGCTTGTTAGTAGCATACAGGAACAAGGGTTTAGTAGCACGTATCGTCGTAAGACGTAGAGTCTGATAATAGCACACTTCCAGTTCACTACCGGAAATACTCGACTGATTTGTTACTCGTTACTCCCAAGGTATTCCCACTACTACTTTATGTAGTGCTTGGAATAGTCCATTATAGTAGAACACAGGTGGAGAGCGCCCCAACATTATTCATATTAAAATCTGTTGGTATTTTTAATCAAAGATGAAGGAAAGACTTGAAGCGACTGAAATGTGGTTATACAGAAGGATGCTGAGTATAAATTAACCTAACATGTGAGCAATGACTTGGTTTTGGAGACAATGAAAACTTGGGAAGTTATGCTTATCAGGAAAAGACAGCTGAAGTTTCTGGTACATGTAATGAGGAAAGGGGGCTTGTAGAATCTGATACTCACAAGACAGGGAAAGAGACAGGAGAAATCAATGCATGACATGCTTGAGCAAATGGATGGCAGAGTGGGGTTTGGGAGGGGTAACAAGAGAAAGGATGTTAAGAGCTACAAGGGATAGGGAGATGTGGAAGGCCATGATTGCCCATGTCCTGAAGGGACATGGCACATAGAAGAGTTATAAATAACAAATCAGTATTGAGATGAGGTGGATTCATATCAAATCAGAATTTGATAAATAAATAAGAAATTATAATGTAGATATAAAATGGGGGATCAATTTTATATGATAATCAATATGTAAACTGATCCCTCACTTTGTGGCCATGCTAGTTTTTATACATTTATATTGTAGATTTTTGGGCTTGAGCAGAACAGAGTTTGGGAGGGGTAACAAGGGAAAGGGTGTTAAGAGCTACAAGAGGAAGATATGGAAGGCCATGGTCGCCTAAGTTCTGAAGGGCTATGGCACATAAGATATTTTTTCTGGGTTCTAGAAAGTGGTGTATTTTTAGATTTGAATATTGTATAATGAGTCAAAAACAAGAGACGTGCGTAATATTATCATCACCTTGATTAATAATAATAAGGCATAATCTATCATAATTAACAGCTATTTTTCGGCCAGTGTACGTGGTGCTGCTGCAGGCCTTTTATTGAGTATGTAGAGCTTATGTTCTCATGGGCAATTGCAGGAAGTGACTTCCTTCTCTTCTCTGGGGTGGGTGATTATATATCTGTAATATGGCTCTTTCCCATGCACTTATAGCTTATCCTGTTGAAACATGTACTACCCCTGAAGTAAAGCAACATCAAGCTTGGTTAGTTCCTAGATGGTTGATCGCTTTGGGAAACCAGGTACTGGAGGTTTGGGAGTGCAGATTGTGTAATATAATGAATAACAGTTTGGAACTGTTAATCTGTTCAAATTCTAATTGTGTGTGTTATACGCACTTACACACAAATACCCTTGGGAAATGAATAAATCCACCTCTTCCCATAACTATGTGTTAATTACAAAGGTTCATATCACTAAATCTTTATCTGCAAAAAAAAAAAACAAAAGATTCTTACAAATCTGTAAATATTTTCTGGTTTTAAATAATAAAGATGAATCGTGTCATATCAATTTTTCCCCCATGTGTGTTGATCAAGTACACCTAAACTTGAGATATCAAGAATGACAAACTGCCTCTGATTAGAAGGTTGTGAGGAGCATGGAACCATTTAATTGCTGTTGTTTTTAAGTCTACTCTGACCCGGGGTGGTAGCATCCGTTAGGATCCCAGCTATGGATGTATAGTTAACCCCCAAACTGAGGTCAAAACACTATGAAAATATAAAAATAGGCTTTTACTATAAAAGTTCCAGGAATAAATTTTCGAAGGAAAAAAATACATAACACAAATATACCCGACTCTCAACAATACCCACTTTACAAATATACGTTAATGAAAATTGATCTACAAACTTATTACTAACAAAGAATATATATTCTTTTCATAGAAATCTATTGTAAAAATCTTGTTGGTATTGTATAACTACTTAAGGTAAAACAAACCAAACCAAAACTAGGCCATCTGTGATGTCGGCCCTGCACCTGTTTCCTCTGAGAAAAAATAAAAATAATCACCACAAAAAGTTCTAAATAAAATCCAATACAGGCAAAAAAAAAAAAAAAAATTATATGTTGGATACTTGACCATAATAGCATTCATGGTAATAAAAACAGTGTCAGAAAAGCAAGATAGGTATTAAAGTAGAACTCCTTAAACATAAAAAAATACTGCTTACCAATCTTGGACTAATTATCAGAAAATGAATCCTGGACAAATGGCAAAATGAATTAAGAAAACACATGAATAACAAATTCTATAGAATCCAACCAGACATAAAAGAATGGCAAACTGGTCATAGAAAAATAATAAAAAAGGAAACGGTAAAAGCTCGATTCCGACTTGGCCACGCTTCTATTCTCTACAACTGCATACTAAATGTTGCGGAGTAGTTTTTGCACTGAAGGTTATAATCGTGCTGTATCGGTTGCTAATTGACTTAACGTACCCAAAATGTTAGGAACTTGGTAAGCTTCCACTAAAGCTGACTCATTAGTATTCGGCTAACTGCCGACTAATATCAACTGCCTAGTAGTTCTACTGAACTCCAATAAAACTCTAAAGAACTCCTATGAACTTTCCAAGAACTTCCTGTTAGCTCTTATTAATATAGGAGGGAGAGTCCATTATTTGAGGAATAGCTCTGTTTCCCCATAACACTAAATAAAAGAAGATGTGCTATACATGCAATAAACGGTATACAGTGAGACACATTTAAAGAATGTAAAGGTTTAAGTCTGTGAAAAGTGAATGTGTGTTGTGGAGCAGTGGATATCGACTCGGAACTAGAAATTGGTGAGCCGAGTTTTAATTCCAGTTGAATTTGTGGCATTCATTTGCTCTTGGGGAAAGTATTAATCCACTTTTTCTCCCTCAAGCTATGGGTTAAATAGTAGGATATTGGTTTCTATAGCCTTGGTTGGCAACCAGCCTACCACAGAAAGGAAACCTACTGTGTGAAAATATTCTGCCCAATCATATCTCTTTCACGACATGATCACTCTAGCATTTATCACGTATGGAACTTAACTGATTGTGAAAAGTATTTTTAGGTAAACGATATGAATGCGCTCTCTAACAGGATTGATCCAAATAAAATAATTAAATTTCCTAAGGAAACCAAGATATTGGTTAAATTTTTAAAATATAACTAATATTGGCAAATAAGTAAATGTGTTATATATCACTGTACGACGACAAACAACGAGAACACGCATATATAAAAATATAAGATTATATTTCTATTCCTGACGACGAGCCTGTGTGGAACAGAGAATGGAAGAGTGAGAGCGCACATAGAATGAGTCGACGGGAGTGTAAGTCTTGCCTGTGGTGTCTCTCTGCTTCCACTGGCCGTTCTCTGCTGGCGAATCTGTGTGTCGATTTCTTTTTATAGTCTTCTAGAACCGGGACTTTTCCTTCCGGTTTTGTCTCGCCTACGCAACGCCCACATAATTCCAAGAGACACCTGTTTTGTTTACTTCCGTAGTCATTTCCGCCGCTGTCGGAAATAAGGTCAAACGAGCCCGACTCATAACCCTGCGACATCCGCTCCAGATGCCGACAGGATGTATTTCTCAAACACCTGTCTTGTCGTTCGCTGACCCCTTCATCGACGGGAAATATCATCGATTGCATCAACCTTCTTCGGGTGGGGGCTAGATTGCTATATTACAAATGAACGAAACAAAATATTCTGAAACTGACTGTCATACCAAAATCATTAACTTTAAATGAACTCTTTTACAAAGGCTATTGCTTTCAATTTAATCATACTAAAATATTATTCTCAAATTAAACTTCCAATGCTGCTATATATATATATATATATATATATATATATATATATATATGAAAACGTAATTATATATAGTAATACTCGTCTCAAGTCCTCTTAGGTATAAAATGACCTAATGAAGGTTTAGACATATCAGTGCCTTTGAACCCATTAATCAAATCATCTCTGAGTTCAAAGTTTGTTTTGACATGATCTGGGGTGAGACATATGGAAGGTGAACAAAATAATGTAAATACCCTGAAATTTCAAGCAAATTTATTTCAATATGGGGTAGGATTGCCCTTGACAGCTTGAAATCTGCGTGGATCGAATCTTACAAAGTTTGAATTGTTTCAGGTGGAAATCCATTCCTTAGCTAAAACAGTCTGATTCTTTTAATGATGATGGCGGTGGATATTGACTTTTCATTCATTTTTCTAAAATGAACGATAAATGTACAATGATGATGAGACCTGGGGACTTTGGTGGTCAGATAAAATGTTCTACTTCACTAGAATGTTCCTTGTGCCATAGCGATAGATATGCTGCTAAAGAAAATCAACCAACCAGACTGATTCAAATATTTAGATTTCGGTATTAAATAATTGACAGAGGTTGGATGTTGTTGCTAAACAACATCCATCGACCAATCAAATCAATTTTGTTGTTTTCATTGCATTTCAGCCATTGTCTTCATGTGCATTACAATCCAAAAAATAAAAAATGAAGAGACTATAGCTCAGTGAATTAATTTGATGAGAGTTCAATCCCTGGCCCGGCAATAATTTAACAGTATGAATGTGTGCGTTATTATCCTGAAAGATGGCATTTCCCTACAGAAACACTTTGTGAACCACAAAGTAAAGCTGATCACTTGAAATTCTTGAATAGTCCTGACTGTTGATTTCAATATTCTTATTTAAATAATAGAATAAAACAACAAATTCAGAAAAAAAAAATACTACTAATATTACATCAGTCTTGGACGATCATGTCTTGAAAGAGACATGACTGACTGGGCAGAAGATTATCCCGTAGTAGGTTGCCATTGCTTTCTGCAGTAGACTGGTTGCCGACCAAGGCTATAGAACCCAATCTGTCCTGTTATTTGACTCATAGCTAGAGGTGAAAGAGATGTACTATATTATTAAGTAATAATAAGTGGGGGATCAGTTTTATATTGTTATGAAGTAATAAACTGATCCCCCACTTTATGCCCAGTAGAAACCTTAATCATGTTTTCAACTATTATATTCAGTCAGTCAGTTAAGTGCCATACGTGATACACGCTTGGACGATCATGTCTTGAAAGAGACATGACTGACTGGGCAGAAGATTATCCCCCAGTGAGTTGCTATTACTTTCTGCGGTAGATTGGTTTGCCAGCCAAGGCTATAGAACCCAATCTGTCATGTTATTGTTCTTATAGCTAGGGGGAGAAGGGATGTATTGTATTTTTAGGTAGTAATTAAGGTGGAGCGGTTTATTACTTCATAACAATAGGAAAACGATCCCTCATTTTATGACCACTAGAAGCCTTAATCATGATTCCAACTATTATATTCAATCAGTCAGTTAAGTGCCATACATGATACACCAAGGCTATAAAACCCAATCTGTCCTGCTATTTAACCCATAACTGGAAGGAAGAGACAGATTAATACCTTTCCCAAGGGTATTTGTGCATAAGTGAATACAATGGATTCAACTGGAATTCAAACTCGGCTCCCCAGTTTCTCGTTCCGAGCCGATAATAAACTTAAAAATAGACAAGCTTTTGACAGTTTAATCAAATTTTCTAAATTATGCTATTACAAGTGTACTCCACTGTCAAAAATGATGGCCAAATATGAGAGGATTATATATATATATATATATATATATATATATATATATATATATATATATGAAAACGTGATTATGTATAGTAATACTCATCTTGAAAACCTTCCTCGATAACTTTCAGATGAAGGAAAAAATGGTTTTAAAAAGAAAGAGCTTAGGACATGAATGTCTGTCAAGTGTTTGGACAGAAATCAGTACGAAACCCAAAGAAAAAAAGAAACGGCACTAGTAAGCATCTAACAGAAAGTGCTCAATACAAAGGTAGTGCGAACTTAATAGAAACTAATGAGCCAGATGAACCTTCCTAGGTAGGTTCATCTGGCTCATTAGGTTACACACACACACACACACACACACACACACTGGTGTTCATTATAATAGAGAAAATATATATGTGTATTCTTCACTAATTGATGACATAATTATTGCAAAAATTTAAATAAGGCACTGTTAAAGAGCAAACACACAAGAGCTTTAATAACTGGTAATAAAGTTTAATAACTGGCAGTAAAGAGAATGAAATGAGCTGACCCTGCCTTGCTATTGTCTCTCTCTCCCCCCCCTCCTGAGTGTGACAGGAGGGAAAGATATATGGAAAGTTCTGAAGATTAACAAAATGAAACTAACAACTGGCATATTTAACGTATTTGTTTTGAACATTAGTTTTAATCGATGCTCGTATTAGAGTAGATATTCTATTTCTAATTAAATAGTATATAACTCATAAATAATCAGGCCAGTAGAAATTCTGTGTGGTTACAGTTAGCCCCCACTGGGTGTACCTTGGGGGTGGGAATATGGGTAAATAATCTATCACCAGTTCTCTTGTTCTTGCTTCTTTCTTATATTTTAACAAGAAACAATTGAGTTTTGTTGTTTCTGTTTCAGAATCTAAACAAAATGTTGAAAAAACAAAAACTTCCAATGCTGTTAATGTTTTATGCGCCTTGTAAGTTGGTCTTGTTTTATTTTTAATTTTCTTTTTTTTTTTTATTTCCTTACTAGCAGAGCTACCTGGCATTGCCCGGGAATTATATGAAAATAATTATATAGAAATTAATGATGAAAAATATTAATATTTAAATCCAACATTGTTTAATTTATTATAACATTATTCATTATATTATTTACATTATTTACAGTTAGACTATTGTCCTCATCTTTACTGAGTCCTGGGTATGATGATGAACTACATTTGACAGAAGGGCCTCTGATCAAGAGAGTGGAGGTTTCGAGGAGCATGGGACCACTTCTTAATTAGACTTGTTCCCAGGTCCACCCTGACTCAGGGTGGTAGCACTTTTGTGCAATTGGGGATTGACCCTATGGGCAATTAGTGGCCCCCAAAGATAAACTCTATGAGAGTATAAAAAATGTTTCTATAGTAAAAATATCAGAAATATATAAAAAAAATAATCAACAATCATCATCATTTAATGTCTGTTTCCATGCTGGCATGGGTTGGACAGGGTTTTCTTGATGACTCTTTTCCAGGCTGCCCAATCTTGTGTAAAGCATGGCTGTAATCTCACCTTCCTTAAATCGTCTTTGATAAGCTGGGTCCATGTTTTATATGGTCTACCTATCACATGTAATTGAACCATCATGAAAAATATAGCCTGGCTGTAATGTCAACTTCCTTAAATCGTCTTTGATAAGCTGGGTCCAGGTTTTATATGGTCTACCTATCATATGTAATTGAACCATCATGAAAAATATAGGAGCAAGTTTTACAGCTGTATGTGCTTACTAACACAAACCAGTTTAGGAGATGAAAAACTCAGTGTTTTTATTGAGTCACCATTTCTCGGAAGATTACCTACCAACAATACATTTTATTTTGTAGTTAAAGGCATACATTTACTTACAAAATGTATTTAGCTGAAATTATAAAATTTTGTTCAAAATATTTAGATTTTGGCATTAAATAACCCATAGAGGTTGGTATGGCGCTAAAGAAAATCAACCCACCAAACCAATCCAAATATTTAGATTTCGGCATTAAATAACCCATAGATGTTGATATGCCGCTAAACAAAATCAACCAACCAAACCGATCCAAATATTTAGATTTCGGCATTAAATAACCCATATAGGTAGATATGCCACTAAACAAAATCAACCAACCAAACCAATCCAAATATTTAGATTTTGGCATTAAATAATCTATAGAGGTTGATATACCGCTAAACAAAATCCATCGATCAATCAAATCAATTTTGTTGTTATCATTGCATTTCAACCATTGCTTTCATGTGCATTACAATCCAAAAAATAAAAGATGAAAAGACAATAGCCCAGTGGATTAATTTGATGAGAGTTCAATCCCTGGCCCTGGCAATGTGTACTTGAACTGAGTGGAAACAAGGTGAGCAATAACTGAGCATTACTAAAAATGAGAACTAGACAACATATCCCTAGACATCGGTAGTAAAGCGATAAGAGTCTACCCACTTAGATGAATCAAAGGGTTCAGTTTGGAATTCTCTGGAGGTTACATGCATCTGATTGTTTGGGGGGGAAACAATGGTTGAAATGTTGTGATAACAGCAACAAAGATTAAGACAATAATAATATTAAGACAATAGTCTAAATGTCATAAGTGTAAATAATTATGACTCCTCATCCTAGAAATTCAGACAGACTCTTCATTACAAATTACCTTTTTGTCATTATTTAAATAAATAAAAAAAGAAAATGTTTAGCTTTGTTCTAAATCTTTTTTGTCTGCAAATATCCATCTTAAATACCAAAACTACAATATTTGGACCCCTGTGTATATTCTGATTACAATTTTAATCATCTACTACCTGTATAGCCTGGTATTGCTTGGGGTCTTTTGGTGGTTATGTTGAATTGGTAAGGCCAAGTGCTTCTTCAAAAAGCTCCAGTATGAGGTTACTGTGATGTGTAAGTTAAAAAAAAATGTAATGTGATGCAGAAGAACTGGATGCAGTGTCCCTGCAGTGTCAGAGGGGTTGACATTTTGTGAAAAAACGTGAAATTATGGCAGCATATGATAAGGTAGAAGTTAGAAAAATCTTCGATTTTTGTTGGGATACAACTAAGCATTTCAGAGAAATTAATGATCACAAAAAGCAACTTTTTCCATTAATTTTTGCCGCATTCTGTGTGTTGATTGAAATTTTTATTTGCATATCAAGGCATCAGCCCTTGATTTACCAGTGACCCAATTTTGGTTGAGTTTGAGTGAAGCGTCTTGGAGAAATGCATAAAAGTGTGCAAAAGATCACCTGAAATTGTTTGTCATTCATTTTGACGAGCCCTCTATATTGGTTCCAAAAATTTTTATGTACATCAATGGTTTGGACCTTGATTTACAAATTACCCAATTTTGGTTAAATTCGCATAAGGCGTGTCAGAGGAGAAGAGTTCGTAAATTCTAAGCATTTTAGTGATTTATGCTGTACCCAGTAAATTGATTAAAAAAAATGTTCATGTCATGATCAACAAATGACCCAATTTTGGTTGAATTTGAACCAAAGGTTAAAGAGGAGTAAGGTTTGTTAGAATGGAGAGACACACAAACACACACACGCAGATATATATATTGTAACACGTACCAACAAAACAGTAGCACTAATCACGACCGAAATCAGAAAAACCTACTGCTAACAAATCGGTAAAGTTAGTCGTCAAACCCAAAAGGTACTGCCAAATGGGTAGAGGGGAATAAAAAAAGAAACAAACAAAGCATAAACTGTGTTTGAAAGAAAAAAAAAACCCCAAGACTAAAACCTTAACAATAAAGAGCTCAATATGAAAGTACGAACCTGACGATCCAGTGGACTTTTGGCTCACTTTTAGATTTAGTTTGTGTATATATATATATATATATATATATATATATATATATATATATATACACGTTTTATGCAAATTAGAATGTGTAACAAGTGAGCCTTTGCTGTAAAAAATGACAGCAAAATTTATATCAATTTGCCATTTAAAATGATTGCAACATATATTGATGTACCCAATATTGGGTATCTTTATAATGACATTATATTCTAAACTTATTTACAAATAGAACTTTGTGTTTATGTGTGTCCGTTACCTATAGACTCCGAAACGGCTGAATCGATTTTCTTGAAAATTTACACAGTTGTACTATAAGCATCTGCAAGTGTTCTTAGCTAGGTTTTGTGTCGAGGTACCCCCGATAAATATCGAAAATCAATAATCGAAGAAATTGGGTTATAGAAGGAGTGGTCCGATTTTAATCAAATTTGATATACTCATAGACAAAGACATAAATGATATTCAGAAGTTTCAAGGTTGCAGTTCTTACAATAGTGCAGAAAATCGATAATATATATAAAAGGCAAGATGTTTGTGTGTGTGTGTGTGTGTGTGTGTGTCTGTTTATCTGTCTGTATGTCCTTTATACAAATCAACAATTTTTATATGATTCTCACCAAACTTCACACAAATATTCTTTAGTCTGAGCTCCAGGACTATGGATTAGTTTTAAAGCTTTCATTACACTTGAGCAGCACCAGGCTATACTGCTAGTGTGTATATATATATATATATATATATATATATATATATATATATAATCCAAACACCCTGAGCATGAGGAAGGAAAAATATATATACAAACAAATACATAACTCTTTATTATAATAGAGAGGATAGCATTTGAGATTATAACAAAAAAAATGATTAGAGTTTCCAATTCAAACTTCTATTATTATTAATTTATTTTAAATAAACAGTAACAGAATTAATGAATGAATCACTTGTGGAATATTCTCTACTTTTGTTTAATAAAGAATACGTTCTTTAAAGTTACCTATGCAAAAATCAAATATAAAAATAAGCTAAATTTTTAACAAAATGCGTTAAATGAGTTTTAACTTATTTACAAAACCTTTTCATCATTCAATTATTTTCAAAAATAATCATTGGCAAAAAATTAAATTAAAAAAGTTAGTAAAGGAATAAACAATCATTTTATTTAATAAAGGGCTTATTTAATTTTTTTCAATAAAAGACAACAGGCTCTTTTTTTATTTTTTTTTTTATTTATAAAACTTTTTTATCTGTTAAGCATTAAATAAGATCTTTAAAAAATAATTGAAAAAGTATTGAATTAAAATGAAAAACTTGTCTAAGAAATATTATCAAAGTGTGGCTTAAATTTTAATAAGGACATTTTCTAGTTGAATTCATTGCTTTCACTTACATGCAAATACCTTTGGGAAAGTTATTAATAGATCGCTTTGCTCTGTAGCTATGGTTAAATAACAGGACAGATTGGGTTTTATAGCCTTTGTTGGCAACCAGTCTACTGTAGAAAATGATGCCAACTTACTGTAGGAAGATTTTCAGTCCAGTCAGTCATGTCTCTTTTGAGACATGATCACCCAAGCATGTACCACATATGCCACCTGACTGATTCTATAATAAGTCATTTGTTCATGTGTATGCATATCCAGCTTAAAATACAACATTTAAACCAGGTATGGATATTGGCTCGGAACGAGAAATTGGGGAGCCGAGTTTGAAATCCAGTTGTATTTATTGCATTCACTTACGCACAAATACCCTTAGGAAAGGTATTAATCAGTCTCTTCCTTCCAGTTATGGGTTAAATAACAGGACAGATTGGGTTCTATAGAAACCAGTCTACCGCAGAAAGCAATGGCAACCTACTGCGGGATAATCTTCTGCCCAGTCAGTCATGTCTCTTTCGAGACATGATCGCCCAAGCGTGTTTCACGTATGGCACTTAACTGACTGATAGGCAACCATTTTCCAATCGGTGGATGGCATAAAATGGGCTGTAGTAAAAAAAAAAATTCAAAATAAATTTACGTTGAAAGTAAAACAGCCATTTTTACTACAGGTCATTCATATAAGCATCTACCTACAAATGAGAGGAAATTTGGTTAACACATGTTACTGCATGTGATTTTTTTTTTCTAATTTATTCATTCGAAAACACAAATATCATTTTCAAAGAAAAAAAAAATTTTCCTTGTCAGACTTGATATAAACGTTTCTCATTTCTAAAGCAAAATATTTCTTACGCATATGATCTTCCTTACTGAAAATTCACAATGGTTTAGAATACCGAGAACGTTATCTTCAAGAAAAAGTTACAAAAATCAAGGAAATTTATTCTTAATAATTACTGTGATGGTTTAGTCAAACTGTGTCCAAAACACAACAGGTATTGATAAGAGAGGTTACTCAGGTATTTAACAGTTATCTCCCTTTGACGCCTGCTTTTCTCAACTTCCTAGAATGAAAGAAAATTAGTGAAAGTGTAAAACAAAATTTTAACAAGTTACTTCTTCATAAAATTAGGCATACAATTCAGAAAACTAAACGGGCTGCATCAAATACAGCTAATAACAGTGCAATAATATAAAAGTTTTTTTTTTCTATTCAGTGTGTTCCTAACTTGTCTGGGCCAGTTGGGATTTTAGTTTAAAGTTTATCAAAAGATTAAGGTTGCTGTGGTAACTTGATTAAATTTTCTCAGATGAGCTTTTCATAGATACAAACTAATTTCATTCATATGGAATTATTCTTCAAATAGGCAATTTATTATGAAGTTATGCCAGCAATATATAAGGTAGAAATGGCTTTATTACTTTTATTATCAGTTTATTTGATAATGTAAATATTTTCATGTACGTTATTGGTTATCACACCAAAGCCGAGGTTAGTCTACCAAGAAACATCACTCGGAATTTAAAGTTTCTTCTTAAGAAATGTAGTAAGTGTTGTGGTGCAGTGGATGTTAGCTTGGAACAAGAAATCGGGGAGCCAATCGAATTCCAGTTAAATTCCTTGCATTCACTTACGCACAAATACCCTTGAGAAAGGTATTAATCCATCTCTTTCCTCCAGTTATGGGTCAAATAATAGGACAGATTGGGTTCTATAGCCTTGGTTGGCAACCAGTCTACCGCAGAAAGTAATGGCAACCTATTGCAGGATAATCTTCTGCCAAGTCAGTCATGTCTCTTTTGATATATAATTATCCAAGTGTGTATCACGTATGGCAGTTAACTATGTAAAGGTCACCTTATATGCAGAAATGTATGGTATGTTATGTTATGATTCATCCCCTTTCCAGCAAAGGTTTTGATAATTTACTTCAGGACTCATATCAGCAATACTCTTAATATTGTTTTAATGGATAAAAGCTTGTAAGCCTGTTATCTTTCATGGAAAAATGTTTGTAATCTTAAAACAAATAAGCCCTTTATTAAATAAAATGAATGTTCATATATTCTTTTAATTTCTTTATTTTCAATTCAATTTTTTGCCAAACTTTATTTACCAATATAGTTGAATGATGTTGGGTTTAAATTGGAAATATTTTACTAGGTTTTCTAATGCTATTAGATATTCTTTAATTTACATGCATCTTGGCTCTTATAACGTGTATGGAAATAAACTGGTCATTCAAACTTTCTTTGGTACATGTTGAATCAGAATATATGGTTTTAATTGTCTAGATATTGCAGTTTTAAGCTGAACACAATACAAACAAATGCCTTTATTGTAAAGTAGTATTTGGTTATTGTATTTTAATTTTATTTTTCGTTAAGTAAAAAAAAATTATAAACAATTTTAATGCTTTTTACTTTAATTTCATTTTTGTTATTGCTTTTTATATATATATATATATATATTTTCAATTTATTCTATTAATTAAAAAAATAACTTTGTTTCTATTTTTTTTTTTTTTAACTTGCCTTATCAACATATAGCTTATCCTCTCTTCAGTATTGACCCAGTGTTTGCCTTTTCAAGTCAATCTAAATTTTACTCGTCTCATTCTGTAGACACATGGCTCAATTGCTTTATTGTAGGTTTCCAACCTTTTCACAAAACCATTCAGAAATATTTTAATATTGGCAAGTGTCTATAGAATATTCAATGTACATACAAAATACTAATGAAACAAAAAACAAAAAAAACTGATATTCATTATACATACAAAATAATTCATGTAGTTGAGTTTCAGCAATGAGACCCGGTTCAAATTCAACTAGTGTCAATTTGTCAAAGGTGGTGACTTGTTAATATTGTCCTGGGAAACTATTCCAGTGTGCAGCATCATTGGGAAGGCAATAAAACCAAGACACAATTGGTTACTGAGTGTGAAAGAATATGAGAAGAAAACATAATTAAGGAGAGAGAACAATAAAAGAACAGGAATTAAGCATTGCATTTAAATTTTTGAAGATCAATGTTGAGTGGAAAGCAAGAAGCCGGAAGAGAGTTCCACAAGCGAGAGAAGAAACTGTTAGCATAGGACTTATAATAATATGAGAAGAAAACATAATTAAGGAGAGAGAACAATAAAAGAACAGGAATTAAAAAGACAGAGGATAATGATTGACATTGCATTTAAATTTTTGAAGATCAAAGTTGAGTGGAAAGCAAGAAGCCGGAAGAGAGTTCCACAAGCGAGAGAAGAAACTGTTAGCATAGGACTTATAATAATATGAGAAGAAGAAAACATAATTAAGGAGAGAGAACAATAAAAGAACAGGAATTAAAAAGACAGAGGATAACGATTGACATTGCATTTAAATTTTTGAAGATCAAAGTTGAGTGGAAAGCAAGAAGCCGGAAGAGAGTTCCACAAGCGAGAGAAGAAACTGTTAGCATAGGACTTATAATAATATGAGAAGAAGAAAACATAATTAAGGAGAGAGAAAAATAAAAGAACAGGAATTAAAAAGACAGAGGATAATGATTGACATTGCATTTAAATTTTTGAAGATCAAAGTTGAGTGGAAAGCAAGAAGCCGGAAGAGAGTTCCACAAGCGAGAGAAGAAACTGTTAGCATAGGACTTATAATAATATGAGAAGAAGAAAACATAATTAAGGAGAGAGAACAATAAAAGAACAGGAATTAAAAAGACAGAGGATAACGATTGACATTGAATTCAAATTTTTGAAGATCAAAGTTGATTGGAAAGCCAATCTTGAACTGCTCTTAGATTAAATAAAGCTCATCAGAACAATTACTATGAAAGTATTTCTAGAAAAAGCACAACAGTCGAGATGCCAGGTCAGAACTCAAAACATTGCAAATTCTTTTGATTTTTATCAATCTCTAAATACATAACAGAATCACCAGGCCAAATTTGACAGCAATATTCAATGCATGGATGAATGGTACTTATAAATGTAAGATAGATTCAGGCAAGAAAAATTGTTTAGTACAACTTTCCTAGCAACACACCTAGCAATTGATTCAACATCTCAGAAAACGTCAGCCCGAGAAAGCTCAACAAGTCATTCTTCTAGACGTTAAAATCAGTCATGCTGATGAATGGCAAAGTTTCCTACAATTCAGTCGAAACCATGAGAGTGAAACGAGGGGGGGGGTAGATAGCACTATTTGGGAGCTGCTGCTGATTATGCTGGCACAAATGTGACAGTTTGAGTGTCGTTTTCTTATTTGAAAACTGCTGATTACACCAGATTATTCTCTCCCTCCTAGAAATTGTTAACTAATGTCCGCTCTGCACAGTTGCAATATGAGCCTCTGTGGGTGTTGAAGAAACAAAACTAGATAGCTTTCCCATCAGATGGGAATATAGTATGGATAGTTATAGTCGGTAATGAACAGTTTCTTTTGTATGACTTGCAGAAGTTTCTCACTTTATGAGTTCGGATAAAAAAGATCAGGTATACATGGATGTTTGTACCTGCAGAGAAATAGTGTTAGACAGACTTGACACTGCTTGTATTTTAACTACCTTCACTCCTCAACAACGTTTGTTTTGAAAAGAATTGAAATAAAATGTAAACCTATGATGAAAGTAGATTTATTCATTTTTTTTATTGAGAACTAGCAGTATAGCCCGGCGTTGCTCGGGTGTAATGAAAGCTTCAAAACTAATCCATGGTCCTGGAGCTCAGACCAAAGAATATATGTGTGAAGTTTGAGAATCGGATAAAAATTGTGGATTTGTATAAGGGACATACAGACAGATAAACAGACACACACACACACACAAACATCTTGCCTTTTATATATATATATATATATATACATTATCAATTTTCTGCACTATTGTAAGAACTGCAACCTTGAAACTTCTGAATATTGTTTCTTATGGCTTTGTCTATGAGTGTATCAAATTTGATTAAAATCGGACCACTCCTTCTATAACCCAATTTTTTCGATTATTGATTTTTGATATTTATCGGGGGTACCTTGACACAAAACCTAGCTAAGAACACTTGCAGATGCTTATAGTACAACTGTGTAAATTTTCAAGAAAATCGGTCAGGCCGTTTCGGAGTCTATAGGTAACGGACACACACACACACACACACACACGCACGCACACAGAGACCAAGTTTCATTTATAAATAAGTTTAGATTCAGATTTATAACAAAAATATTAGATTGCTTATTTACAAGAATAATTTTATATCTACAACATTCTAAAAACTCAAACAATTAAGACTAATGCATGTCATTTCAGTCAGTCAGTTCAGTGCCATATATGATACATGCCTGTGCGATCATGTCTCTTTTGAGTCATGACTGACTAAGCAGAAGATTTTTCCCGCTGTAGGTTGCTGTTTCTTTCTGTAGTTAACTAGTTGCGAACCAAGGCTATAGAATCAAGTTTGTCCTGCTATTCAACCCATAGCAGGGTCAGGGGACTCCAAATGGTGGTCCTGGGTATGATGGTAAACTGCATCTGGCAGCACGGCGTCTGATTTGGAGGTTGTAAGGAGCATGGAACCACCTCTTGATTGTTGTTGTTCCCAGGTCCACCCTGACCTGGAGTGGTAGCACCTGTTAGGGTCCCAGCTACGGGCAAATAGTTAACCTCAAAACTGGGGTCATAAACACTATAAAAGGCCTCCCATTAGCATGGGACAGGCTAGCCTCCCAGAGAGTAAAATACTACGCCTCCTTGGCCTTACACTTTCGGCAGACCTCAAATGGAATGACTATATTGAATCCATTGCCAAATCTGCTGCTATGAAAGTCGGCTCCCTGTGCAGGGCCCAGAAGTTTTTCCCACCTGAATCTATTCTGCACATACACAAATCTACCATCTGCTCGTGTATTGAATATTGCTGCCATATCTGGTCGGGTGCCCCTGCTGCTCTCCTTGGGCTTCTTGACAAAATACAAAGGAGGATCTGTAACGTGGTTGATACTGACTTGGCAGACCGGCTGCAGCCGCTCTCTCACCAGCGTGATGTGGCTTCCCTGTGCCTCTTCTACAAGTACTTTCATGGCTTCTGCTCCGATGAGCTTAGATCACTGGTGCCGCCTAAGCACAAATTTACACGAGATACTAGATTAGCAACTAGGTCCCACCCTTTTACAGTTAAACAAATAAGATGTAACCGTAAATTCTACTCCAACAGCTTCTTTTCTCGCGCTTCCCGCCTGTGGAGCTCCCTTCCACAAGTCTGCTTTCCCGACAGTTACAATCTCCAGGTGTTTAAATGTAGGGTCAATAGACACCTCCTATCACACTAACTCCCAACTATTCTCAGAACACTCTCATCTACCCAACCCTCATTCTCGGTATCCTTACCCGCCTATCACCCACCCTCTGACATTTCCTATATTTAATCATCCTTTCTCCACTCTACGTAGCCCCCTGCGCAGTAGTGGCAGTGACATGCCTTGCTCGGGGTGAAAGGCTTATAAAAAAACAAAAAAACATAGACTTTAATAGAAATATAGACATAAAAATACTTTTATAGAAAAATATGCATTTTTGAAGGAAAAAAGATTTTTTAGCAGCAATACATTTTTTAATACAAAACTAGAAGACATCTTCAGTCTTGTAAAATTAAAAAAGAAAGTTTTCATAAAAATCTGACTAAATCAACCTTTCACTATAACTGGACATTAAAAAAATACCTTAAAATCCCACTTTTTTTGCCATTAAATAACCCACAGGTTGATATGCCGTTAAACAAAACTCAAACTCCAAGTGGTGTTCAGCTCAGTATTTTGCTCCTCTTAGACTGGCTGCCACCCAAGGCTATAGAATCTAGACAGTAGAGTAATAAAAGCAATTCACTCTGCTAGAAATTTGGAAACAAAAATTTGGAGCCATATACATCAATGTGAGTTTGCACAAGATACTAGATTGGCAACTAGGTTCCCACCCTTTTACAGTGAAACCGATGAAATGTAACCGCAATTTCTACTCCAACAGCTTCTTTTCTCACACTTCCCACCTGTGGAATTCCCTTTCGCATACTTGTTTCCCCGACAGCTATAACCTCCAGAAGTTTAACATTTCAGTGTTTGGGGTTTCAATCTGAGGACAGGGCAGAGGATTTGGAAAGTTTTGGATGATATATTCAGTCAATATCATGTTGTTTGGACTGATCATTATTGATGGCAACGTTATGCCTCCATTCATCTTCTCACAGGGCCTCAGACTCAACGCAGAGGCTTACATCAAGTGCCTGGAGGAGGTAGTGATCTCCTGGGTCAAGAGGGTGGCTCCTGGAAGACGCTATGTCTGGCAATGAGACTCTGTACTATGCCACACAAACAGGAGGACCCAGTAATGCCTGCCAAACAATTTCTGTGACCACATCTCCCTTTACATCTGGCCACCTAACCCCCCAGGATTTAACCCCCTTTATTATGTGTGGGGGCACGGTTAAGCAAAAGACCAACAAAACACCAAAGATGAACTGAAGGCAAGGATTATGGCAGCATTCACCAACCGAAACCTGGAAATGGTCTAGAAGCATTCCAGAAGATTCTAGAGGCTATGGTTGAAGCTGAATGCAATTTATTGAATAAATTTGCTCTGTAGTATCTCAAGATGTTTTTGTGTAATTTTGGTAAATATATTTGTCAAAATAAGATGTCACTGTTGCTTTCATTTTTGCGTAATTTAGACAGTTTATTCATTGAACCATATACATCAATGTGAGTTTGCACGAGATACTAGATTGGCAACTAGGTCCCACCCTTTTACAGTGAAACCGATGAAATGTAACCGCAATTTCTACTCCAACAGCTTCTTTTCTCGCACTTCCCGCCTGTGGAATTCCCTTTCGCATGCTTGCTTCCCTGACGGATATAACCTCCAGGAGTTTAAATGTAAGGTCAATAGATACCTCCTAACACACTAACCCTCCCATTCTCTCCAACTCTCCCCCTATGTACACCCTAACTCGTCTATTTCCCTGTGTAACCCTGTGCGCTATAGTGGCAGTGGAATGCCTTGCTTGGGGTGACATGATTAAAAAAATATATAGTCATCCGCAGACAGCTCTGTATCACAGCTCATCAGTACGGTTAGACTCCGATTGCTTTTAACCCAGGATTGAAACCCGACTGAATTGGTGTCAGTCGGCGATTCTACCTCTGGGCTATGGGTGTTCGGTAGAAGAAGGCAGACTTTTTAGCGTGTATATTGTCATTATACCTGCCCAATAGCCAGAGTGCTCTAATCCATTACTGAATGAGCGATGCATACATGCCAGGGTAGCTACTGTTTTTCAAAGTCTACCATTCTTCCAGAGTGCTCAATCAGGGTGTGAGAGCGTAAATATTCATCCGCAGACAGATCTGTTTCGCTGTATTACAGCTCATCAGTATGGTTAGACTCCGATTGCTTTTAACCCAGGATTGAAACCCGACCGAATTAGTGTCATGACTCTGAGATCATGTGTTATGCAATCATCAGGTGCATATTACAAACTGACCGTTTAATAGGTTTGAATTTAGGTTCACTTGATGTTTATGGGAGTTAAATCTTATAAAGTTAGGTGACTGATTTTTTTTTTTTTGTTTTGTTTTTATATAACAAGAGTAAAAGTTAAATAGACGACAAAGAATTAAAAGTTTAAAAGTAAAATTATAAATTAAAATTTTAAAATTAAAAAATACTAAAATGCAGGGAGATGAAATCAAATGGGCACAATTCATAATTATTAATAGTAATATTTGCAGAGGAAAGTATGACGAGAGGAGTAAGAGAGTGAGGAAGAGAGAGGCAAATCTATCAATTAGGGCCAGAGAATTTAAGTATTTTTTTTTTCTATGACAGCATGTGGTCATTAAATTGCTTTTCTTTAAGTAGATAAGGGTTATTTTAAAAAATTTAATTTTTTTATCTCCATGTTGTCTTTGTATATTTAAATTTTACTCTTGTTATTATAAAGCAGTAACCTGTCTATAGAAGATTTAACTCCCATGAACATTGAGTGAACTTAAATTATAATCTATCAAAAAGTTTTTTTGCACCTAAAAATTGCATAACGCACGAAACTGTGTTGTGTCATCAATGTAGGACTATATATATATATATATATATATAGTCATCTGCAGACAGATCTGTTTTGTTGTATCACAGCTGATCAGTACGGTTAGGCAGCCAATTGCTTTTTACCTAGGATTGAAACCCGACTGAATTGGCGTCAGTCGGTGATTCTACCTCTGAGCTATGCGCACTTGGTAGAAGGAGGCAGACTTTTTAGCATGTATATTATCATTATACATGCCCAATAGCTGAGAGTGTTCTAATTCATTGTTGAATGAATGATGCATAGCTGCCAGAGTAGCTAGTTTTTCAAAGTCTGCCATTCTTCCAGAGTGCTCAATCAGAGTGTGAGAGCGTAAATAGTCATCTGCAGATATATATATATATATATATATATATATATATATATATTCCTCCTGTTATACTCAGGGGTTTGGATTATTCTTTTTCTTATGTCTTAATGTAAGATACTCAATAGTAGGTAAATCAAAATATGTTGCCATCATTTTTAGATGGCATATCGATATATTTTGCCGAAATGTCAGATTAAATAAATTGCAAACAATATGTTTGCTTATTTTAATAAAATCCATTCATATTCATGGGTAATCTTTCGCGTATTACAATCAAAAGATGTCAGAAATTAAATTCTCGAGGAAAAAATTCATTAAAACATTTAACTCATCAATGAATAGAATCAGCTATGAATACAGTAGTAATGTTCTAAAATGTTTATAAAAAGAACAGTTTTTTTCATTCTTTAACACATGCATGACCATGACATTACAGCATATAAAAAAATTCCATTTTGAATAATTTTCAATGAATGATAGCAATTTGTCAACTGTTATATTTAAAGCAGGAAAAATAAATGTACAGTAATTTTTAGCATCACAGTTTTCCTGTTGCGTTTTTTACCATAACTCACACCCCTGTAGATAATCTCGGAAAGAGGTTCAAAGTAATTGGCTACCTTAAGAAATAAATGAAAATAACATCTGTCAACGTTACAGCTCATTTCTGACATCTTTTGATTGTAATACACAAAAGGTTATACGTGAGTATGAATGGATTTTATTAAAAAGAAGCAAACATATTGTTTGCAATTTATTTAATCTGACATGTTTAAAAGAAAATTTGCTGCTTAAATACACACACAATATATATATATATATATATATATATATATATATATATAAGCTCTGTTCATACTACATTGAGCACTGTTTTATTGACACCTAAATAATATTATACATGTGTACTCTAATATGTATATTTATCAATTCACACACACACACAGAGAGAGAGCGATGTAGATATTATTGAGGTTGTTAGAGATACATATCTCTGTATGTCTATATTATTCAATGAAACCTGCATTAATATATATATATATGTGTGTGTGTGTGTGGCTGGCCACTCTTATCCAAGGATGCATGTTAATTAGGGCTACTAGCTAATCCCTGTTGCAGATGCCTGAGAAGGCACATTTGTGTTTGTTCAACAACCACAGTGGTTTGTACTGCAACTATGGTTAGATACAGTTTCTGGGAGAGAGTGCGTTATCGAGTGTGAATAACAGTCTCTCAAACTCTCACCCTCCAGACCAATAACATCAAAAAGTCATTTTCCTGTCAAATCGACCAAATCGGTCAGAAAGCGATTGTTATAACCACTTGGCCATGCACCTACCATGCACCACACACACACACACGTTCATAATATGCACCTGACGATTGCATAGTGCATGAAACTGAGGTGTGCTATAGCTGAAGGATCTGCATATTTATTAAAATAAAGAAAAAGAACAAATAGGAAATGTATCCCAATCTAACATGTTTTATTAAAGCATCTTCAAAGATAGAAAAAAATTAAAAACAACAAAGAGACTGGTATATTGCTTTAATATGTGTGACACGTGTCTCAATACACACTGATACACATATATTAACTCATGTTATCATCCAAAATATATATCAAATAATCTTAATTTAAGCCATAAGCATTCTAATATTTTATTAAGCAAATGACTAACGCACTTGACTAGAAATGGAATTCTGCTCTCTGACTTGCAGTTCTGAACCATTTTCCTGTACATGGTACTTGATATTCTTAAGTCACCACTGACCAAACTTGATGTTGCTTAACTTTGGTGTTCATATGAGAACCAGTGTTTCAATGTGATATGGCCATGAGCCTGGTAGGAAGGGAAAATTATCAGGATAAGATAAATAACGATTGACGGAAACAGGTCAAAATCAGTCTTTCATAAAATGCCAGTTCCTAGAAGAAAAAAGCAGTTTGAGTTGAACTTTGTTTTTGAATTTGGAACATGGAGGAAATTAAGGTAATTTAATTTTCTGGAAGTAGCGTGGTATCCTTGCTGTAAAAGTCTGAACTGGTGGAACTAAGGAGCTAAATATTACTTACTATTATCACCGTATCTAACTTTATTTGCTGTACTATTTCTTAAGATTAGTGTTTGAATTTCCTTGTTGTGTTGTCATATCCTTATATGGCAACAGAAAAAAAAGCTTTGAGTGAAATTACCAATAAGGATACTGCATTTGAGAGACCTTGAAAAAGAATGCAGTGAAAAGGGAAGTAATATTGATAATGCAGAAGGTTAAAGGTTAAATAGTAACCTGCAAGATGTCGCTAACGTGATATTTCTTTTGTTCAAAGTTGGTCACATATTAAAACGAAAATTTAGTTTGTGTTAAAATATTTAAAATAAGCTGAGGAAATATTTAAAAAAAATTTTTTTTTTATTAAAAACCCAATAAAATTTTAATTTATTCTTTCAATTGCTTCTTCAATTCGATTAAATTGTTGGAAACTAGAATTGCAATTACTGTAACTTATGTAACTTATGTAACGTGTCGTCTTCATCTGACTGCTTTTTACTTTCAGGGTGTGGGTTTTGTAAAAGGTTTAAACCAGAATTTGCTGCCGCAGCTACAGAACTGAAGGGAAAAGCTGTAAGTATCTATTAAGTTATTTTTTTAAAAATTATTTCAACCCAAACAAGGCAATGAAGCCACTAAGATGCAAGGGGATTGTTGAGTATGAAGAGAACAATAACAGATGGCTGGAAAGCAAGAAGCCAGAAGAGAGTTCCACAAGTGAGAGAAGAAACTGTTAGCATAGGACTTATAATAATATGAGAAGAAGAAAACATAATTAAGGAGAGAGAACAATAAAAGAACAAGAATTAAGAAGACAGAGGATAACGATTGACATTGCATTTAAATTTTTGAAGATCAAAGTGTAAAGAAAGAATCTGAAAGGAGCAATGTCCAGAAAGTTGCTTTTTTGTATCTGCCTCCTTTATTCTATTTCTCCCCACTCCTGTATTCTTTCTTCGAGAGAAGAAACTGTTAACATAGAACTTACGGTTACATCTTTCTGTTTCAACTACAAATTAATGAAAACTGGCAGCCAATCTTGTAATGCACTTAAATTTACAAAGTTGAGGTGTAAACAACGCTACATTTTGGTAGAAGGAAATTGACTGAAACAAAGATGTCAGGTTAAGACCAATAAAATTGCAGATTCTTCTTTGGATTTATGAAGAAACTTTAAATGCATAAAAGGTCCAGACCAGATAGCATAAATTATAAATGAACATTATAATTAATTAAATTTAATTACACTATTTATATTATTTGAATTATTGTCCTCATCTTTACTGTCATGTTTATAACATTTCGGTGATTGTACATTTGGCCTTTTTCAGGTGCTAGAAATTTGTAGCCGAACCCTTTATTACGATCACTGGGGTATATCATTCTCATTCCATGTGCGATGCCATGTTTAGTAGTCATTTAGTTATCCCCCTTTCACTAAACTTTCTAAATTATTTGTTCACCACTGCTGTATCTTGGTATTAACTCATGACTCTTGGGTCAAATCACTGGAACTAACCACTACAGCAAGTGGATTTCTGTGACTTATAAACCTAATATCTCAGTAATATTTTTTTTTTTATTTTTTTAAATTGTTTTATTATTTATTTTTACCAGAGCTCATATTGCAATCTTTCAGGCTAATGATTTTTTCTAGCACTCCATATTGCCATTTCCCATATTGTATTCATTTCTAGGCTTGGCCAGCTTAGAAGAGTTTTGTAGTCTAGCATATGTGCTGATTGCTTAAGTTTATATAGTTTCGAATGGTGTTCTCTCTATTATTTCAGCTTAATCACATAGGGGGCGGTGGTTCCCTTTCTCCCTCCGTATGTGGTCTGCTATGCCTGATTTTTCTATCTCCCCTCATGTTATGGCCTTGCAATGTCCTTGTAGCCTTACCTTAAGTAGGTACCCAACTCCCACCTGTTTCTTTATATTTCTTTCCACAGCTTCATGGAATGGCGTACATACAGTCCTTAGTCATGTTCTCCTCTGTCGTGGGGGGAGGGATTCTTACTCAGGAGAGGTACCCGTGAAGTGTGGAACTACTGTTCTTCGAGAGTTGTTATCCTCATGTACCCTCTCTTCCATGTTCATTGGTGCTGCTGTCGTTTACTCTGAATAATTGATATGTTTAAATTACATGTAATTTTAATTAATTATAATATTCATTTATAATTTATGCTCCAACATTGCATAACAATTGTTTTATTAAAATTAATGACCCACGCAATACTTATTTGGTTTTAAAACTCTAATATACCTTAGTATTTTTTTTTTTTATAATCATATCGCCCAAGCAAGGCATTTTACTGCCACTGTTTTGCAGGGGGTTACATGGGAGGAAAATTATGAGAAAAAGTGACAGGTTATGGGGGATGTCAGGAAGTGGGTAAGAGAAATATTATTCTGGCCATAAAGTGGGGGATCAGTATATATATAGATTGTAATGTAAAATTGATCCCCCACTTTATATCCACATTATAATAGCATAGAATTTTTTTTATTGTCATATCGCCCAAGCAAGGCATTTTACTGCCACTGTTTTGTAGGTGGTTACATAGGAGGAAAGTTATGAGAAAGAGTGACAGGTTATAGGAAGACAAGGATGAGAATACTGATGAGAGTAGAGTGGACAGAGAAGGGAGCATGAGAGAGAGGATGCAGGTTAGTAAAATAGATGACTATTGACTTTACATTTAAATTCTTGGAGATTGTAGCTGTCGGAAAAGCAAGTAAACGGAAGGGAATTCCATAGGCGGAAAGTGCAAGAAAAGAAGCTGCTGGAGTAGAATTTGCGTTTACAATTTATTGGTTTCACAGTAAAAGAGTGGGACCTAGTTGCTAATCTTGTGACTCGAGTAAATTCCTATATAGGGGGCATCAGTGAGCTAAGTTTATTGGAGCAGTAACCGTGAAAATATTTGTAGAAGAGACACAGGGAAGCCACATTGCACCGGTGAGAAAGTGACTGTATCCAAGCTGCCAAGTTGTGATTGATCACATTGCAGATTCTTTGTTGGATTTTGTCAAGGACACGTACGTGAATAGCAGGATTACCCAATCAGATATGGCAGCAGTATTCAATACACGGGCGGATTGTAGATTTATATATGTGCAGGGTTGTTTCAAATGGGAAAAACTTCCTGGCTCTCCACAGAGAACCGACTTTCTTAGCAGCGGATTTAGCTATGGATTCTATATCGTCATTCTACTTGAGGTCTGCTGTGAGAGTTAACCCAAAGAGGTGCAGTGTTTTGCTTTCAGGGAGACTAGCCTGAGCCATGCTAATGGGGGAGGTTGGAGCAATTATCTGTGATGGTTAATAGATAGCAGCTTCATTTTGGAAGCATTAAAATTCATGAGCCATTTCTTACCCCAGTCCACCACGGATTGGAAATCCTTTCCAAGCTTGGCAGCAAGGTTTGGTTTATCAACCTCGGCAGATTTTTGATCGATGTGAGAGTAAACTGTAGTGTCATCAGCGTATATTCCTACTTGGGATCTTATTACATCGGGGAGATCGTTAATTTAGATAAGGAAAAGCATAGGACCTAGAATAGAATAGTATACCATAATTACTTTATTCAAATTTTAACATAAACAACTTAGCCCCTTTAACAGACCCAGTAGTGAAACAAATTTAAAAACCTAAAATCTGACCTGCTGTTAAAAACCAATGTCTACATTTTTTAATAATATGTTCCTAGATTGTATCTTTCCCAGACCAATAAAAAGTGTCATCAATTTCCTTCGTGCAGCCTAAATGTTCAACTTCATAATTCGATCTTTTTGATTGAATAATACGGACACACCCATAATCATATTGTTTAACTTCCTCCAACCACACCTAACTTTTTGAATAACCGCGAATTCATTTTATATTTTCTAAAATAAATCATTTTCACCCTTTGTTTTTAAAATATCACCTGAAGAACAATAATGTTCTGAAACATGAAATTTTTTATATTGTGATATAATGCTTTTATGAACCATTGTAATAACAAAATTACAATTTTAAGCTCTACTCTGTATTGAGCATGTTTTATAAAAGCAGATACAATGAGCAGTAAGTTTTTAGTCTATCTGTTCTTTCACTTTGAAGAGAAACAATAGGTTTAGAATCACAAGTTCTGCAACATTTACTAATTTTTAAAAAGTGCTCATTACAACATAGAGCATAATATAATTAAATTTGTTTTTTATTTAAAATTAATTTAATTTAAATTACGACATGGAAATTTTTATGTTTCGAGATTTATCTTGTCATCAGGCAGTGTTCAATAACTATGGTGAAAATGATTTACATTTGAATTTAGAAAAAAATGTTTATTATTTAAAGGGTTAATATGGAGGGGGAAGACAGAAAAAATTAGACTTTATGGGTGTGTTTAATTAAACTAATCAGAATGAAGGTCAATTTTGAAATTTGAAAATATAGGTTATATGTTGGAGGATGGGGGAAGGTATTAATCCGTCTCTTCCTTCCAGTTATGGGTTAAATAGCAGGACAGATTGGGTTTTATAGCCTTGGTCGGCAACCAGTCTACTGCAGAAAGCAATAGCAACCTACTGCGGGATAATCTTCTGCCCAGTCAGTCATGTCTCGAAAGAGACATGATCGCCCAAGCGTGTATCACGTATGGCACTTAACTGACTGACTGTTGGAGGATGTGGGGTTTTTTCTTCCAAGTTTACGGGGAAAATGTCATTTTATTCGGCTAGAGTCTAGACATTGGTAAGCTGTATACATTTCGGCTACAAAAGTAATTCTCTTAGATTTGTATGCATCACAGCTATTTAAAAAAAGAAAAAAAGAAAACACTTATTTTTGACCTGATTACTTATCTAGTGTAATGTCTGCCTTTAAACATGTTATTTGAAGGTTCAATATGCAGAATTATAATCTAATTTTTTATTTTTATTTTGTTTTTTAATTCTTTTTTTTTTTCTAATTAATTTCAGATTCTAGCTGGTATCGACGTAGACCAACCACAGTTTCTTCAGTTACGTATCGCTTACAACATCACTGGTTTTCCAACTACATATTATTTTGAGTAAGTATACAGTTATGTAATGTTATTCAGGTGCTTTCTTTTATGCAAGAATTTAAAAAAATTTTGATGTGCACATTAAAAGATGGCTGCAATCATGTTAATCAAAAGTAGCATTGAAGAAAACCTTGTTAATTGTGGGTTATCAGACAACCTTGTTAATTGTGGGTTATCAGACAACCTTGTTAATTGTGGGTTATCAGACAACCTTGTTAATTGTGGGTTATCAGACAACCTTGTTAATTGTGGGTTATCAGACAGCCTTGTTAATTGTGGGTTATCAGACAGCCTTGTTAATTGTGGGTTATCAGACAGCCTTGTTAATTGTGGGTTATCAGACAACCAAATTCAACTGGAGGATAAAGGTGTTTGTATAGTGATCAACACCCTTACCTTTTAAAGACAAGTTACAGAATCATTGGTGTTACTCCTCGTCATTGCCTTATGCGCCACCGAGAGCAATGGATTTGTTTTTAGACAAGCAAATGAATCACCACTTTAACTCTTATGTATTGGGTTGGCCAGAGTGTCCATGCCAATTTTTTTTTTATTTTATTTTATATTTATTTAATTTTATTTTTATTCTTTTTGAGAAATTAAAACATGGAAGAAAATTATGACAGTAAACATTTATTTAACCAAATACAAACTGTTTTGTTGGACAATCTTTCTACATTTTTGTTTCGACTTAAAGATTCCATCTTTCCAGAATTTCGGTGGTTTTTCAACAAAGAACTCACATGCTTTTTATGCCATTCAAAGAATTAACATTTGTACCATTGACATTATTTTTGCAAGGAACTGAATAAATGAAAAAAATGAAAGCACAATGCCTGGTGAATATGGTTAGTGGGTTAACACATCCCAGCCGATCTACAACAGTTTTTGCCAGGTCGCCAAAGAAATATAATGTCTGGCATTATCTTGATGGAAAAAAAAACATCTTTCCTGTTCACCAATTCTGGACGTTTCTCTTGAATTACTGCTATTCTTCCAGTAGCAATCAGTACTTTTCATAATCAATTGACTGGTTACTTGGCAGAAACTCCTAGTACAAGATTCCTTTCCAATCCCACCAGAAGCACGGCATGACTTTCTTAGAATGAAAACTGGTTTTTAGAGTGGCTAAAATTGGCACATGTTGTTTGCCCCAGGATCGTTTTTGCTGAACATTGTTGTAAACAATCCATTTCTCATCGCTCATCACTGCTTGATTCAAAAAGGGGTAAATTTTAATTGCATTTATACATTAAATCATAGATAGAAATGTGATCCAAAAGATTCTTTTCTCTCGGATCATGTGGTACCCAAACATTGTAGTGATATGAGTTTCCAAGCTTCACTAAGTGCTCATGGATGGTGGATTTTGGTAAATTTAGTGTTTCTGCTAATTTCTGTGTTGTTTAATGCTAGTTTTTCTCAATCAGTATAGATTTGATTGGCATCTGTAGTGGGTGGGGTCTGCCTGAGTGTTTTTCATTAATAAGGCTATAATCACCAACTCTAAACTTAGTTAACCACTTCTGTACATTTCTGTCAGCTAAAGCACCTTCGCTGTAAACAGCACTTATCTTTTTTGTTGTTTGTGAGCATCAAGTGTCTAAAATGCACTTAACCTTTTGTTGCATATTGGTTACAATTGTAACCAATATGCAACAAAGGGTTAATTTTCTATTTTCTTAGAGATTCAAATTTGACACAAATTATGTAATTTTAAACTTTCTCTGTCAAAAGATAGTTTGCACACTCCACCCACATCTATTGAACAGGTGAAGAGGCTCATCCCTTGTTTCCTGTTTAGGATGCGGTTTCCGGTTTTCCCTTTTCAAGTCTTTTCACTCTTTTATTTTTTTTTTCCAATTGGAGTAGATAGACTAAACTATCGCCCGGTTCACACTCCACCCACATCTATTGAACAGGTGAAGAGGCTCATCCCTTGTTTCCTGTTTAGGATGCGGTTTCCGGTTTTCCCTTTTCAAGTCTTTTCACTTTTATTTTTTTATTTTTTTTCCAATTGGAGTAGATAGACTAAACTATCGCCCGGTTCACACTCCACCCACATCTATTGAACAGGTGAAGAGGCTCATCCCTTGTTTCCTGTTTAGGATGCGGTTTCCGGCTTTCTCTTTTCCATTCTTTTTACCCTTACGTAGCCCCCTGCGCATCAGTGGCGTTATCGCCTTGCTTGGGGTGATATGATAAAAAAAAAAAAAATGATATCTGTCGATAAATTTAATGTGTTCATCCATATTGGAACCTGAATAACTAAAAATCAGTATGAACTTTACAGACAACTTAATAGAATCTGCTGATAAAACAACTAGCTTATTCTTCTACCCCTGCAAGTACCCATCTCTTTCTGCCATGCTTAATTATGTTAAACCACACATGGATTATACCTGCCATATTCCAAGATAGAGCTACTCGATCTTCAGTTTTCAGTATGTAAGAATTCAAAATCGTTTATGCTGATCTTGTGGATAAATTATTTTCCAATTTTTGGACACTTTCTTCGAGGATGCAAAGTTGTTGTTACTGGTAGATTTGCATCTTAGACAATTGTGTACTAGGATGTTTAAGAATTATGGTTATATCTAGCCATTTCTGCTGTAGAAGAGACCTTACTGTCAATTTGATTAAGAGAATACAATTAACTGAAACAAAGGTTTCTAGAAAGTGCTCTAATTGCTAAAGCATCCACTGTAAATTTATATCTAAGTTCTGAAAAAATTTCAATTTTCTTTGCAGATCTTCTATTATCACAATGTGCGATGCTTAATAACAAATATGATAAAAACAAACAAAGATTAAAAAAACACAATTAAAAAAAGTTTTAAAGATTAGAATTTCATCATTCCTCCCCTTCTGTGTATAGGGGCTTATGTAAACATTACTTGAGTCTGACAAAGTCCTAAGGGACACAATTTTCCAACTTTGACATTAATTTTCCTAATATAATTATTTGTACAAATTTCTGTTTCTTTTTCTTTTGTAGAAATGGCAAAGTGCTCTATCAATATGGCGGAGAAAATACACAGGCAGGAATTATTAGTTGGATGGCTAAGTAAGTTGAAATGTCATCTGATTAACATTTTCACTATTGTAGAGAGACTTATCTTTTTATGAAGCTTACATTGCTTGCTATTCATACACACACACACACACACATACATATAGAGGTAGAATCACTGACTGATGTCAATTTGGTCAGGTTTCAATCCTGGTTAGAAGCAATCAGATGTGTAACCATACTGACAAGCTGTGATACAGTGAAACAGATCTGTCTGCGGATGACTATATATATATATATATATATATATATATATATATATATATATAGAGAGAGAGAGCAAGGAATCTTATCAAGGTCCCACTCTTCATACCACTTAAAGGTTCTGGATTCCTTATACATCAGATCTTCTTTGTGTAAACAGGGATTGTTTGTTGGGTTTCAATGGTATTGGGCTCTAGTTTTCCTTGCATATTTATTTTTTCTTCCCATTAGTCATCCTCTATTTATTTTACACATCTATTATTTTTATTCCCAGGAGTAAACTTGATAAGACTAAGTTATTAGAATTTACGTTAAAAAATGCCTTTTAAATTACACTTATTCCTTGCTATTGTAAAATTTTGTACAACAAAAAATTTGTTTAAATATATATATTTCCAAGATACAGTGAAATGTCTATCTCTAGTCTTTATATTATAAACAAACATTTAGTGTTCGTTCCAGGTCAATAGAGACAACTAGTGTACAATTCAACCTGTTTTGTGTTATTTTTTTATTATTATATTGAGCATGGGAGGTGGCTTAGCTTAGTCATTGCTGCATCATAGCTGATGGAAACAAATGTCGGCAAACATGAGAAATTGCTGTCAAGCAAAAATGCTTATTATGGATTGTGGGGAAAGAAATCATTTAGCTTAGTCTGTACTGCAAAGTATCCAACTGAAATCAAAATGGCAGTGTCCATGAGAAATCACCATCAGTGTTATAGCCATTTATTTCTAGTAAATAGCAATTTCCTATTTTACCCAAATCAGGCCAGTACAGCCACGCAACAATGCTATAACAAGGCAGCAGTGAAAGTGTTAAAGAAAAAATACATGTGAAAGATAACTGTTTCATTGCAAAAAGTTTTCCTATATTGATTTAAATTTGTACATCATTTGGCTTATAGGTACATTATGTTAAAATACTAGTCAATAATTAATCACTGATGTTAAGCAACATTGAACCTAGTTGGTACCTAATGGGTGACTGCTTGGGAATATCATAAGCTTTGATGTGTAACTGGTGTAAAAGATTATGGCTTGGAATTGTTAATTGGTGAGCCATGTTTCAATTCCAGTTGGGTTCATTATATTCACAGGTACCCTCAAACTCAACCTTGTCAAACTCTCTGCTTTGGGTGGAGAGGAATGGCTATGTCAAACAGCAGTCTCACATCTGGGGAAAAGTACACAAGAATTGATGCCGCTTGTGTGGGGTCTGGAGAATTTTTGCCTGAGCCTTTACACTCAGAATATTCCATGGTAAAAATCAGTCTTGTGTCATGTTCCATCTTCTTCCTCCAACTATAGATTAAATAGTAAGACTTGTATCACTATCAACATTATTATCTCAAAAATAATCTTACAACCTGAAAATATTTTCTCGCTTTAAATAGCCAGTAAAGGGTTAAGCCATAAAAATTTTAAGCATTTAATTTATTTGATTTCCATTAGTGTATGTTTGCTTACGTTTTTATGAAACTTGCACTGCTTGCTATCAAGAGAGCTTGCACACTGGAGCCAACTAAACATTTTTTGTTTTTTAAACTCCTAAAGGATTTCCAACTCAATTAAAGAATCTCATGAACGCAAAAGAAAGATTTCTTTCTTGGAGATTTCTAAAAAAATTCTCTCTATTATAAAAAAAAAAAGGCCGTTGTACATCTATTTGTGAGTGTGTGTGTATTAATTTCCCCCCTGTCACGCTCACTGAGAGAGAAAAAATAGAAAATGGCAGCTCAGTTTATTTTTTTTACTACCAGTTATTAAGTGTCTGGCCGCAAGTTCTCTCTTTAACAGTACCTTTGTTTTATTTTTGCAATAATTATGTTGGGTGAAAAATATATATCTATGTCTCCTCTCTCTTATAATAAAGATCATTGTGTTAATACATATATATTTCCCTCCTGTCACACTCGGGGGGGGGTGTCTTAATGCAAGATACTCAGTAGTAGGTACATCAATATATGTGTTTCTCTCATTTTAGACAGCATATTGATATAAATATTTTGCTTGCCATTTTAGACGGCATATTGATATAAATATTTTGCTGCCATTTTAGACGGCATATTGATATAAATATTTTGCTGCCATTTTAGACGGCATATTGATATAAATATTTTGCTGCCATTTTAGACGGCATATTGATATAAATATTTTGCTGCCATTTTAGACGGCATATTGATATAAATATTTTGCTGCCATTTTAGATGGCATATTGATATAAATATTTTGCTGCCATTTTAGACGGCATATTGATATAAATATTTTGCTGCCATTTTAGATGGCATATTGATATAAATATTTTGCTGCCATTTTAGATGGCATGGTTTCCCTTTTATAGGAATAAAGGTCTTGATCAAAAGGAATGGTATTTGAAAAATTGATATTTAGTTTCCTAGCAGGGAACAATTAATTCAACGTGAAAAGAACTGAGTATGTTTTGTGTATCTCCCCGAGAGAGATCTTTCGTACATTTTGAAGATTTAATGTTTGTAAAAATATATATTTCTATAAGTGAATGATGATCAATATCAGTCAGTTAGTGCCATATGTGAAACATGCTTGGGTGATCATGTCACTTTTGAGATATGACTGACTGGGCAGAAGATTATCCCGCAGTAGGTTGCCATTGTTTTCTCCGGTAGATTGGTTGCCAGCCAAGGCTATAGAACCCAGTCTGTCTTATTATTTGACTCAGAGCTAGAGAGAGAAGAGATGTATTATATTTTTAAGTGGGGGATCAGTTTATTACTTTATAACAATATAAAACTGATACCCCACTTTATGCCCAGCAGAAGCCTTAATTATGTTTTCAACTATTATATTCAGTCAGTCAGTTAAGTGATATACGTGAAACACGCTTGGGCGATCATGTCTCGAAAGAGGCATAACTGACTGGGCAGAAGATTATCCCACAGTAGGTTGCCATTGTTTTCTGCGGTAGATTGGTTGCCAGCCAAGGCTATAGAACCCAATCTGTCCTGCTATTTAATCCATAACTGGAGGGAAGAGATGGATTAATACTTTTCCCAAGGGTATTTGTGCATAAGTGAATGCAATGGATTCAACTGGAATTTGAACTCAGTTCCCTGATTTCTCGTTCCAAGCCGATATTCACTGCACCACAACACACATCCGATGAACAATATAATGTATGAAAAAAAACTGAGTACATTTTAAATATCTTACTGGAGACAGTTTTATTGTATTTAGCTAATTTAAACTTGAATATTTGGGAACTTTCACTGAAATGGAGAAAAAAAAATCTATCATGCGTGGATTCTTTCAGACATCTATGTAGTGTTCTTCCTGGTCCCGTATTTTCAATTCATTCCACTTGAATTTGGGAACTTTCACTGAAATGGAGAAAAAAAAATCTATCATGCGTGGATTCTTTCAGACATCTATGTAGTGTTCTTCCTGGTCCCGTATTTTCAATTCATTCCACTTGAACTGATGCCCACTTTTTTCCCTCCATACATGATCAGCCATGCCCGATTTCATTGTCTCACCTTTCACTAGTAAGTGCTGCTGAATGTTTTGCAGGGACCTTATTCAAGACTAATTTTCGGAGCCAAAAAATCAAAAACTCTAGCGGTCATAGTTAAAAACACCTGTGTTTGGGGTTTTTTTATGCCTATAGATAGACCCTTTATAATATACAACAAAACCTTTTGGTATTTTACCATCTTCATATGAAAAAATCAGCATCAAAATCCTTAATTGTCACATTTTTCTATAAAAAAAATCTGGGTTTCCGACTGTTGTCAATGTGTTTTGTTTCAGTTCAAAGATGTTATGCAAAGTATCTCCAAACATCAGAAGACAAGTTTTATTACTCTGGTGTAATAATCAACTTTTTGCAAGTCATTTTGGACCCCCCTCCTCCCCCAGCCTTAACTTGGCTCTGGAAATTAGTCCTGAAGGGTGTCTCTGCAAAACCTGTAGCAGCACCAACTACGCCCAAAAAGTCTGTAAAGATGATCTCTCCTCTCTTTCTGCATTTAACTTTTTGTTTCCTTGCCTTCAAAACCTTTCCAGGTTCAATTTTTAGGATTAATGGGTGAAAATTTCTCTCAAAAATTAGAATCTTGTAAAGGAGGGTGGACTGGATTTTCATGTCGCGAGTGGTAATTTTTAGAGCACAGACCTATTTTCAGGCAGCCCCAAAAATGGGATTGGATTTCTTAACTTGAATGTATTTAACTAGGGTTAAAAGGATTAAAGATTCTGGCAGGAGTGGTACCAGTCTGGATGATATGGAATTACCCCCCTAGCTTTACTTTTAGAGGGCTAAATAGTGTAAAAAAATAAATCTTTATTAGATCATAGGTTTCCTTTAAACTTCTTTTTTGTTTTTCAGTCCCGGCCCACCAAAGGAACAAGAACCAGAATCGTCATGGTCAGATAAAGAATCTGATGTAGAGCATTTGACAGAGGACACATTCGATGAATTCCTGCAGACACACTCTTCAGTTTTGGTTATGTTCTATGCTCCATGTACGTTTCTTTACTTGTAAAATCTGCAGAATATTGGTCTCTTTAAATATTCCTACCTCTCTTTCTGTTTATCTAATCTATCTATATATAAAATTCTAAATTATATTTTAGAACATGTACAAATTTTTTTTATATATCCACTACAAATCGTACACTTGTTTCGACATTGAAACTACAATGTCTCATCAGGTGGTGTGGACAGGAATGGAAAGCCTCTTTTCTTATATTTGGTGAGTTGTGTATGGGACGTTGATGGAGGTTAGTGATAAGGGAATAAGTCTTGTGAATTGTCCGTTTGAATTTTGAAGAAAGTGGTGTGGGTAGTGAATATAGTTGATTAATGAGTGTCTGGAATTCTGTAGACAGATTTAACATTAGCAGATAGGATGTAAGTTTTATGATCTTGCGACTAGACTTTATCCTTTGGATTTCTTACAGGAGCAGAGTAGGGAGGTGTAAGGGGTGGGGAAGATGGGATTGGACTTATCACTTATTTGTGCAACTATAGAATATTTTTATATTTAAGCACAGTTTTTATAATTAATCTAATTTTGTATATTTAACCTTAATTTTGGATTTAGGAAATCGATTTTTCCTATTAAATTTTAAATTAGATCCCAGTTTGTGGTGTGTAATAGGTAAGATTTAATGTAAGAGGTAAAATTTAATGTTAGTATTTAAGGTAAGTAGGTAATGAGTGCGTAATATGTAGAATTTAATGTAGGAGGTAAGATTTAATGTTGTATTTAAGGTAATAGGTATGTTTGTATTAAAGGTAATAGGTAAAATTGAATGTGTGTATTTAAGCACAGTTTTTATAATGAATCTAATTTTGTATAGTTAACCTTAATTTTGAATTTAGGAAATCGATTTTTTTTTTTATCTATAAAAAAAATTTTTTTATTAATTTTTTAAAAATTTTAAATTAGATCAGTGTTTGTGGTGTGTGTAAGTGTTGTTAGTACTATGAAGGTGTATCATTTCTAAGGGGTCCTAGCTCTGGCTTTTGTAGTATTTTTTAGCATGATTGCAAGGTTAGTTCTTTAATGTGCTTGCAGTTTACTGTGGTTTCATGCCTCTGGTTTAAAAGCTTGCTGCTATTCATATATTTAATGATTTCAATTTTTTCTTGAAGACAAACGAAACATGGTTCCTTTATTGATTTAGCTGTTCTTGTTTCGAGGATTTTTCATTTTAACTTTAGGTGTTTTATTTTCGTCTTTTAATTTCCAGTTAAAATCTAATTTTAAATTTATATATAAAATTCCATGACTTTTGTTAGTTTGACCCTCTAAAATAGTCATTTTTGGGGAGAAGTTCAAATAGGTAAATGGCTACGAAATAATCTATTTTAAAACAAAGAATTAAATAACAAATGCAATATTTTTTTTTTTTTTTTTGCATATTTTAAGTTTTTATATATGCAAGAATCCATCTTCCACTTTGTCCTGTGTTTACAAGAACTATAAACAAATCACAGTAATGTTTCAAAAAGTTGGAATTAGGCTCTGAAAAGAAATATTTACCATAGCCAGTTGTATGCTGCATGCATAAGAGTAAGAAATCCTAAGAATTTATTCTTTACTGTTAAAAAGGAAAAAAATGAAATTTTCTTAAAAAGATACTGTTTACCCTGAAGTCCTATAAAGTTAAATTATATTAAAGAAATTATTAAACTGTGAAATATGGTTTTTGTCAAAGAATTTTTCCAAAAAGATCAGCTTCTTCAAATTTCATCAATTGGCTTGCAAAATTGAATAAAACGCAAAGTTTGTAAATTTTGGCAAAAAATGCTAGTGATAGCTTCCAACAATACTATATATTGTGAGGATTTCAACAGGTGTTAGTATGTTGCAAAAAATTCTAGTGACATATAATTTTAAGATTCAGATGTAAAAACCTCCAATAAAGACTTAACAAAAGTTTTAACTTAAGATTTAACTAGAATATAAAGAAGGGGGATCAGTTTTCTATTGTTAATAAGTAATAAATTGATCCCCCACCACCCATAAATTACTGCAGGTTAAATAATTAAATTTTTCTTAAGAATTAATGTATTTATTTTTACTGCAACATTTTTATTACTGAACTGTTATTTTAGTCGATACTTGTATTTGAAATAGAAAAAAAGAAAGGTGACTTTCAGAATAAAGATATTGTACAAGATCTTTGCTTAAGTTCAAAAAGGGGTGATCAGCCCAATTGTGCAGCACTGCGTGAGTAATTTTTCAACTGTTCTATAAATATAGCATTTCACTTTTATTCAACATAACCAAAAAACAAAACAATTACTTTTATCATATAAAGTATCAGTAACTTTTATTTGGGGGGAAATGTACTTGCTTACTCTTTTTTCCTCATTAAAAAAAGAAAATGAAAACTCCTATTTTTCTATGCACCATGTACTTTTCTATTTTTTTTTTTTTTTTTTTTAAATCTATGATGAGCAAACAGGAATCAAAGTCTAATGCTGCAGAATTGTCCGCATAAGTCCAGTACTGATAAATAATCCAGTAATCACTTCTGTATTGGAGTAGATAGACTAAACTATCGCCCGGTTCACACTCCACCCATGTCTATTGAACAGGTGAAGAGGCTTATCCCTTGTTTCATGTTTAGGTTGCGGTTTCCGGTTTTTCTCTTTTCCAATCTTTTCATTCTTTTTTTTTTTTTTTTTTTTTTTCTTTCAATTGAAGTAGATAGACTAAACTATCGCCCGGTTCACACTCCACCCATGTCTATTGAACAGGTGAAGAGGCTTATCCCTTGTTTCCTGTTTAGGTTGTGGTTTCCGGTTTTTCTCTTTTCCAATCTTTTCATTCTTTTTTTTTTTTTTTTTTTTCTTTCAATTGAAGTAAATAGACTAAACTATCGCCCGGTTCACACTCCACCCATGTCTATTGAACAGGTGAAGAGGCTTATCCCTTGTTTCCTGTTTAGGTTGTGGTTTCCGGTTTTTCTCTTTTCCAATCTTTTCATTCTTTTTTTTTTTTTTTCTTTCAATTGAAGTAGATAGACTAAACTATCGCCCGGTTCACACTCCACCCATGTCTATTGAACAGGTGAAGAGGCTTATCCCTTGTTTCCTGTTTAGGTTGTGGTTTCCGGTTTTTCTCTTTTCCAATCTTTTCACTCTTTTTTTTTTTATTTTTTATTTTTTTTCAATTGGAGTAGATAGACTAAACTATCACCCGGTTCACACTCCACCCATGTTTATTGAACAGGTGAAGAGGCTCATCCCTTGTTCCCTGTTTAGGATGTGATTTCCAGTTTTTCTCTTTTTCCAATATTTTCACTCTTACATAGCCCCCTGTGCATCAGTGGCGTTATCACCTTGCTTGGGGTGATATGATTAAAAAAAAATAAATAAAAACCCTATTTTATTTTTACTTAGACTAGTGGCTCCCCAAATGGTGAGGCATGCCTCATAGGTGCATAATTGAATGACAATGATTTAGAAACCATTTGGAAAAAAATTCACATGCATCCAGCAGCAAGGCCTCTGATGGGAAGGTTGTGAGGAGAAGCATGAAATCACCTCTTAACTGCTGTTATTCCCAAGTCCACCCTGATCTGGGGGTGGTAGCACCCAGCTATAAACAAATAACACTGTCCACAAGTTTTTAAAAAGTACATGCTACATAAGAACTGTTTCGATCCAAGAAAAGTATCCTGATACCAAATCTGACCTTTATTTCTCCAGATTAGGCAGCGTTTTCATGTACTATAAATCATATTTATTATTATTGGTTATGGATGAAAAACACAGAATTGTCAGTTTAAACAACATTTGTCCTCTTAACCCTTTTGTGTAGAGTGTCGTCCTCCCTTTTTATATTCCAGCAGTAGTCTGCCAACATGCCGGGGTTCCATTTTCCTTTCAAATGTTTCTCCATCACTGAGATATCCTAATGGAATCTCTCACCATGTTCATCACTCACATCACCAAGATTCTCCGCAAAAAATTCCAAATGAGAGTGGAGAACATGAACTTTTAGTGACATGTTACATCCAATATCATGATAATGATGTATCAGATCATTCACAACTTGCATATAGTCATCTGAATGATGTTTTCCCAGGAAATTATCACAAACTTTCTTGAATGGTTTGAAGGCAAATTTTTCTTTTTTTTTTTTTTTTTTTTTTTTTGAGATGTTTCTTGAAAGTTTCATCAAGTACAATTTTTTGAATTTGGGGACCTATGAAAATACCTTCTTTTATTTTAGCTTGACTTAGGGAAGGGAACCTTTCTGCAATATATGCAAATGAAAAGGAATCCTTATCTAAGGCCTTCACAAATTGCTTAAACAAATTAAGTTTAATATGCAAAGGCGGCAAATGGATTCTGTCATTTTGCAGAAGTGTTTTGTGCTTGATATTATGCTTTCCTTGCTCAATTTCATCTCTAACAGGCCAATCCTTGCATACATAATGTTCAGTTCTCGCTCTGGAGTTTCATAAGCACAAGAAGCAGCAGAATTCAGTATAACCAAGCTGCAAGCCAGTAAGCATGGCTATAACCTTGAAATCTGTGCAAACAATGACATTTATGGTTATTATATTGTCTGCTCGTTAAAACTGTTTTAAAATTTTCATATGATTCATTCATAGTTGCACTGTAAGCTATGGGAACAGATGGCAGTGTTACCGTTGTGTAACAAAACAGTTTTGGATGAATCTAAAAAAGTCGCCAGTTGTTATTATATGGTATTTCCAGTTGTTCAAAAAGTTTAGGGATGTCATTACAGAAGCATAAGTAATCTTTTATTGTAAACAAAACATGCAGTTTTTGTGCATGTTTTCTGTAGAATGTTATCTTCACTCCTTCTTTAAGAAGATTACGTTCTTTAAGCCTTGATGCCAGAAGCTCTCTTTTGTCTTTCGTTAAATAGAGATCTCTACATAAGTCATTTAAAGCCTCTTGAGAAAATGGTATTGGTTTACTATTGCTTTCTGAATCAAAAAGATTCTGTTGTTTCATCACTGGAATGTTCATCTTCACTATTGGAACTCCACATTTCTTGATCGGGGGGGGGGGGGGTACAGGTAAATCTTTTGAGCGCTCAACTGGGCACATTGCTGATTGCAAATTTGGGTAAGCAATGTGTTCCTTTTTCTTTGCTGTAGTACAGCCTGTATAGTCTTGCTGATAGAAATAGCAATCATTAAAATTGTCTTTCTGCTCACGCCAAATCATTGGCACACCAAACTTCATGTGAACATTTTTTCTTCCATACTATGTACTCAATGTCTTTACATGCGTAAGGCAACAGACATGAGGAGCCCATAGCTTATTTTGGTCTCCTATTTCACAATGAAAGTAAGCTTTGTACAATTTCTTGATATGGCCTCTAATGCTGAGCTTATCCTTATCAAATGTTAATTTGCCACAAATATAGAGCAGAATCTATTTGGATCATTTTTACACTGTCTTGACGTCATTGTCAAAACCTATAAAAAGAATAAAGAAATATTAAATCTAGATTTTTTTAGTCATGACTTATTTAGTGGTAAACACGGTTTAATATAAGCACACAATAACATATACACAATATGTAAGGGTAATGATGTGAGAAATTCAGTTTTGACCTTTTTTGCTAAAATTCTCAAAAGTTACAAATTTGCACAAAAACTACCTAAGCTCAGCAAAAAGAAGTCAAGAAATGGATTTTCTATGCCATTGCGAATATAAAAATGGGCACGGGTGTCCTGTACTTTTTCAAGTGTTTCACAGTAATTTATCCCTAAACTATGGTCAAAACAGTATGAAAGTATAGAAATAGATTTTTTTGTCTTAAAAATTCCAGGAATATATTTTTAAAAGAAAATAACATATATTTTAGTATATTTTTGGGAAAAAAAAAAAAGTACATACCAGCGATACATCTGACTCTCAATGAAACCACTTTACAAAAATATATCAAAGAAAGTTGATCTACAAACTTATTTATTACAAAAAAACTTATATTCTATTCATACAAGTCTATTTTTTAAATTTTGCCGGCATTAAATAACACATTGAGGTTGGTATACCATAAACCAAACCAAACCCCAAATAAATGTGACTTCAAAATTTAAGATATTATGGATTACTTGTAATTGTATAAATAAGTTCCAATATGAATAGATATAAATAATTATTGACTGATTTTAATCATGGTGATATTTTTGCATTGTATTAAGAATATAGTAACTAGGGTTTGTAAACTGGAGGAGAGAGTTATCATTGATAATGTTCTTTAAATCTTTCTATTTTTTTTAATTTTTAGACAGACTTTTTTATCATGTAAATTGTGGCCCAGAGAAAAAAACTGAGAATGATTCTCAGTTTTTTTCTCAGTTTTTTTGCTTTAAACAGTATGTTTATCAGTCTGCATGTTCAACAAAATTTTGTGGTCACTATTTTGGGCACCACATAAATTTTGTGGTCGCTGTTTTGGGCACCACATAAATTTTGTGGTCACTATTTTGGGCACCACATAAATTTTGTGGTCACTGTTTTAGACACCACATAAATTTTGTGGTCACTATTTTAGGCGCCCCATAAATTTTGTGGTCGCTATTTTGGGCACCACATAAATTTTGTGGTCGCTGTTTTAGGCGCCCCATAAATTTTGTGGTCGCTATTTTGGGCACCACATAAATTTTGTGGTCGCTGTTTTAGACACCACATAAATTTTGTGGTTGCTATTTTAGATGCCACATAAATTTTGTGGTTGCTATTTTAGGCACCCCATAAATTTTGTGGTCACTATTTTGTGCACCACATAAATTTTGTGGTTGCTATTTTAGGCACCCCATAAATTTTGTGGTCACTATTTTAGGCGCCCCATAAATTTTGTGGTCACTATTTTGGGCACCACATAAATTTTGTGGTCGCTGTTTTAGACACCACATAAATTTTGTGGTTGCTATTTTAGATGCCACATAAATTTTGTGGTTGCTATTTTAGGCGCCCCATAAATTTTGTGGTCGCTATTTTAGGCGCCCCATAAATTTTGTGGTCGCTATTTTAGGCGCCCCATAAATTTTGTGGTCGCTATTTTAGACGCGCCCATAAATTTTGTGGTCACTATTTTGAACAGTACATAAATTTTGTGGTCGCTATTTTGGATGCCACATAAATTTTGCTGTCAATATTTGGGAAGAATTATAAATTTGATATTTGCGAGAGCAGATTAATTTTCTCAAAATTTGGGATAGCATATTATAATATGACTCATTGTGTAATATCACTTGTCTTTCTTGCCTTGTAGGTTGACTTCATTTTGTAGTAAATTATTTTGTTTCTTGGTGCAGTCTTCTTTCATTTGCCATTTTTTTTTTCTTTTTTCCTCCTTCAGGGTGTGGACATTGTAAAAAAATGAAACCTGAATTTACAGATGCTGCAGCTGCGTTACGAACTCAAAATGTAAGTCACAAATTTTTTTTTCTTTTAAAGCTAAAATCTGTTTTATATGCAAAGTTGTGGTTACTCTGAGGCTAATTTTATCCCCCGTTTTTTTTTTTTTTCCATTACATTGTTATTTTTGAAAAATTATACCCAGTTATAATCTAAGGAAAAGAACAGTATAAAAATAAAGAAGACGAGGAAAACTATTTTTCTTGCCTACACATTTTGTCCTGTCATGGACTTTATAAAGGTTGAAATGAATTTTATTTTAAAGTATCTATAAAGAAATATTGTTTGCTATTAGAAAAAAAATGCTGAAAAATATTAAACATATTTGCAGTATGATGTTACGATATGTTTAAAAGAGATGAAAATTAACTTTATTTTTATTTTTGTTGCGTATATTGGTCCGTGCAGATGTGCATTGTGGTGCAGTGGATATTGGCTCAGAACGAGAAATCGGGGAGCCGAGTTCAAATTCCAGTTGAATTCATTGCATTCACTTATGTGCAAATACCCTTGGGAAAGGTATTAATCCGTCTCTTCCTTCTATGGGTTAAATAACAGGACAGATTGGGTTCTATAGCCTTGGCTGGCAACCAATCTACTGCAGAAAGCAATGGCAACCTACTGCGGGATAATCTTCTACCCAGTCAGTCATATCCCTTTCAAGATGTGATTGCCCAAGCATGTTTCACGTATGGCACTTAACTGACTGACTGAATCTAATAGTTGAAAACATAATTAAGTCTTCTGCTGGGCATAAAGTGGGGGGTGAGTTTTATATTGTTATGAAGTAATAAACTGATCCCTTAATAATTACTACACATTATTAAGGAAACTAAATACCCTTGGGAAAGGTATTAATCTGTCTCTTCCTTCCAGTTATGGGTTAAATAACAGGACAGATTGGGTTCTATAGCCTTGGCTGGCAACCAATCTACCGCAGAAAGCAATGGCAACCTACTGCGGGATAATCTTCTACCCAGTCATATCCCTTTCAAGACGTGATTGCCCAAGCATGTTTCACGTATGACACTTAACTGACTAATATTGGTCTGTGATGATGTGCGTTGTGGTGCAGTGAAAGAACAATAAATTGGAAAGCTGAGTTCGAATTCCAGTTGAAATTGTTGCATTCACTTACACACAAATACTTTTGGGAAAAGTATTAATCTGTCTCTTCCCTCCAGCTATGGGTCAAATAACATGACAGACTTAGTTGGCAAGCAGTCTACCACAGAAAGTAATGGCAAGCTGCTGTGGGATAATTTTCTGCCCAGTCAGTCGTGTCTCTTTTGAGACATGATTGTTCAAGTGTGTATTATGTATGACATTTAACTGACTGATGTTGGTCTGGGAAAGTATTGTTACCATTAGGAAAGGTGAGATTGAGAAAAAATTGGGATATAGATTAATATAATTGAAATTTCCTCTTTGATATCATGATTTTATGAATTCAAGTGCAGTATTAGATTGGCAGCAAAGTCATCATTTTACTGTTGAAATGGCCAGATGTAACCCTAAATTTTATATTAATAGTTTTGTCTACCACACTTCTCTACCATTTTTCTGACTTCTTGCTTCCCAGTCAACTTTCATCTAAAATGTCAATTGTTATTAATTTCATTTTTTTTGTTTTCTCTCTTTTTTTTGTTTTTTGTTTTCTCTCTCTCTTTTTTTTTTTTTTTTTTTTTTTAACTTTCTTTCTCTGATTTTTCCACATTCGGTAAACCCTTACATCTTAGTGTCTTTATTGCCTTATTTATGAGTGAAATGATTAAAAAAATGAAATAGCAGAAAAGTAAGATTTTAAGAATGTGTTTAAAGTGGTAGAAAAAATACTTTATTGGTAATCTCAATGTTTTGGCCATTGTACACCCAACCTTCTTCAGGATTTGTCTATATTTCTGAGATGGGGTATTATAATTATTTACATTGTTCGGACTGTTGTCCTCATCTTTGTTGCCATATTCACCTTCAATATCTGTCTATAATTCTGAGATGAGGTATTGTAATTATTTACACTATTTACATTGTGTGGACTGTTGTCCTCATCTTTGTTGCCATATTCACCTTCAACATCTGTCTATATTTCTGAGATGAGGTGTTGTAATTATTTACACTATTTACATTGTTTGGACTGTTGTTCTCATCTTTGTTGCCATATTCACCTTCAACATCTGTCTATATTTCTGAGATGAGGTGTTGTAATTATTTACACTATTTACATTGTGTGGACTGTTGTCCTCATCTTTGTTGCCATATTCACCTTCAATCTCTGTCTATATTTCTGAGATGAGGTATTGTAATTATTTACACTATTCACATTGTTCAGACTGTTGTCCTCATCTTTGTTGCCATATTCACCTTCAACATCTGTCTATATTTCTGAGATGAGGTATTGTAATTATTTACACTATTCACATTGTTCAGACTGTTGTCCTCATTATTATTGCAATGTTTTCGACTGTTGTGTACTCCAGCTTCTTCAGGTGATTCGAATTTTGAACTAAACCTTTTATTTTGATCACTAGGGTAGACTGTTCTCATTCTATGAGCCATGCTACTTCCAGATATTTTAGTTATCTCAGTTTAACTCAATTCTTTAAGTTTTTTTATATTCACCATGAGTGTTGCCAGGTATTGAACTTGCAGATCTTTGGATCAAGTAACGAAACCAACCAACACTTTTATCCACTGGGCCACAACTCCAAAATTTAAACAAATAACATTTCTTTTCCACTCTTTCTTTTTTCCATCCGTAAATCCAGATGGATTATGATGATTTAGAGTAATGACTGCCATTGATTGTTTCTTAACCAGTTGGGGACCTAGTAACAAAATCTTGCGTGTCTGGCAAGGACCCCAACGTGGATACATTTCAAACCTTGCCAGAAGTACAATGAGAAGGAAATTAGTTCTCTTGTCCATTTAATTTTTTTCTTCTGTGCTTATACAAGCACAGATATAAAGAGATGAACACAGATCATTTCAGTGTTCCATACCACAATGCAAACAAATCTACCAATAGAAGAAAATTATCCTGCAGAGGCAAATATAAACTGATGATTCATGAGGCTATATCCTAGACCTCAGGTCATTCAGCGGTTAATCAGATATGAGAATGGTGGTAAGGGTTGAAATATAGTCCGATTTATTTCTGGTCGATAACATAAAAAAAGGACGTTTCTTCTATAAAAAATTATCGATTTGAGTTCAGCATATACATTTGCATGGAATTAAGGATGTATTGGAAAGATTTGAAGGGGTAAAGGCCTTTGAGGAACAAAACAAAAATTTACCAACTTTTTTTTTGCTGGCATGTAGAATTAATAGCTAAGTATAAAGCTCAGGAAGTTGTTTCATTGTGTTGTCTTAGACAATTTTTTTCACCAGATTCTATTTTGCACATTAAATTATAAGTCTCCCTGTCACCCATGCATTGAATATTGCTCCAACACATGGTGTGGAGCTCCTGCTATATGTTTACAGATTCTTGATAAAATCCAGAGAAGAATCTGCAATGTTAAAGGTCCTGACATGACATCTCAGTTTCACCCATTTTCCCCACTACTGTAGCCTTTTCTATAATTATTTGTATTTTTTATTTATTTTATTTTTTATTTTATTTTATTTTTCTAATTTAAATTTTTTTTTTAAAGATCATTTTGCTCTAAGCAAGGATAGAATATAGCAATTGACATTGCATTTAAGTAAATTGGAAGGGAGTTCCACAGGCAGGGGGCTTACGGCCTATCACATTAAATATACCAGTTCTCGCTTGATCACCGAAGTTAAGCAACGTTGAGCCTGGTCAGTACTTTGATGGGTGACCGCTTAGGAATACCACGTGCTGTAAGCGTATAGTGACGGATGTGTGTTGTGGTGCAGTGGATATCGGCTCGGAAAGAGAAATGTAGGACTTGGGGACCCTGCCGTTAAAAACAAATCCCAATGAATTTTGATACTCGAAAAGAAAAAATGTATTACTAGACACAAAAACTTATATAAACAACAATAAATTGTTGAAAGAAAAATGGTATTACCAGCAATAAATAAAGTTTAGTTGGCAATAAATGACCCGCCAAGGTTGATTTGCCATAAAAACAAAACAACCAACCAACCACATGCAGGAAAAAGAACTAAGTAGAAGTGGTGGTTTCATTTAACTATTTGAATGATGAAAGAGTGGGATCTTGATACCAATTTAGTCGGACGCTTAAATTCATGTGAAGAAGAAAAAGCTTATCAGAGCAGTTTCATTGAAAATATTTGTAGAAAAGACAGATGTAATCCACATCATGTTGGTAAGAAAGTGACTGAAGTCAAGATACCAAGTTGTAAAAGCCAGGGCACAAATTTACTGTGGATGACCTTGCGATCAAAGCACTCTCCAGACATTACTGTCATACAATTTTCCCAATACTGTTCTTAATATATAAAAATATATACCCTCATCTCAATCCATATAAATAATATCTATTTGGACAGTAACTTTTCTTTCAAACATGTTTCATTGAATATTTTTTTGTTAATCATTTCACTCCTCGCAAAGCGGGACCTGCAACTAGTAAGCAAGGAGTTACAATAAGAGAAAGGACTGGGTACAGTGGGTATTGAGGAAAGGATAAAAGATGAACGGGATTGATGAAGATAGAAGATGACAATTGACATTGTATTTAAATTTTTGGAGATTGTAGTTATCAAGGAAGTAAGTAAACAAAAGGGATTTCCACAGGAGGGAATTGAGAGAAAAGACTGGGTACAGTGGGTATTGAAGAAAGGATAAAAGATGAAAGGGATTCAAGAAGATAGAAGATGGTGATTGACATTGTATTTAAATTTTTGGAGATTGTAGTTATCATGGAAGTAAGTAAACGGAAGGGATTTCCACAGGAGGGAAGTGAGAGAAAAGACTGGGTACAGTGGGTATTGAAGAAAGGATAAAAGATGAACGGGATTCATGAAGATAGAAGATGGCAATTGACATTGTATTTAAATTTTTGGACATTGTAGTTATCAAGAAAGTAAGTAAACAAAAGGGATTTCCACAGGAGGGAAATGAGAGAAAAGACTGGGTACAGTGGGTATTGAAGAAAGGATAAAAAGATGGATGGGATTCATGAAGATAGAAGATGGCAATTGACATTGTATTTAAATTTTTGGACATTGTAGTTATCAAGAAAGTAAGTAAACAAAAGGGATTTCCACAGGAGGGAAGTGAGAGAAAAGACTGGGTACAGTGGGTATTGAAGAAAGGATAAAAGATGAACGGGATTCATGAAGATAGAAGATGGCAATTGACATTGTATTTAAATTTTTGGAGATTGTAGTTATCAAGAAAGTAAGTAAACGAAAGGGATTTCCACAGGAGGGAAGTGAGAGAAAAGACTGGGTACGGTGGGTATTGAAGAAAGGATAAAAGATGAACGGGATTCATGAAGATAGAAGATGGCAATTGACATTGTATTTAAATTTTTGGAGATTGTAGTTATCAAGGAAGTAAGTAAACAAAAGGGATTTCCACAGGAGGGAAGTGAGAGAAAAGACTGGGTACAGTGGGTATTGAAGAAAGGATAAAAGATGAACAGGATTCATGAAGATAGAAGATGGCAATTGACATTGTATTTAAATTTTTGGAGATTGTAGTTATCAAGGAAGTAAGTAAACAAAAGGGATTTCCACAGGAGGGAAGTGAGAGAAAAGACTGGGTACAGTGGGTATTGAAGAAAGGATAAAAGATGAACGGGATTCATGAAGATAGAAGATGGCAATTGACATTGTATTTAAATTTTTGGAGATTGTAGTTATCAAGAAAGTAAGTAAACAAAAGGGATTTCCACAGGAGGGAAGTGAGAGAAAAGACTGGGTACAGTGGGTATTGAAGAAAGGATAAAAGATGAACGGGATTCATGAAGATAGAAGATGGCAATTGACATTGTATTTAAATTTTTGGAGATTGTAGTTATCAAGAAAGTAAGTAAACGAAAGGGATTTCCACAGGAGGGAAGTGAGAGAAAAGACTGGGTACAGTGGGTATTGAAGAAAGGATAAAAGGTGAAAAGGATTCATGAAGATAGAAGATGGCAATTGACATTGTATTTAAATTTTTGGAGATTGTAGTTATCTGGAAAGCAAGTAAGCAGAAGGTAGGAAGTGTGATTAAAGAAAGGATTGGATTTCCCATTTACCCGTTTGACGGATTTTTACTACTTAATCATTGGTCTTTAGCGGTTACTTATATTTGTCTAATATTTAAGCAATAAAAATCTGTCAAATTAACAAATATAAAAAAAACTATTCTTTTCTTGAGAAACTGCTTTGTTTAGTTTAGGATATAAAACTGAGCAGATATGGTTATTACGAGAATCAGAAAAATCTGTATTTAAAGTTACTATTCAGAGTGCTTGTCCATTGATACTCTCTGTAGCCAAGAGGTTAAAGCATACCAGATCCATTAGTGGTTTAGTAAAAAAAACCAAAAAAAAAAAAACAAAATCTGCATTTCAAGTGTTCCAAGAAATAGTACTTAAAATGTGCCTTGTGACACAGTGGATATTGGATTGAAACAAGAAATTGGAAAGCCAAGTTCAGATTCCAATTGAATTCGTTGCATTCACTTACACACAAAAACCCCTGGGAAAGGTATGAATTCTTTGCTTTTCTCTCCAGCTAAGAAGGTTGGGTCTCTGTGTCAGGCCAGAAAGTTTTTTTTCGCCTGAATCCAGTATTGCAGAATTATAAATCTACCCTTCATTCATGCATTGAATACTGTTGCCATATCTGGTCGGTTGCTCCTGTTATTCATCTTGAGGTTCTCAACAAAATTCAAAGAAGGATGTAATTGGTCCTGACTTGGCGTCTCAACTTCAGTCACTTTCTCACCGACGCGCCGTGGCTTACCTCTGTCTTTTTCTACAAGTATTTTCATGGCAACAGTTCTGACAAACTTTTCTTTCCTTGTACCCCGACCATTTGAATTTAAACATGCTATTCTAGTAGTACATTTCAATTTACATGGTCAGGGCACCAAATAAAAGATAATGGACTTTATGAACCTATCTTCTTCTAAAATTTTGTTAGGGGAAAGATATAAATTTCAGCCGACAGAAGCACCGGCTGCTCAGTCAGTGAATATTAAATTTTTCCTTATTATGAAATGGTTAATATTACTATTGATATTAAAATGCTTTAAAATGAAATTACCTAACAGTTTGTCTTATTCATTGACAAGGACATTTTTACTGATCCTATTCATCTCTGGATCTATTTATTTTACAAGGGAGAGCATTCTATTTTTTTATGGCAGGGGTTACTTCCCTTGAGATGACCCCCCCCCCCAAAAAAACGAAAAACACAAAAACAAAAACAAAAAGAAAACTAAGATGAAACAGTCAGTCAGTTAAGTGCCATACGTGATACACTCTTGGGCGATCATGTCTCAAAAGAAACATGACTAACTGGGCAGAACATTATCCTGCAGTAGGTTGCCATTGCTTTCTGCGGTAGACTGGTTGCCAGCCAAGGCTATAGAACCCAATCTGTCCTGTTATTTAACCCATAACTGGAGGGAAGAGACGGATTAATACCTTTCCCAAGGGCAATTGCGTGTAAGTGAATGCAAGGGATTCAGCTGGAATTTGAACTCGGATCCCCGATTCCTCGTTCCAATATCCACTGCACCACAACACACATCCAAGATGAAACAACCTGCTTTAAAAAATTAGATTTACACCTTTTCTATTATATTTTAATTTATAATTTTGTGGGCCCAGACCTTTTGGAATTTGACCCATCCCCTTTTTTTGTTTTCTTTTCCCCCAAAGTATTTGTTACCTGTATTTTCATTTATTTCATTTGCAGCAGTTGATGATTGATGAGATTGTCACCATTTTTAAAATTGCTGCTCAATTAGGTAGGGTGAGAAAATTTAGCAACTTTATCAATTTAAAGCGGTTTCTAAATCAAAATTTATTCTAAAATCACAATCCAGTTCAAAGACGCTAGTAATTAACCTCATTAAGTAAAGTACTAACTTTTAATTTGTATTTACTTTTAATGTACATAATGTTAGAAAATTTGAGATTTATTCAGATAAAGTTTATCATTATTTTGCCTGTGATAAAATGTTGACAATTTACTTGTGCTAACATTTCAGCAAAGAAAAAAAAAATTCCAGACTAAATAATGATTGTTCCCCTACAGTTTATCATTATTTTGCCTATGATAAAATGTTGACAATTTACTTGTGCTAACATTTCAGCAAAGAAAAAAAAAAATTCCAGACTGAATAATGATTGTTCCCCTACAGTTTATCATTATTTTGCCTGTGATAAAATGTTGACAATTTACTTGTGCTAACATTTCAGCAAAGAAAAAAAAATTCCAGACTAAATAATGATTGTTCCCCTACAGTTTATCATTATTTTGCCTATGATAAAATGTTGACAATTTACTTGTGCTAACATTTCAGCAAAGAAAAAAAAAATTCCAGACTAAATAATGATTGTTCCCCTACAGTTTATCATTATTTTGCCTGTGATAAAATGTTGACAATTTACTTGTGCTAACATTTCAGCAAAGAAAAAAAAAATTCCAGACTAAATAATGATTGTTCCCCTACAGTTTATCATTATTTTGCCTGTGATAAAATGTTGACAATTTACTTGTGCTAACATTTCAGCAAAGAAAAAAAAAATTCCAGACTAAATAATGATTGTTCCCTTACAGTTTATCATTATTTTGCCTATGATAAAATGTTGACAATTTACTTGTGCTAACATTTCAGCAAAGAAAAAAAAAAATTCCAGACTAAATAATGATTGTTCCCCTATAGTTTATCATTATTTTGCCTATGATAAAATGTTGACAATTTACTTGTGCTAACATTTCAGCAAAGAAAAAAAAATTCCAGACTAAATAATGATTGTTCCCCTACAGTTTATCATTATTTTGCCTGTGATAAAATGTTGACAATTTACTTGTGCTAACATTTCAGCAAAGAAAAAAAAAATTCCAGACTAAATAATGATTGTTCCCCTACAGTTTATCATTATTTTGCCTGTGATAAAATGTTGACAATTTACTTGTGCTAACATTTCAGCAAAGAAAAAAAAAAATTCCAGACTAAATAATGATTGTTCCCTTACAGTTTATCATTATTTTGCCTATGATAAAATGTTGACAATTTACTTGTGCTAACATTTCAGCAAAGAAAAAAAAAAATTCCAGACTAAATAATGATTGTTCCCCTACATGATGCCAAAGTGTTATCTCCATATTTTTTATCTATTTATTTTTTTATTTATTTATTTTATAAGTGTAAAGGATAATCAACTTTTTTTTAATTATATGAAATGTTAAAAATATGGACCTATAGAGAGACCATGTATGATATGGAGGCACATCAAAGAAAAACTAATGCTTCATTGAAAATACTTATAAATTATAATTTATTTAAACGAGTAATTTTTTAACACCTGTCTCATCAGACCAAAATTACCAATGGTATAAATTTATTATAATTATTATTTAAAAAAAAACAAAAAAAATACAAGACAGCAGAAAGTCTAGATGCTTCTTGTAGAAAATCTATTCTCTCGGGATTTATAATATTGCAGGGAGAAGTGATGGGGTTGTTATCTATCTGATTATCATGTGTAGTGGTTGGGAAAACATAGTAACAGATAAAATACACATACACACTCGCACATTATATATATATATATATATATATATATGCTTCATTTGTAAACGAGTTATTACACAATCTAGGTTTCTACCATGTGTCTTCAGGCAATTTGCAAACTGATTTTACCGGGTTTTTTTTGGGTTTTTTTAGGTCGCCCAATAACTTGTTTTCAAATGAAGAATATTCAAAAGTTCTACAATATAATTGTATTGAACATTTTTTAATACATATGTGCACTGGTCTAATTTTATTATGACCAAAAATTATGTAATTAAATAATATATATATATATTTATAAAACATTTAATAAAATAATGTGAGATCATATTTTACTAATAAAATGGGATACAGAAGCATTATGTTTAAAATTTACTAGGCACCTTTTGACTAACTCTTCTTCAGAACAAAAATCGTCAGTAATATTAGACTGAGTAACAAATAAGAAAAATTTTTTATTAGCAACGAAAATTAAAATGTAAGGATAAGGGGAGAGGGAAAATTATCCTCTGTTAGGTAATGAAGTAGCCATTACCTAATAGAGGATATTTTTTAAATGTTTGTGTGTGTGTGTGTATATATATATATATAGATAGATATATTTTAATTCAGATACTTCAATCCAAGGAAAAAAAGCAGGAAGGTAAATTTCAAAAAACTCGATCCTAATTAATATTAAAAATTTTATTTTAATATTAAAAAATGATACAGGAAGAGAGCTCCATGTAATAAAAATTACAGAGCAAATATATATTAAAAAAGGATTAATTCAAAGATGTTGAATGGCCATTTCGATATGAAGATCCCCACGGGGGACAACACATCACATCAGCAACAGAAAAAACCTCCAGTTTCTGAAAGGTGTTTTCTGTTGCTGATGTGATGTGTTGTCCCCCGTGGGGATTTTCATATCGAAATGGCCATTCAACATCTTTGAATTAATCCTTTTTTAATATATATATATATATATATATATATATATACTAGCTGGTCAGACCAGCCTACAATAGTTTGAAAAAGTGCTCAATGCACACCCAAAACAAATGAATTGAATATGCAGAACTAACAATATGTTAAAGAAGAGAACACACACGACTTATTGCTACCCAGGTTTCAACCACTCAAGTCTCATCAGGCAAGAGGAACTGCTTGCCTAATGAGACCTGAGTGGTCAAAACCTAGGTAGGAAGTAAAGTGTGTGTTTTATGTTCTTTAATATATATATATATATATATATATATATATATATATACTTTTTATTTCATATGTAAATTCCAATTTTACATTTGGGGAATAGCTATTTGAACAGGTTACTAGAACCCACCTTGTTCAATGCTAGGTGGATGTAAAATGAAGAAATTCTAGTATACCGGAAATAAAGATTAGCTTTAAAAAAAAAAAAAAAAAGGCAATCAGGAAGGTTGGTTAGGAAAAAGCCAAGAAGAGGAAAGAGGGAGAATAGTAGTACACTTAAGAGAGAAGAGAAAACAAAAAGAATAAAATTGTTTTCGATGCTCACATTTTAAATGAATTTTAATAAATAAAAAAAGCTGCCTTCAAGTTTTCAATTTAACTTTAATTGAAAGGTCCAGTAAGCAAAATACTCTAGTGCATTTTAAACCAAAATTATATTAATTGGAATCTAAAATTTTCAGATTTAGAAAAAAAAAAATTTCACTGTTTCGGCCATTTTTGATCAATCGACACATTTTGTAAATAGAAACCAATTCTCAGTTTTAAAAATCTTGCAAAAATAAAATATGCTTTGTTAACATGTTGTTTTAGTAAAATTAGCAAATTTAAACTTACCTTAATCTGATTTCAAACACATATTACTTGCTTACTACTAAAAATGTACTATAAAAGAGTTTCTTAGTCACAATAGTCCTTCTATACCTGGGGTGATGAATGACAGGTGGCAGATGGAAGCTGTCAAAAAAAAGTTAAGTATGGTAACCAAAATTGGCATAAATGTGGCTTAATCATAGGTTTCATTTTTTGTTTTTTTAACTACATAGTAAAATTAAAAATTTAACATATTTTCAGCAATTATCTAATATTTCATAGAATTTTAGTTAGTTTGAAGATGTTTTCTGAAAAATATAAATTAAAATAATATTCAACTTTCTTTTAAATGAATTTATAAAATGCTATGGTATTTATGAATTTTTATTTTGGATATGTATTTTTCATATTCATTATTAGGTACTTCCACAAATTGTGAATTTCACAATTTTTTAGCAAAATGAGGAAACTGGGAATTAAAAATATAAAACTTACTTTAAATTTTGAAGGAAGGATTTACAAAGACCATTGAATGTTGATACGTAGGGCACAGGAAACACGGAAAAAAATAAAAAAATTGTACCTGCCAAAAAAAGTTTATATAGGGTTTTTTTTTTTCTCTGTAAGGAGCACAACCTTTGAAACACATAACCTTGTAATGATATAGCACTTGTAATGATATAGCACTTGTAATGATATAGCACTTACGGCCACCTATAAATTAAGATACAGGTCACTGGCATGCACACAAAAAAGTGTTTTAATTACTTTAAAAATGTCATGGCTTGAATATTTGTATAAAATTTTTCAATTTTTAATTAGTAAATATAGTCTTCATGTATTAACTTAATAACCTGATGGAATCAATGATTTTTGAAACTTGATAAATTATTATAATAAAAATGGAAACAATTCTTGTAAAAATTCATTCATCAAAAAAAAATTTTCTCTTCAGACTATGATATATTTTAATATATATTGTTTATGAAACTAATTAAAAGTTTATCTAAATAAAAAATGGCATAGTTATATTTATGTTTGTTTTTACAATTGGAGTAGATAGATCTATCTATCGCCCAGTTCACACTCCACCCATGTCTATTGAACAGGTGAAGAGGCTCATCCCTTGTTCCCTGTTTAGGATGTGGTTTCTGGCTTTCTTTTCCAATCTTTTCACTATTACGTAGCCCCCTGCACATCAGTGGCATTACCACCTTGCTTGGGGTGATACGATTAAAAAAAAAAAAAATTTGAAGCATTAACATTCCCCAATGAATCCTGCATTTAATTATTTAAAGAAATTCCCTGAAGTATAATTAATTTCTAGATATTTAAAAAATTTAATTGGTAGTAGGGGTCACATATGTAAAAAAAAAAAAAAATTTTTATTAAGATTTTATTATAAATAATGATTTAATAAGTCACTTGAATAACTCCTGAAAGTTTCATCAAAATTTGTCCATTATTTGATTTTTGTAAGAATTTCCAAATTAATGTGTGTTTTACCGTCAAAAAAGTGAGCTGTATATTGTGTTTGCTGTAATAATCTCTTGTTAAAATTGGGCCACTTGCTGACGAAAGAAAAACAAGATTTTTTAACAAAAATTTTGATTATGTTAGAATAATTTAAAAAAGATTTAAAAATGATGAAAAACTCTTTTGAGCTTTCCTCGTAATAATAGCACAGAGATTTTGACAATAAAACTTTGTTTTTGTTAAGTTGGAACCCTTTTAACATCATCATATGCTATTTTAATTCTTACATATATATATATATATATATATATGAGCTTATCTAGGTTAAAAACTAGCAATGATTTATGAGGGTTTTGTCAAGAGTTAGATGTATTGCTAGGGAATAATTTTGTTTTAGTTTCCCCAAAATATATATTGCTGGTAATATTTTTCCTTAAAAAATTAATAATTGTGCCATTACAAAACTTTAAAGTCGGCATAATACTGCTCAGTTAAGTGACAAACTTCTCCACATTAATTCTATTAACACTCTGTATCAATATTGAATACCACTTAAGAACGATATCAGTCAGTTAAGTGCCATATGTGATACATGCTTGGGCGATCATGTCTGGAAGGAAGAGACAGATTAATACTTTTCCCAAGGGTATTTGCGAATAAGTGAATACAATGGATGCAACTGGAATTCGAATAAACTACTTAAAAAACAGATGTGCGTTGTGGTACAGTGGGTATCGGCTCGGAAACGGGGAGCCAAGTTTGAATTCCAGTTGAATCCATTGTATTCACTTACACGCAAATACCCTTGGGAAAGGTATTAATCCGTCTCTTCCTTCCAGTTATGGGTTAAATAGCAGGAAAGAGTGGGTTCTATAGCCTTGGTCGGCAACCAGTCTACCGCAGAAAGCAATGGCAACCTACTGCGGGATAATCTTCTGCCCAGTCAGTCATGTCTCTTTCGAGACATGATCGCCCAAGCATGTATCACGTATGGCACTTAACTGACTGACTGACCTTAAAAAACAATGATCTTGGCACTAAGCATCATCACAACTCAACACAACAATGTGTGTGTATATTTGTGTATGTATGTACGTATGTATGTATGTATATACACACACACACACACACACACACATGTGTATATATATATCTCCACCCACGTCTATTGAACAGGTTAAGAGGCTCATCCCTTGTTCCCTGTTTAGGATGTGGTTTCCGGCTTTCTCTTTTCAAATATTCTCACTATTACGTAGCCCCCTGCACACATATATATATATGTATATAGAAAATGTGGTTATTATTTAAAATTAACTTAATTTACATTGTAACACGAAACATTGATTTGAAAATGATTTACATTTGAATGTAGAAAACAATACACGTTATTTATTTAAAGAGTTAATGTGGATTTGGGAAGACAGAAAAATCTAGATTTTATGTGTGTGTTTAATTTAACTAACCAGAATGTAATTTAACTTTTAAATTGAGAATATTGGTTATATGTTAATGGAATAAAGGGTTTCTTCTTTGAAGCTTAACAGTAAAGCTCATTGAGTCTAAACTACTCCTTTGGTGTGATGTATCATTTTTGTCACAAGATTATTGTCTTAGCTTTCTTTGTATTCCAGTATTTTTTACAAACAAAAAAAGAAAGAAACCATTTTTATTTTTGATCTGACTTGAAGGGACCCTTGGTATGATTAAAAAATTTTTATTTTGGTTCAGAGTGCATTTTTTTTTTCCTCAATTTTTTCATATACTCTTGTATAAATTTTAATATCTATTTAATTAATTTGCTTTGTATTTTGATATATTATCAGATATATGTAAGTTAATGGATGAATATTCTTTTATGAAAAATTTTTAACTATATTCTAAGGTGAACATTTTGCAATGTTTACATACACGTATTCCATTACGTTTAATAGATTTTTATTTTTAAGAAATTTAATAATAGTTTTCATATAAACACAAGGGGCATATATATATATCACAACTCAACACTCTGTGTGTGTGTGTGTATATATATATATATATATATATATATATATATATATATAATTCCAGGTGAAGAGGACTCAAAGTTTTTTTTATTTTAAGTGCTCTGGCATTTATTTTATTATAAACAATGCTCAATATAATGAGTATTATAGAGCTTAATATGATATAGTTATATAGTTATTAATGTAAATCATCTGCACAACTACATCAACGTTGCCTGATGATGAGAACCTCTCTCGAAACAGAAAATTTCCATGTTGCAATGTACAATTGATACATAACTATATAATTATATCATATATACACATACACACACACACACAAACACACTTGTGCAGAATATTAACAACTCACTAGTTTTTCACCAATATATATATATATATATATATATTTATTCAGATACTTTAATCCAAACGGAAAAAGCAGGAAGGTAAATTCCAAAAACCCGATCCTAATTAATATTAAAAAATGGTACAGGAAGAGAGCTCCATGTAATAAAAAATTACAAAGCAAATATAAATTAAAATAGGATTCATTCAAGGATGTTGAATGACCATTTCGATATGAAAATCCCCACGGGGGATAACACATCACCTCAGCAACAAAAAAATCCTTTCAGAAACTGGAGAAAAATCAGTCTAATTTTCCCTTTTAAATAGATTTGCAAAGAAATTAAAAAAAGGAAGATAAAATAAAATCAAATAAACAAGAAAAGAAAAATTGGCATCATCTGGGTTCGCAAAAAAGGAAAGAGAATTGTAACGTAAAAGGAACAGACGGCGTGTTGAATTGATATTAGGTTAAGCAAAATGGAAAAAAGGTGGGAGATAAGAGAGATAAAGGAAGGGAGGGAAAAAAGAAAAGAAAGAAAAAATTTTTTTATATATTACAGACGCTGGACATATTCAAAAACCTAACTTCCCAAAAACGTTGAAGTATTAGAAAAAGGCCTTTACTTAAAAAGGTATAATTATTTTTAAAGGGAATAAAAAGATATAGGATTTAAAATATTAGGTCATTTAATTTAAACTAAATAATGATACCGCTAGGTATAAAAAAAAATTTTTTTTCATTTACAATTATACATACATATAGATATACACACACACACACACACACACACACACACACTTCAATTATGAATGCATATACACACACACACACACTTCTTCAATTATGAATGCATATACACACACAAACACACACACACACACACACATACATTCAATTACATACACACTCATATATGTATATACACATACATGCGCATACACACACATATATGTACACACATATACAAAAAATCTACACACACAATATATATGTACACACACACATGTATACATATACACACATACATATATCTACATTATACATATGCACACACATACATATAAAAAGTAAAAAAACTTAATGAATATTATAAGAAGAGCATTTAAATAGCTAAAAAAATTTTTACACACATAAATACATATATACACACATATATATACAAATATACACATAACACACAAACATACACATATACATAAAAATTATAAAAAGAAAATTAAAAATTTAAAATCCGCCCTATGACGGCACTTATTAATGAATTCCTTTCTAAGATTCAAAAGTAAGTCCTGATGAGGATACTTCAAAATCAGAATCTTCTCCAATAGACATAGACGGCACCTATCACGAAAATTTTTAGGGGTACAGGCTGAGCCTATTAGTTTCCAGCTGATTATAGGGTCCTGCCCTTCCTCCTTCATTTTCCAGAATCTACGTGATAGTGCCGTCTGGAATATATATATATATATATATATATAAGCATACCTCAGTGAAAAACTAGTGAAAGTTTGAGTTGTTAATATTCTGCACTATGCTCTTACTTGTGTGTGTGTGTGTATGTATATATATATATATATATATATATATATATATATAAAAACACCTGAAATTTTGTTTATCTTGGTCACTAATATTAACAACCAATTTTGTTTAACTCAGCCACACAGTTTGGAAAATTTTGTCCTAGACCATCTATCACCCAAAATTCAAGAACCCTGTCTATACAGCTATTTAACCCCCATAGATTTGGAGGAGAGTTGAATTTATGCCTCTCCAAAGGTCATTTATACAAAAATGAACAATAAAAAGGTGGAAATTTTAATTTTGCTTACTGGGTCTACTTTCCAGGTTGATAACCACAACACTTCCTGCAAATCTACATAATTTTTCATACAATTCCTCATTCAACATTTCCGTTATTTACAGATAGATGGATACTTGGCTGCTGTTGATGCTACAAAAGAAACCAAACTAGGTGAACGGTTCAAAGTTAGTGGTTATCCTACCGTCAAATACTTCAAGTAAGTCATTGAGCTTTGATAATTATATTATATACTGATAACATCATTTTTTTTTTTTTCTTTTTATAAGCGTTTCACCCCAAGCAAGGCATGTCACTGCCACTACTGCGCAGGGGGCTACATAGAGTGGAGAAAGGATGATTAAATATAGGAAATGTCAGAGGGTGGGTGATAGGTGGGTAAGGATACCGAGAATGAGGGTTGGGTAGATGAGTGTTCTGAGAATAATTGGGAGTTAGGGTGATAGGAGGTATCTATTGACCCTACATTTAAACACCTGGAGATTGTAGCTGTCGGGAAAGCAGACTTGTGGAAGGAAGTTCCTCAGGCGGGAAGCGTGAGAAAAGAAGCTGTTGGAGTAGAATTTACAGTTACATCTTATCTGTTTAACTGTCAAAGGGTGGGACCTAGTTGCTAATCTAGTATCTCGTGTAAATTCCTGCTTAGGCGGCACCAGTGCTCTAAGTTCATCGGAGCAGAAGCCATGAAAGTACTTGTAGAAGAGGCACAGGGAAGCCACATCACACCAGTGAGAGAGTGGTTGCAGCCGGTCTGCCAAGTCAGTATCAACCACGTTACAGATCCTCCTTTGTATTTTGTCAAGATCCCCAAGAAGAGCAGCAGGGGCACCCGACCAGATATGGCAGCAATATTCAATACACGGGCGGATGGTAGATTTGTATATGTGCAGAATAGATTCAGGTGGGAAAAACTTTTGGGCCCTGCACAGAGAGCCGACTTTCATAGCGGCAGATTTGGCAATGAATTCGATAGTCATGGTGTAGTATTTTACTCTCTGGGAGGCTAGCCTGTCCCATGCTAATGGGAGGTAGATGCGATTGTCTATGGTGGTTAGTTGATAACAGCTTCGTTTTAGAAGCATTGAAATTTACTAGCCATTTCCTACCCCAGGCCACTACGGATTGGAGGTCCTTTTCAAGTACAGCAGTGAGGTTCGCTTTGTCATTCACACCTGGTTTTTGATTGATGCGAGAGTAGATTGTTGTGTCATCGGCATACATGCCAACTTGGGATCTAATGGCATCTCGGGGAGATCATTAATGTAGATCAGAAAGAGCGTGGGACCTAGGATAGAACCTAGAGGGACGCCCGCAATCGTATGGTAGTTTTGGGAGGCATGCCCATTTAATACCACCTTCAATGTGCAGTTAGAGAGGAGTGACTGGATGAGGTCAAACAGATGTCCAGTTTCCCGTAGCTCCGCAGTTTGCACAAGAGGCCAGCATGCCAGACCCTGTCGAACGCTTTGGAGCAAACCATACCACACCGCAAATATCCCCACATTACAGAGCATTAAATACTTTGGGGAAATATGTGATTCAAAGAGAGCCTATTAAAGATACCATACTGGAATGAAAAGTTTTTCAAGGCATTGAACATTTTTCTTCCTGGTATGGCATCTTTAGTAGGCTCTCTTTGAGTGTGTGTGTGTGTGTGCACGATTATATAGCTTGGTATATTTTAAAAGAGTATATAAAAGATGTAGGTATATGGCTACTCCACTCTCATTATAATCTGGAAAATATATCAAAATTTGAATTATGTGAGGGTCAGTTATCAGTCAACACGTCAACACCTGATGACTACGTTTGTGCTACTGATGAGGAAAAAACAGGTTTCATTGAATAATATAGACGAGTTCTGTCTATTTATTTTGTGTAAGATCCTTTCGTATGATTTGATTAGCTTGATAGTGTTGTCATGAAAAGACGACAAGAAATCGCAGTAATTGTTGATTTTTATTTATCAGGTTTGAGCTTTCAGCTTACGTAAACCATTATCAAAGGTTGAACATTTAATATACAGTGAACATAGAACATTTAAATTATTAACAGAGTGGAGTTATACAGAGAAAATTAAACCGGTCCATTTTTTGCATCGCAGATGGCCGTAGGCCGAGAACAAAATGGTGGTAGTAGGTATTTGGTCAAATGAGAGTATAGTGGTAATAGCCCAACCAATCCCAAACATATCACTCTCTTATATCGTAGCCAAATGCACTCCAACTACCAACTAGACAAAAATATCCTAAAAAAACTCATAAACACTAATATCTCTCCGACAAACCCCAACAAAAGAATTAAGTTTATCATATATTACGCTAAATCCACAACATCCAACTCAATTGTCCGCAATGACTTCTCCCCCACCGTTAGTGATTTGCAAAAAAACAATGTAGTTTATAAATTCAAATGCCCCTTTCAGGAATGTTTCTCTAACAAACTAAATAATACCTACATTGGACATACTATGGACTCGCTTTCGTGGAGGCTTACATTATACTTAAATGAAAATTCTAATATATTCCGACATTTAAAACACCACGGCTATCAACACACACTACTTAGAAAAACACTTGTTGAAAATACATATATACTTAGATATATATACTTAGACAAGAAAATAATAAACGAAAACTTAAAAATTCTATAAGCTATCTACATCAAACAGTTTAAACCTAGCTTAAATAAAATAAATTTCGACATCTCCACTAACATACTCCAATACCTATAATTGACGGGAGAGGTCATAGTTATTATACTTACCCCCTACACCCATAGTAGTAGCAGTTCCCCGTCCAATCCCCTCATGCCACTATACTCTCATTTGACCAAAAACCTACTACCACCATTTCGTTCTCGGCGTGCGGCCATCTGTGACACAAAAAATAGACCTGTTTAATTTTCTCTGTATAACTCCACTCTGTTAATAAGTTAAATGTTCTATGTTCACTGTATATTAAATGTTCATCCTTTGATAATGGCTTATATAAGCCGAAAGCTCAGACCTGATAAAAAAATCAACAATTACTGCGATTTCTTGTCATCTTTTCATGACAACACTATCAAGCTAATCAGATCATACGAAAGGATCTTACATAAAATAAATAGACAGAACTTGTCTCTATTATTCAATGAAACCTGTATTAATATATATATATATATATATATAAAGCTTATTTATAAATGGAACTTTGATTGTGTCTGTGTGTGTATCTTTTACCTATAGACTCCGAAACGGCTGAACAGATTTTCTTGAAAATTTACACATTTGTACTATAAGCGTCTGTGAGTGTTCTTAGCTAGGTTTTGTGTCGAGGTACCTCTGATAAATATGCAAAATTGATAATCGAAAAAATGGGGTTATAGAAGGAGTGGTCTGATTTTAATCAAATTTGATACACTCATAGACAAAGACATAAGAAACGATATTCAGAAGTTTCAAGATTGCAGTTCTTTCAATAGTGCAGAAAATCGATAATATATATATAAAAGGCGAGATGTTTGTGTGTGTGTCTGTTTATCTGCCTGTATGTCTGTATTTTTTTCAGCCCTTTTATTTTAGTTTTTGCTTCGGGTTTGGCTCTAAGTAGGTATAATTGTATTTCTTAGTCTCAGCCATGATACCATTTACTCAGAAAACTTATTTAGCTTTCAAAATTCAGTTTACGACAAAAAACTTATTTGATATCGATACCAGGAAATCAAAATTTGACTTACATCCAATCATTTTTCTTTCAGTCTACGGTTTCGCTTTAACTGGAAACAACTATTGCTTTTTAGTCTTTCGTGCCAACGTCCAAAGAGTCTGAGCTCCAGGACCATGGATTAGTTTTAAAGCTTTCATTACACCTGAGCAACGCCGGGCTATACTGCTAGTATATATATATATATATATATATATATATGTGTGTGTGTGTGTGTATATGTGTATACACACACATATATCTATATATATATATATATATACACACACACACACACATACACACACACACGTGTGTGTGTGTCTATGTGTGTATATGAGTGTGTGTATATATATATATATGTGTGTGTGTGTGCGTGTGTAGTGAATGAATAGAAATTTCAGACCAATTCTTAGTTTTATATATTGCTCTTTTTTTATTTCCAGAGATGGTGAATTCTTATGGGATTATAATGAAAGAAAAAAAGAACAGATAATTTCCTTCATGAAAGAGTGAGTAATTTCTTCACCTTTGGCTAACAAAAACATCAAACACTGTCTGAAATTTTTTTTTTTAGACTTTTACTAGACTAACTTATCACTAATATTTTCTGTCAAGATTTTAGAGCACTTCATGATCAACAATATTTTTTAAGAAAATTTCTTTCCGTCTCTTTTAAAAGCAAATAAATTCTTAGGATTTCTTATTCTTGAGTATGCAACATACAACTGGTCATTAATAAATATTTCTTTCTGGAGCCAAATTCCAATTTCATTAAATATTTGGATTTGTTTATATTTCTTGCAAATGCAGAGCAAACAGGAAACTAGATTCTTGTGTTGAGTTGTCCAGGAAGTACATGCTGATTTTAGAAGAAATTAAAACACAAAACAAAATTATGCCATTAAATATTTATTCATTTACTTTTTGCCATTTTTCCTTTAACTTGAAGATTCTGTCTTTTTAGAATTTTGGTTTCTTGGCAAAGAACTCTTTAAGGTAGGTTTTTATGTCATCCAAAGAATTAAAATTTTTACCATTGACATTATTTTGTAAGGACCTGAATAAATGAAAATTCAAAGGAGCAATGCCTGGTGAATATGACTGGTGGGGTAACACATCCCAGCCAAGCTGCAACAATTTTTGCCAGGTCGCCAAAGAAATGTGGGGTCTGGCATTTTCCTGATGGAAAACACCTTTCCTGTTGGCCAATTGTGGATATTTTTCTTGAATCGCTACCTTTAATTAATCCTTTTGTGAGCAGTACTTTTCAGAATCAATTGTCTGGTTACTCATCGTACAAGATTCCTTTCCAATCCCACCAGATGCATGGTATGACTTTCTTAGAATGAAAACCTGCTTTTCGGGTGACTAATGTTGGCTCATGTTGCTGACCCCACAATTTTTTTTTCACTGAACATTGTTGTAACCAATCCACTTCTCATCACCTTCACAATTTGCTTAAAAAAAAAACATGCATTTTCATTGCATTTACGCAGCAAATGATAGCTAGAAATGTAATCCAGCAGATTCTTTTCACTCAGATCATGTGGTACCCAAACATCGTAGCGATTTGAGTATCCAAGTCACTAAGTTTTCATGGATGGTGGATTTTCATAAATTTAGTGTTTCTGCCAATTCCTATGTTGTGTAATACATGTTATTATGAATGTCTTGATTTAGCCGTCATCTGTAGTGGAGTGGGTCTGCTGAGCGTTCTTCCTCAATAAGGCTACAATCACCAACTCTAAACTTAGCAAACTTCTCCCATACAATTCTGTCAGCTAAAACACTTTCACTTTATACAGTTATTGCTTATAACGCATGTTTGCCTTTATGGTAATAAAAAAAGCAAGTGTTTAAAATTCATCTTATAATCTTCCATTTTCATAGGGATGCAAAATTGACATAAATTAAGTAATTTTAAATTTTCTTTCTTAAGATATATTTTGAAGTTTGCTCTAATTGGAAATATAAGCCTATTATATCTTTTTTTTTTTAATCATATCACCCCAAGCAAGGCGGTAATGCCACTGATGTGCAGGGGGCTACATAGGAGTGAGAAGATTGGAAAAGAGAAAACCGGAAACCGTATCCTAAACAGGAAACAAGGGATGAGCCTCTTCACCTGTTCAATAGACGAGGGTGGTGTGTGAACCGGGTGATAGTTTAGTCTATCTACTCCAATTGAAAAAAAAAAAAAAAAGTGAGAAGATTGGAAAAGAGAAAACCGGAAACCGCATCCTAAACAGGAAACAAGGGATGAGCCTCTTTACCTGTTCAATAGACGTGGGTGGAGTGTGAACCGGGTGATAGTTTAGTCTATCTACTCCAACTGAAAAAAAAATTAATTAAAAATTTAAAAAAAAGAGTGAAAAGATTGGAAAAGAGAAAAAAACCGGAAACCACATCCTAAACAGGAAACAAGGGATGAGCCTCTTCACCTGTTCAATAGACGAGGGTGGAGTGTGAACCGGGCGATAGTTTAGTCTATCTACTCCAATTAAATCTGTCATTATTGAACTTGTTGGAACATGAACAACTAAAAATCGGCATGAACTTTCTGGACAACCATGACTCACTAATTACAATTATTAATTCCTCTTTGACATATAAACCTAAGGAAAGGACTTTTCATTTTGACTCAATGATTCCAGCTACAGTTAACCTCTTTTTTTTTTTCTACAACATTACCAATAAATGGGGATTAAATGACTGACCGCATCTGGTAATCTAGGGAAATTTAAATGCTTGCTTGTAATTTTATTTGGATCAAAAAATTGGTTTGATTTATTTTCGACAGCTCATCAATCCTTTCCAGGTTATTTAAAGCCAGGAATTATTTTTTAAAATTCAGATTTTTTTATTGTTTTGAAAATTGCAACAGTAGCTTCATTTAAATAATTGTAATTTGTAAACTAATAATTTGATTGGGCCCAAGTTTTGTAATGTACCATTTGAAGGTTAGTATTTCATAAAAATCATGGGATTTTTTATTAATGGTGCCATCTATATGTCAGGCCTGGGATGTGTTAGTGAACCACTTCCGTACAGTTCTGTCAGCTAAAGAACCTGTACTGTACATGGCACATATCTTTTTTGTTGCATTTTTGTTTTTATGGTAATAAAAAAGCATCAAGTGTATAAAATGCATTTTATAATCTTCCATTTTCATAGCGATGCAAAATTGACACTAGTTAAGTAATTTTAAACTTTCTTTCTCAAGAGAGTTTGAAGTTTGCTCTAATTGGAAATGCAAGCATATTATATCTAAACTTATTTATAAATGGAACTTTGTGTGTGTGTATCCGTTACTTATAGACTCCGAAATGGCTGAACCAATTTTCTTGAAAATTTACACAGTTGTACTATAAACATCTGCGAGTGTTCTTAGCTAGGTTTTGTGTTGAGGTACCCCAGATAAATATGGAAAATCGATAATTGAAAAAATTGGGTTATAGAAGGAGTTGTCCGATTTTAATCAAATTTGATACACTCATAGGCAAAGACATAAGAAACGATATTCAGAAGTTTCAAGGTTGCAGTTCTTACAATAGTGCAGAAAATCGATATATATATATATCAATATAAAAGGCAAGATGTTTGTGTTTGTGTGTCTGTTTATCTGCCTGTATGTCTATTTTTTCACCCCTTTTATTTTAGTTTTTGCTTCGGGTTTGGCTCTAAGTAGGTATAATTGTATTTCTTAGTCTCAGCCATGATACCATTTACTCAGAGGACTTATTTAGCCTTCAAAATTCAGTTTACGACGAAAAAAACTTATTTGATATCGATACCAGGAAATCAAAATTTGACTTACATCCATTCATTTTTCTTTCAGTCTACGGTTTCGCTTTAACTGGAAACAACTATTGCTTTTTAGTCTTTCGTGCCAACGTCCAAAAAGTCTGAGCTCCAAGACAAATCGATTAGTTTTAAAGATTTCATTACACCCAAGCAACGCCAGGCTATACTGCTAGTCTGTCAATAAATTTGACATGAACAACTAAAAATAAACATGAACTTTCCAGACAACCCAACATACAGGGTGTCCATGAAGTCCGTGTGCACTTTAAAAAATTTAAAACTTTATTCGTATTTGTGATAGAAATAATCTGTAAAAAATGTTATAAAGTTTAATGTACTTAGTTTTAAGTATAGTTATTGAATCATTCTTTTCCACAAAATTTGCAACAATTTTTAGACAAGTCAAGAAAATATTATTATTAAAATTGTATTACTCTTTGCATTGCTAATGATGGAGGACATGTGGAAACTTAAATAAAATTTCAATAAAACCTTAAAAAATATAGATTTACTTCTTTCTAATTCTTTTTACAAGTTATTTCTATGGCAAATCGAAATAAAGTTATAAATTTTTTAAAGTGCATACGAGCTTTATGGACACCCTGTATAAAAACTTAAAAAAGATATGCAGAAAACAATATTGCATTTTTATTAAATAAGTATTTATTTTAATCATTAAATTGTTTTTAGAATAGTGGGAATATTTTGTATGTTAAATAACAAAACTTAATTTTTGTAAAAAAAAATTAATTAAAATTCATTGTACTAAGCTATGCACTCTAGTAAAGCTGACTGTACTTTGTGACCCCTTGACCTGTTTTCACTTCTCCCCAAAATTTGATTTTGATGGCTCAGGCAGGTACAGTTACAAAAATTTAAATACTTGGGAAGTGTTCTAACAGAAGACGGAAAGTGCAACACAGAGATCCGAAGGTGAATTGGCATGGCGAAGGAAGCATTCCAGAAGTTGAGTAAAGTATTAAGAAACAGGACAATTTTGCTAGAAACAAAGAAGAGAGTACTGGATTGCTATGTGATGTCAGTTCTTCAATATGGCAGTGAATACTGGACAATATCATCAAAGATGAAGGAAAAACCTGAAGCAACTGAAATGTGTTTCTACAGAAGGATGCTGCAAATATGATGGGTCGAGCATGTGAGCAATGATGAGGTCTTAGAAATGATGGGAACAAAAAGGAAATTAATACTGAGCATCAGGAAGAGACAACTAAAGTTCCTGGGACATGTAATGAGGAAGGTGGGCTTGGAAAACCTGACACTAACAGGCTAGGTAGAGGGAAAAAAGAGACAGGGGAAAGTAGCGGATAACATATTTGAAGGACCTAATCAAGTGGATGATGGAACAAGGGTTGCATGGTGTAACAAGAAAAAGTGTGCTAAGAGCCACCAGGGATAGGTAGATGTGGAAAGCCATGATCGCCTAGGTTCTGAAAGGACAGGGCACATAAAAGAAGATGGATGGATGGACTCACAAAACTTTATATCTAGACTGAATTTGTTTATATTGTCAAAATGATGACAAAAAATTAAGATTTAAAGAAAAAATGTTTATAATTTTTTTATCTTAAATTTACTTTCAGGACATGGGAGATCATGGCTCTCCACAACTTCCTGTCTTTATTGCTCAAAGTAACTTTTGAAGCCTGACTATTCCTCTTAGTCCTGCTCTGCCATCTATTCACACAAAATTGTTTTGGTATAATCCAAAGAATCTGCAATGTTATTGGTCCTGACTTGGTACCTCAGCTTCAGTCACTTTCCTATAACTGTAATTTAGCTTCCCTCTGCCTTTTCTATAAATATTTTCATGGCAATTGTTCTGATGGACTGTCTTCTCTGGTTCATAGACTTTATGAATTTAAGTGCAGTACTTCGAGGAGCCGAGTTCGAAATCCAGTTGAATCCATTGTATTCACTTATGCACAAATACCCTTGGGAAAGGTATTAATCCGTCTCTTCCTTCCAGTTATGGGTTAAATAGCAGGACAGACTGGGTTCTATAGCCTTGGTGGGCAGCCAGTCTACTGCAGAAAGCAATGGCAACCTACTGCGGGATAATCTTCTGCCCAGTCAGTCATGTCTCTTTCGAGACATGATTGCCCAAGCGTGTATCACATATGGCACTTAACTGACTGACTTGGGAAAGATACGTAATGATATTTTGGTAAATATGGACACAAAAAATCACTAAGTGCCAAAAGAAGAGTTTTTCCCTTGATGCCAATATTATTTTAACTACCTCCCCTCCTCAGCAATGTTCATTCTTTTAAAAAGAAAACAATGACTAAAATTGGAATAAAACGTAAACATGTGAAACTAAATCTACACATTTTGTTTTTTCTTCTTGAGAATTTATAACAAAATATTTACATTATTTATTATATTCTTTATTTATAACAATAATTTTATATCTATAAAATCGTAAAAATAATTAAAACTTATGCAATATTCATTATTTACCAATTTATAAAGAAATAAGATGAAAACAATTTTTAATAAAGTTATAAATATTTAGTTAATTAGATGAACTATAAAAAAAATCTTTTACTATTTTATAAATTTTGAGTCAGATGAAATTCACATTTATCTATAGAATTAGTATTGTTCTTTTTTTTTAATTTTTGCACCATATCCCTTCAGGATCTAGGTGATCATGGCCCTCCAAATCTTCCTCTCTTTTGTATCTTTCAATACATTTTGTCTTGTTATTTCTCCCAAAACCTGCTCTGCTATTCAATTACTTAAGCCCATCAAGTATGTCATACACTGTTTTCCCGTCTCTTTTTCCCTCTGTCCTGTGAGTTTCAGATTTTCCAAGCCTCCCTTCCTCATCATGTGTCCCAGAAATTTCAATTGTCTCTTTTTAGTGTTAAGTTTGTTTTTTGTTTTTTTTGTTTACATTCTCTCCAAAACCATATCACTGCTCACAAGTTCAGTCCACAGTATCCTCAGCATCTTTCTGTAGAACTACATTTCCTTTGATTTGAGTCTCTTCTTTATCTTCAAGAAGAATGTCCAGTTTTTGAAAGGCAACACTAGCATTCACTGTCATATTAGGAGAACAGATATCACATAATAGTTCAATTCTCTTTGTTTCTAATGAGATTTTCCTGTTTCTTAATACTTTGCTTAGCATCTCCAGCATTCACAGCCATATAGGAGGACAGATATCACATAACAATTCAATTCTTTTTTCTTTGTTTTTAATGAGATTTTCCTATTTCTTAATACTTTGCTTAGCTTTTGAAAGGCATCTCCAGCATTCAATGCAATATAGGGGGTCTGGTATTACATAACAGTTTGGTACGCTTTTCTTTGTTTCTAATGAAATTTTCCTGTTTCTTAATACTTTGCTTAGCCTTTGGAAGGCATTTCCAGCATTCACTGCGATGTATGAGGACCGATATTACATAACAGTTCAGTATTCTTTTCTTTGTTTCTAATGAGATTTTCCTGTTTTTTAATACTTTGCTTAGCCTTCGAAAGGCATCTCCAGCATTCCTTGCCATATAGGAGGACAGATATCACATAACAGTTCAGTTTTCTTTTCTTTGTTTCTAATGAAATTTCATATCTTTTAATAGTCTGCTTAGTTTTTGATATGCATCTTTGGCCATCATCATACGTCTTTGGATTTCATTGTCGCACTTTCCGTCCTCTGTTAGAACCCTTCGCAGGTAGTATTATTAAACTCAATTGTTGTAAGTAGATGCACTCGTTTGGCTAGCCAGACCTAGCTGATTTTTAATTGGAGTGGGGTGAAGTTTAAAAAATGAGCGCTAAATTAATGAACAAGAAATAAGAATGATTATTCTGAACTCACCAAGGTGGATACGATACACAGAGAAAGTGTGCTGCATTATCATTCAGTACACAATAACAATAGTTACAATAACAGACAATACAGAACTTAAAACACAGAGAGGAGGGGTCTAGATCGCAATAGTCACTGAAGCAATCGGTCCGAATATCACTTGAATGACACTCAAATATTATGCCTTGAATGTTACTATTCTTTACTTAAATAAACCATTTCAGGCTATAAGCCATTTCATCATTGAGAGTGCTGAAGGGGTGTCAGCCACTCTACAAGAAGTGATGCCTTTCTGTGATTTTTCTGAAACTAAAATTTATTTTTTTGTTCTCAGCCCAAAAGAGCCTCCACCACCTCCTCCACCCGAGCCCAGTTGGGAAGAAGTTGAAAGTGATGTTGTCCATCTTACAACTGACACATTCAAAACATTTCTCAGGAAAAAGAAGCATACACTTGTCATGTTTTATGCACCATGTAAGTTTGAGTTATTAAATATTTTACCGATACTGTCAAAACAAGGATGGACATTTTAAAATGTTGTAAATCTCTTGTGCTTATATAATATGAAAAAATGTTCTTTACATTAAACAAATAATATTCACCATTGAATAATTATAGTGCTATGTTTTTAACATGACAAAATAAAACGGTAATGGAAAAATGTCACACTCACCGAGGATTGGAAATAAATAGGGAATTTATTATTGTGGAAACACGAGTACAGCGAACAGTTGTGGATGTTGAACAAAGAGGTGTTTATAGAGAGTGTGGCAAAATTCTGCCTGCCATGTTTGCTGGCTTCTACCAGAAGTCCCTTCTCCTTGTCTCCCAGCATGCACCTATTAGCTGGGGAACGAACTCCCTTGAATGGTCCGGGGGGGGGGAGTAACTTTTGACACTTTTTTTTATGGTGATCCTAATATATTTGCAAACTTGGATGTTCGTGACTACAAAAAAGTGTTTGACACTGTTATTATTTTAATTATTTTAATTTTAATTACCTTCACTCTTTGGAAATGTTTTTTTTGTATAAAGCAATGATTAGAATTTTGATAAAACCTAAACATGTGTAAAATATTACCTTGATCAGCAAAAATATATTCCATCTGTGGATGGTGGTTTGACATCAAAGGCAGAAAGCACAGGTGACAACAAGAGCTTGAAAGGCAGTAGCCAACAAAGATATGATTGAGGTCAATTAAGCAACAACACATAAAAGAAAAATGTGTAGAAATTTTAGGTTATATAAATCTGGAGTTTCTGATCAAAGACAGAACACACACAGAGGGAGAGAGAGAGAGAGAGAGAACTCTAGCTGTTTAATGATTCCCAGACAACTCCTGTGTGTGTGCACACAATATCTCTCTGGCTGCTATCCAGCTCCACACAAATATCACAGACAAAAAATTAAAAAGTATAAGTTTATATTTTTATGTGTGTGTGTTTTTTTTATTTTTTTTTTTATGTGTGTGTTCTTGTTGCTCGTTGTCTTTTAAGATGATTGTTGTTCGAGATCCAGAACCAGGTGAAAGTGAATTTTCTTTGTTCTTGAGATTTACTAACAGAATTGATAAACACTGTTTATTTATTAGATTTATTTATGCTATTTATTTTATACTTTATTTATTTGTTTACAATTTTTGTTTTACACTTTATATACACTATAAGATTGTTGGAATATTTGGCAAAACTTTAGAACTTTATAAAATAGTAAATAAGCATTTCCTAACGGCTCACATTTTAATAATTTACTTACAAAATTTATGAATAAAAAAAATTGTTTTTCTCTGTATTTTCTTATAAATTGGTAAATATTGCATTAACAAGTCTTATTTTTGTTTGTGACAATGATAAGCAATCGAGCGAAGCTGGCAAATTGTCTTAAAATTTATTATAAAACATATTTATTTGAATAGGGTGTGGTCATTGTAAGAAAGCGAAACCAGAATTCCAGGCTGCCGCCTCGCAGTTCAAAGATGACACAAAGGTAAAGAATAAAGCTATTTGAATTTGTCAATATTTAAGGTGGGGGAGGCATTTTCCTACTTTAGGTGAGCAAAATCATTAAGAAAAATTCATTTCCATCTGAAGTGTTACACAAACACTGAAATAATGTTCATTCCACTCGAAATATATGTTATGCAAACCGTTGTGGTTAATTCAAATTAAATATTCTAATAGTACATTAGCAGTGAAATTAAAGGCTTCTCCAGTTGTCAACTGTTAAAAGTCAGCAACTTCTTATTTACTTTCTTCTGTGTGAAAGATTTTACCATTGATTCATTTAATGTTAGAGAACTACGGAAAAAAGAAAAGCAGCTATTAATGGTTGAAGATGTCGATGGCTATAGCATTAATGAATGCAGTCCTCGTTGGGTACCTTCACTTTCTGCTTTGTGCCACAACTAAGTTATGTTTAGTAAATCACTGGGCACTTCGACGTGGTGTATTGGATAAAAAACTTTACCCATTTGTTAATTTTTATCTGACTAGTGAGTTGGTTCTCAATGGGTGCCCTATGCTTACTGCCTTGTACCACAAATGTTATGGCAATAAATCATAAGGCATGATAGTGGTGTGTTGGATAAAACTTTACCCATTTGTTAATTTTATCATTTAGTGAGTTGGTTCTCAATGGACGCTCTATGCTTACTGCCTTGTACCACAAATGTTATGCTTAGTAAATCACTGGGCACTTCGACGTGGTGTATTGGATAAAACTTTACCCATTTGTTAATTTTTATCTGACTAGTGAGTTGGTTCTCCAATGGGCGCTCTATGCTTACTGCCTTGTACCACAAATGTTATGCTTAGTAAATCACTGGGCACTTCGACGTGGTGTATTGGATAAAAAAACTTTACCCATTTGTTAATTTTTTTATCTGACTAGTGAGTTGGTTCTCAATGGGCGCCTAGCACTGCCTTGTACCACAAATGTTATGCTTAGTAATCTGGGCATGATGTGGTGTATTGGATAAAAACTTTACCCATTTGTTAATTTTTATCTGACTAGTGAGTTGGTTCTCAATGGCGCCTATGCTTACTGCCTTGTACCACAAATGTTATGTAGTAAATCACTGGGCACTTCGATGTGGTGTGTTGGATAAAAAAACTTTACCCATTTGTTAATTTTTATCTGACTAGTGAGTTGGTTCTCAATGGGCGCTCTATGCTTACTGCCTTGTACCACAAATGTTATGCTTAGTAAATCACAGAGCACTTCGACGTGGTGTATTGGATAAAAAACTTTACCCATTTTGTTAATTTTTATCATTAGTGAGTTGGTTCTCAATGGGCGCCCTATGCTTACTGCCTTGTACCACAAATGTTATGCTTAGTAAATCACTGGGCACTTGATGTGGTGTGTTGGATAAAAAACTTTACCCATTTGTTAATTTTTTGTCTGACTAGTGAGTTGGTTCTCAATGGGCGCCTATGCTTACTGCCTTGTACCACAAATGTTATGTAGTAAATCACTGGGCACTTCGACGTGGTGTATTGGATAAAAAACTTTACCCATTTGTTAATTTTACATGACTAGTGAGTTGGTTCTCAATGAGCGCCTATGCTTACTGCCTTGTACCACAAATGTTATGCTTAGTAAATCACTGGGCACTTCGACGTGGTGTATTGGATAAAAAACTTTACCCATTTGTTAATTTTTATCCTGACTAGTGAGTTGGTTCTCAGTAGGTAGCTCTGTGCTTACTGCCTTGTACCACAAATGTTATGTGGTAAATGCTGGGCATGACGTGGTGTATTGGATAAAAACTTTTACCCATTTGTTAATTTTTATCTGACTAGTGAGTTGGTTCTCAATGGGCGCTCTATGCTTACTGCCTTGTGTGTACCACAAATGTTATGCTTGGTAAATCACTGGGCACTTCGACGTGGTGTATTGGATAAAAAACTTTACCCATTTGTTAATTTTATCTGACTAGTGAGTTGGTTCTCAATGGGCGCTCTATGCTTACTGCCTTGTACCACAAATGTTATGCTTAGTAAATCACTGGGCACTTCGACGTGGTGTATTGGATAAAAAACTTTGCCATTTGTTAATTTTTATCTGACTAGTGAGTTGGTTCTCAATGGGCGCTCTATGCTTACTGCCTTGTACCACAAATGCTTCTTAGTAAATCACTGAGCACTTACACTTTTTACTTTGGCATTTTTTTCTATCTTTCCTTTTATGATTTTTTTTTCTACCTTTTTTGTTTCTTTAAATCAAAATTATGGTGAGCAACTAATGCTTTGAGTGCAAGTTTCCTTTTGTGTTCACATATTTTATTTATCATAATGTTGGATAATTGATAACAAAAGTTTCCTTTTGTGTTCACATATTTTATTTATCATAATGTTGGATAATTGATAACAAAAGTGCTAAAAATATGAACAAAATGAAACTAAATTTAAATGCCTAGATTCCATACTAAAACACAGTAAAACAAAAAACTTAAAAATTTCAGTTTCTCCTTTCCTTCATGCACTTGTGTGCTTACATCAACATAAGCATTATTTTAGTAAAGGTACCTCATTTTTCAGGATGTGCGTTGTGGCGCAGTGGATATCGGCTCGGAACGAGAACTCGGGGAATCGAGTTCGAATTCCAGTTGAATTCCTTGCATTCACTTACGCGCAAATACCCTTGGGAAAGGTATTAATCCATCTCTTCCCTCCAGTTATGGGTTAAATAATAGGACAGATTGGGTTCTATAGCCTTGGTCGGCAACCAGTCTACCGCAGAAAGCAATGGCAACCTACTGCGGGATAATCTTCTGCCCAGTCAGTCATGTCTCTTTCGAGACATGATCACCCAAGCGTGTATCGCGCATGGCACTTAACTGACTGACTGACCTCATTTTTCGCTTAAAAAACAGCATAGCACAATGAAAAATGGCCCCAAACTTCATAAAAACAAAGTTTTATCCTCAAAATGTTTGAATAGCGTGTGGTCTTTAGGAAGAAAGACCAAAGTATTTTCATTTTTTAGTTTGTTATTTTTTTAATCCTTTCTAACACGTTTGAAATTTTGGTACTTTTTTTATTATTATTATTATGTCATTTTTCATCATTTCTGCTTTGGTTTCACTACCAACTAAGTCTGCAGGGAGACCTAAGGCAGGTTGTGGCGTGTTGTTATGGCTCCATTTCATGTTTTTCTATCTTCCCTATCATCCCTAGCATTACATAGATAAAGTTTTCCTTAGTGTGTGGGCTGTACTTAATAAGACAATTTTTTGTATATCTCTTAAGCTGGGGTTTCCAGGGATTCTTTCAATGTGTTGTTTTGTTCCATTTTTTATCATTCCAAGTGAACCTACTATCACTGGCACGACTCTTGTTTTCAATTTCCACATTTTTTCTATTTCAATTTCCAGGTCTTTATATTTTGACAGTTTTTCAAATTCCTTGCTTGCTATGTTACAATTCGTTGGACAAGCCATATCAATTAATAGACAAGTTTTCTCCTTCTGGTTTTTAACAATAATGTCTGGCCTGTTTGCTTCAATTTTTCTGTCTGTGTAGATGGTGTAATCCCATAGAATGGTTACATCTTCTATTTCTGTAACCGGTGCTGGGTGATGTTCATACCAGTGTTTGTTTACAGATTTTCCATAATGTTTGCACATTGCCCAATGTAAATATTGCCCAACTCTATTGTGGCGATTTTTATATTCATTTGGAGCAAGCACAGAACAGCCTGAGATTAGGTGGTCTATTGTTTCTTGGTGCTTATCACAAAACCTGCATTTTGGATCCATATTATTATGCATAATATTTGCCTGAAAGTTTCTAGTGAAAAGACTTTGGTCTTGTGCTGCAAGAATAAATCCTTCAGTTTCAGACTTTAATCCAGATGCACGTAACCATCGATGAGTATTAACTTTGTCAACATTGGATTTATTAGCACGTTCTGGATATTGGCCATGCGGAGGTTTGTCTTGCCAGCGCTGTTTCATCTGTTCAAGAGCTTTATCTTTGGCTTTCATTTTCATATTTTTTGCCGCAATAGTTGGTTCTTGGCTTCTGTTTTGCTTTTCTACAGAATCTACTAACTGTAAATCTTGTTTGTATTTACTGCCTTCTTTTATTATTGAATATTTTTTCTTTCTTTCTTCATGTTGCCTTACTAATTGTATCATCCAATCCTTTGTTGTTTCTATGTATGTTAGTAAGCCAATAGTTGTTGTCTTGTATGACAATTCCAGCTGAATAAGACCTCTTTCACCTTCTTTACGGGGTATGTATAGACGGTCTACATCAGCCTTTGGATGATGCATCTTATGCTTAGAAAGAAGCTTTCTTGTTTTAGAATCCATTCGCCTGATGTCGTTTAGAGTCCAGTTTAAGATGTTGAAGCTATATTGGACAACTGGGATTACAAGGCTATTAATGGCCATAACTCTGTTCTGAGAATTCAATTCAGTTTTTAATATCATTCGTAGCCTTCTATAGTACTCTTTACGCACTATTTCTTTCATTTTTTATGGTGAATGTTTTCACTCTCATTTACACCTAGGTATTTACATGCTTCTTCTGGTTTCAATTCTTTTATTGTTACAGCAGGGTCTAGGCTAATTGAGGATGTTTCTTGTATTGATCCACGTAAAACTATCAGCAGGGAACTATGGTTTACTATAGGAACTTTAGTGTCTTTTTGTTTCTGGGGAAAAACATGCTAATTTGGAAATTCTTGCAAAAATCAAATAATTGCCTAATTTTAATGAAAGTTTCAGGACTTATTAACAAAATTTATTTATTAAATTGTTTTTATAAATCTGGATGTTTTTTTTTTTTTTTTTTTTTTTCATCTGTTACCTCTTCTCCCCAAACTTCATGAAATTTACAGAAATTTAATTCTGTCTGCAAACATTGTTTAATTAGTTAAATGCAGAACTCTTTGGAGAATGCAAATTATCTTTTATTTTTTATTTTTTTATTGTTTGTTAACAGTTTCTACTTTCCTAAAAATCTGCTCTGAATAGTAAAATAAAAAAAAGAATCTAATTATTTAATTAGATAAGCTTTTACTTACTTTTATAAATAACTAGCAGTATAGCCCGGCGTTGCTCGGGTGTAATGAAAGCTTTAAAACTAATCCATGGTCCTGGAGCTCAGACTCTTTTGATGTTGGCACAAAAGACTAAAAAGCAATAGTTGTTACTAATTAAAATGAAACCATAGACTGAAAGAAAAATGAATGGATGTAAGTCAAATTTTGAAGTTTGGTGAGAATCAGATAAAAATTGTGGATTTGTATAAAGGACATACAGACAGATAAACAGACACACACACAAACATCTTGCCTTTTTTATCTATATATTATTGATTTTCTGCACTACTGTAAGAACCTTGAAACTTCTGAATATTGTTTCTTATGTCTTTATCTATGTGTGTATCAAATTTGGTTAAAATCAGACCACTCCTTCTATAACCCGATTTTTTTTTTTTTTTTTTTTTTTGATATTTATCGGAGGTACCTCGACACAAAACCTAACTAAGAACACTCGCAGATGTTTATAGTACAACTGTGTATATTTTCAAGAAAATCGGTTCAGCTATTTTGGAGTCTATAAGTAATGGACACACACACATAGACAAAGTCCCATTTATAAATAAGTTTAGATTTAGATTAGAGAGCCTTTTCTTTTTTTGATATTTCTTTTATTTTTAATTTTCTTTTTCATTTTCCAGGTTGCTTATTGTGCTCTTGATTGCACCAAGTACACGGCTGTCTGCAATGCCAATGATGTGAAGGGATATCCAACCTTAAAATATTTCAACTATGGCAAAAACCCTCAGGATTATATGGGGGGCAGATCTGTGAGTTTGGGTCTTTCCCACTCCGATTATCTTTTGACTATAGTCTTTACTTTTTTTTTTTTTTTTTTTTTTTTTTTTTAATCATTTCACCCCGCCACTGATGTGCAGGGGGCTACATAAATGTAAAAAGATTAATTAGAAAAGAGTGAGGAGTACAAACTAGTTAGAAAGGAACAATAGAAAGCTGAGAAAGCAGGTGCGATGACAGATACATAGGTGGAGAGAAAGGGAAGGTTATACAGGGGTGGGGAGAGAGCTAGAGTCCAGTGGTTAGTAGATGTGTATTGACTTTGTATTTAAATTTCTGGAGGTTGTAGCCGTCAGGAAAGCAAGAATACGGGAGCGAGTTCCACAGGCAGGAAGTGCGAGAGAAGAAGCTGCAGGAGTAGAATTGTCGTCTGCATTTGGCTAACCTGACTGTGAATGGGTGGGACCCAGTTGCCAGTCTGGTTGCACGAGTAAACACCTGTTGAGGAGGCATCAGTGACTTAAGTTCATCTGAGCAGAAGCCATGAAAGTATTTATAGAACAGACAAAGGGAGGCCACATTTCGACGATGGGGAAGTGGCTGCAGTCGAGCCGCCAGATCAGTACCTATCACATTACAGACTCTCCTTTGGAGCCTGTCAGGAACACTGAGGAGAACGGCAGGGGCACCTGACCATAAATGGCAGCAGTACTCCATGCACGGACGGATGGTTGACTTGTATATATGGAGGATGGATTCAGGTGGAAAAAACATCCTGGATCGACATAGTGACCGAACCTTCTTAGCAGTGGATTTTGCTATTCATCTTTGTTGTTGTTATCACAACTTTTTTAACTCTTCATTGTTTGCCAATTTAATTAAATTTAATTTAATTAAACCTCAAGAAATTTTCAGCAACCTATTATTTAATCTACGAAAACTTGAGAACAATGTCTCTTATCTTTGTTGTTGATATTCATAACATTTTGGCCGTTATGTTTCAGCCTTCTTGATTTAATTTTTGAGCTTAACCTGTATTTCATTCACTGGGGTAGATTGTTCTAGTTCCATGAGCCATACCTCTTCCAGATGTCTCAATATCCAGATGTGTAAGGTTTTTTTTTTCTGTAACCAGATATTGAACTCACAACTCTGGGTCCAGTCACTGGATTCAATTCACTGGGCCATGTGTCCTTTAGGACATTAGTGTATGAATTTTTGGGACTTATAAACCTAATATCTCAGTAGTAATTTTTTTTACCTGAGCTCTTATTACAATTTTGTTGTTTTTCTTTAGTACACCAGTATTGTATTAATTTCTGTGCTTGACTGGCTTCGGAGATTTTTGTGGCCTAGCATATACACTGATTCCCTAAGCTTTTGTATTTTCCAGTGATGTTCTTCTGTTATTTCAACTTTATCCCGCAGGGGGTGCTGATCACACTTTTCCCTCCATACGTGGTCAACTATACCTGATTTTTCTATTTCATTTTCTGTTACTGCTTTGCAGTGTTCTTGCAATCTTATCTTAAGGGGGTCCCCTATTTCTCCTTTATTTTTCTTACTGCAGCTGCATGGGATGTTGTACACAGTCTTTAGTTACGTTCAATTCAAAATTCCTATCACCTGAAGGCAGGCATGTACAACGACAAAAACGTTATCAAAATGGCAACAAAGATGAGGACAACAGTTTAAAAAAATCTAAATAGTGTAAATAATGATAATACCTCATCTTGAAAATATAAACAGTTCTCTCACATAAATGAAATAAAGTGTTTAATTTGAAATTTCCTGAAGGTTAGGAGGATTGATATAAGCTGGAGGCCATGTATCTTATCACTTGGTCAAAGTGCCAAATATACACATCCACTTTGTCACACCAATAAATATGCCTGTCCACTCATGTAGAGCACTCAATATATACATTGTTAGCTGCAGTAGCAATTTTCACCTACCCTTGTTGTTTACACCAAATACAAAGTGAGGAGTATGTATTGCAGACAAGGGAGAACTTTCGTTCTTTGGAAATTTCCACATGCAGTAGGACCCCAGATAAAGTCGTTTAATGTTTGTGGTGTAGTGGATATAGGTTCAGAACGAGAAATCAGAGAGCTGAGTTCAAATTCCAGTTGAATTCCCTGCATTCACTTACACGCAGATACCCTTGGGAAAGGTATTAATCCGTCTCTTCATTTCCAGTTATGGGTTAAATAGCAGGACAGATCGGGTTTTATAGCTTTGGTTGGCAACCAGTCTACCACAGAAAATAATGGCAACCTACTGCGGGATAATCTTCTGTCCAGCCAGTCATGTCTCTTTCAAGACATGATTGCCCAAGCATGTGTTACATATGGCACTTAAGCTCTTCTTTAACCACAATAGACAAACTTTCCTGGCTGCTCTCAACATGGCTGATGCTAGTCTCCTTGACAGCCACATGAACATTATTTTTTATCAATTCAAACAAATCATTTCAAATTATCGTTTGTTTATAACCAAGTTTCTTTAATCTTCGTTAATTTCCATAAAATGTTTACATATATATATATATATAGTTTTATTATATATTTAATATATATTCAAATTTAATTATATATTTGTTTTAAAAGTAAATTTTTGTTGATTCTGTCTTTTTGCAGGCTGATGATTTCACAAAGTTTATGTCCTCTTTAGCAGGAACTCCTAAAACCGCTGAGACAACTTTATCACCTCAGAAAGCATTCTTCGAAAAGTTACTGGGTCATGTTAGTAATGACATCCACTATTTATCATCATCTGTTTTCGATTCTTTCACCAAAGAGCATCGATCGGCCCTTGTGATGTTTTACAATGGTTAGTGGAATTCTCTCCTTGTCCTAATATCTCTTTTATGTTTCATATCAAGGACTGATGTTCATGGTTCAATTCATGGGCAATACAAAACATGTAATACTAAATTGGTAAATGGGACAAAAATTTTCCTCTGAATTTCTGGAATGAGAAGATCTTATATCCTCATCATTATTGTTTTTATTGTTTTTTTCACCTGTCTGAATTTCTGGGATGAGGCGTTACCATTATGTACATTATTTACATTCAGCCTAATATCCCCATTGTTGTTGTTATCATTACCCTGATTGGCTTCTGGGATGAAAAAACATTGTTTACATTTGGACTAATGTCCTCGTTGTTATCATTGCAATGTTTCAGCCATGTTGGCCTCCAGACTTCTTCAGGTGTCTGTTAATCTGTGTGTGTGTGTGTTTTTTTTTTTTAATCATATCACCCCAAGCAAGGTGATAACACCACTGATGCACAGGGAGCTACGCAAGAGTAAAAAGATTGGAAAAGAGAAAACTGGAAACCATAACCTAAACAGGAAACAAGGGATGAGACTCTTCACCTGTTCAATAGACGTGGGTGGAGTGTGAACCGGGCAATAATCTTAAAAATTTCTAACTGAACACTTTATTTAATCAAACAGATTAAATATACCTAAATATGGACAGCAGTATAAGAACAATACATCCCTATATTTTTTTCATTTCACCCGAAGCAAGGCAGGACCGCAACAAGTGTACAGGGGATTTACAGTGAAAGAAAAGGCTGGTTACATTGGGTATTGAAGAAAGGATGAAAGGTGAACAGGATTCAAGAAATAAGATGGTAGTTGATGATGTATTAAATTATTGGAGATTGTAGCTATCGAAAAAACAAGGGAAGGGAATTCCACAAATGGGAAGTGCGAGAAAAGAAACTGTTCGAATAGAAGTGATGGTTACATTTATCTATTTCAAATGTAAAGGGGTGGGACCTAGATGCCAATCTAGTAGCATGCTTAAAAATTCACGTGGATTGGCAAATACCTGAGAAAACCCAGAGTGCACAAGGGATAAAATGTGAAAACAAAGATGGCGACGATGGTTGTTTGAATAAACAAAATTTTAGTTTTTTTTTTTTTTTTACCTCTTGGCCTCTGGAAATTGAGCTGATTTGCTCTTACCCTGATGAGAACAATAAAATTTGCCCACTTGTTGAAGCATCATATCTCTAGATGTTTAGTGTAAATTTCACATTTTTAGAATGAGTTGTGTCAACTGGTGTCACAACTTTATAAAGTTAATGAAAAGGAAGAAATTTTGTTTCCTCTATTTGTAAATGTTGCTATATAAAATTGTCAATAATTGTTTGCTATTTAAAATTGTTAGTTTCTTTTTTTTAAATTCTTTTTCTGAATGGTCCTGGATATGAGCGTAAACTGCATTCAGCAGCAAGGTCTCTGTTTTAGGAGGTTGTGAGGAGCATGGAGCACCTCTTAATTGCTGTTGTTTCCAGGCCCACCCTGACTTGGGGTGGTAACACCTGTTAGGATCCCAGCTATGGGCAAATAGTTAACCCCCAAACTGGGGTCAAAACACTATGAAAGTATAAAAATACTTTTATAGAAATATATAGATATATTGAAGGAAAAATATTACCAACAATACATTTTTAAAGGGGGGAAAAAAATTGTCATAATATGTTTTTGAAGGAAAAAAATTGCCATAATACATTTTTGAAGTTAAAAAAAATGATTACTAACAATACATTTTTTGAATACAAAACTAAAAGACATCTTTAGTTTTCTAAAATAAATAAAAAATAAATTTTCATCAAAATCTGATTAAATCAACCTTCTCACTATAACTGCACATTAAAAAAACTTAAAACCTCCACCTTTTTTGCATTAAATAACCCACAGAAATTGATATGCCGTTAAACAAAACTCAAAATCTTTTTCTAAAATATATGACTGATCTTGGTACAAAAGTTTCATATTTGTGCATGAGCGGTTGTTTAGGACTTCTCGACCCAACATACTTAGATTTTTTTTTTTCTAGAAAGAAAAGAAAGTTATTTTACTTATATGTTGATACCTTTTGTTTTATTTGTAGCAAATAACTTGGACAAAAATCTAGCAAAAGAGTTCTCCATTGCTGCCTCAAGACTGAATGAAGAAAGGGTACAGTGTGATATTTTTTATTTTAATTTTATTTTTCATTTGTATAGATCAGTTCCTCATTTGCTATCTTTTATCAGTACTGATTATTTTAATTTCATATAGTTAGCCAGCAATTGTACTTGTAAACACTTCTTTAAAAAAAATAGTTTTATGTCTATTAAATTTGATCTGTTTTATTTTTTCTTTTATTTTTATTTAAAAAGAAAAAAATTATTTATTTTAAAAAATATTTTAGTGTTGAAATTGTGACACTTTGATAAGGACACCTACATCGAAGGGACTGGTATGTGATTTTTATCAGTCTATTTTTTGACTAATGATAAAGTCTATGATATATGGTCTTCAAAGTGGATACACACTTGACTAAAAAGGGAAAATAAAGAACTGAAAATATTTGGGGTCAAGTGACTACAAGATGGAAGTTGAAGATTTCTAGTTGTAGATTTATATTAACTCACATTTGGGATTGCGAAGAGTTCTGGACGACCCTTGGTTGGGTTGGGGATAGCCCATTACCAGATTGAAGACAGACCATTGAGATAATTCCAATGCTGCCAGTTGCACATCGTAATGTTCAGACAGACATAGATTTGGAGGAGGGTTAAAGATCTTACTGGTTGAGGAGAACAGCTGTCCTCAAGTGTCTACCTTCAGAATATCATCTGTGGTAGTACAAACACTGGAAAGTGACTAAGACTAAAGCATAATGTCGCCTCAGAGTTGCTCACCAGAAATACCTGCAGAGACACCTATCCATGCACCATATGGCACTATCTTCTTCTATGTGCCCTGTCCCTTTCCACGTCTCCCTATCTCTGGTGGCTCTTAGCACGCCTTCTCCTGTTACACCATGCAACCCTCATTCTATCATCCACCTGATTAGGTCCTTCAAATATGTTATCTGCTGCTTTCTCCTGTCTCTTTTTCCCTCTATCTGGCCTGTTAGGATCATGTTCTCTAAGCCCTCTTTCCTCATTGCATGTCCCATGAACTTCAGCTGTCTCTTCCTGATGTTCAGTTTTAATTTCCTTTTCGTTTCCATCCTTTCTAAAACCTCATCATTGCTCACGTGCTCGATCCATGATAATTGCAGCATCCTTCTGTAGAAGCACATTTTAATGGCACTATAAATACCCCAAAATGACATGACTGTTGACCAGAGCAGAATCCAAGTGCTACAAAAGAGTTTGGGCCCCTTACTACCCGTCGTAATGCAGCAGTTGGAAACCTACCAACCCAGTAACCTCAAAATGAAAAGTCGCAACCACTGATCAGTCAGAGTACCAAAAAGTTAAAACAGTTTTAAATTAAGACTATGGAAGTAAACTACATCCTAAACAAGAAATACGGGATACGGCTACTCTTGTTTAATAAATATATGAAAAAATAATCCAAAATTATTTGTAGTTGAAGCTTTTAGCTTGGGAGTTATCAAGAATGGGAAAAGAAAACAGTGTATTTTAGTAGCACATTGCTTTTAAATATTTTTTTTTTTTTATTAAAAATCTAAATCAATGTATTAAAAGACAGCAACTTCTGGTAATTTTCGTTTTCTTTGTTTATATATACACCCTTCTGCATATTAATTGAAACAACTACTTTGGTTTCCTTTCTTTCGCCATATGGTCAGTTTTCTTTCGCCATATGGTCAGTTTTCAAACCCAGTGGGATGACAGGGTGTAATCAATTTTTTATTTTATTTTTTTTATTTTTTTATTTTTTTAAATCATTTCACTCCAAGCAAGGCAGAACTGCCACTGGTGCGCAGGGTTCACGGAAGAGGTGAGTGATGAAAAAGAGGAACAAGTTATGGGGGTGATAGAATGAGTAAGAAAAGGATGAGAACATTGGTCTGAAGAGGGCTGCATGAGAGTAGAGTGGAAAGGCAGAAGAACATGATACAAGGGTTGTCAGGGAAAGGATGCAGGTCAAGAAGATAAGAGATGGCAATTGACATTGCATTTAAATTCTTGGAGATTGTAGCTGGCAGGGAAGCAAGTATACAGAAAGGAATTCCACAGGCGGGAAGTGCGAGAAAAGAAGCTAATAGAGTAGAAGTTGCGTTTACATTTGATTGGTTTCACTGTAAAAGGGTAGAACCTAGTTGCTAGTCTAGTGGCTCGAGTAAATTCATGCAGAGGGGGCACCAGGGAGCTAAGCTCATCAGAACAGAAGCCGTGAAAGTATTTGTAGAAAGACATGTAAGCCACATTACGTTGATGTGAAAGTGACTGGAGTTGAGCTACCAGGTCGGGAACAATTATATTACAGATTTGTTCTTTATCCCCAGATTAGGTTATTTTTAGTGGTGTGTTGTAATATGAATCTATTTTCGAGGTGTATGATGAAATTTATTTAGCCTTGAAAAATATTGTGTCATCTGTGAGTGCATCAGATCCATCAGTCCAAAGCATATTTTTTATTTTATTCTTTTTCGGTTCTTATCTTTTCTGCCTAATTTTTGTGTAAATTGTTCTTAATTATGAAATTTAGGTTTTGGTATATTAGGGTTTTGGTTATATGTAGGAATTCTAAGACCGGCCATGTTTTTTTTTTTGTTTTTTTATTGTTCTCTGTCATTCCCTTGCTAACTGGACACATGGCTTGGAGGTGATTCCCCCCTCCATCACACTACTGTCTGTTACTGCTTGCTTAAGGAAGCTTAATCTCTCCAGAACTGTATAGAAGAAACAGAATGAAGATAATTTTTTGAAATTTTCTTAACTTTTTCTGTCAGCAAGCCTGCAACTTGGTGAGTTTAGCCAGTGTGATCTTATTTTTTATTATTTTTTGAATTATTTATTTACTTATTTTTACTTGTATTTTTTATTTTATTTTATTCTTTTTCGGTTCTTATCTTTTCTGCCTAATTTTTGTGTAAATTGTTCTTAATTATGAAATTTAGGTTTGGTATATTAGGGTTTTGGTTATATGCTTAGAATTCTAAGACCGGCCATGTTTTTTTTTTGTTTTTTTTTATTGTTCTCTGTCATTCCCTTGCTAACTGGACACATGGCTTGGAGGTGATTCCCCCCTCCATCACACTACTGTCTGTTACTGCTTGCTTAAGGTAACTTAATCTCTCCAGAACTGTATAGAAGAAACAGAATGAAGATAATTTTTGAAATTTTCTTAACTTTTTTTCTGTCAGCAAGCCTGCAACTTGGTGAGTTTAGCCAGTGTGATCTTATTTTTATTATTTTTGAATTATTTATTTACTTATTTTTACTTGTATTTTTTATTTTATTTTATTCTTTTCGGTTCTTATCTTTTCTGCCTAATTTTTGTGTAAATTGTTCTTAATTATGAAATTTGGGTTTGGTATATTAGGGTTTTGGTTATATGTAGGAATTCTAAGACCGGCCATGTTTTTTTTTTTTTTTTTTTTATTGTTCTCTGTCATTCCCTTGCTAACTGGACACATGGCTTGGAGGTGATTCCCCCCTCCATCACACTACTGTCTGTTACTGCTTGCTTAAGGTAGCTTAATCTCTCCAGAACTGTATAGAAGAAACAGAATGAAGATAATTTTTGAAATTTTCTTAACTTTTTCTGTCAGCAAGCCTGCAACTTGGTGAGTTTAGCCAGTGTGATCTTATTTTTTATTATTTTTGAATTATTTATTTACTTATTTTTACTTGTATTTTTTATTTTATTTTATTCTTTTTCGGTTCTTATCTTTTCTGCCTAATTTTTGTGTAAATTGTTCTTAATTATGAAATTTGAGTTTGGTATATTAGGGTTTTGGTTATATGTAGGAATTCTAAGACCGGCCATGTTTTTTTTGTTTTTATTGTTCTCTGTCATTCCCTTGCTAACTGGACACATGGCTTGGAGGTGATTCCCCCCTCCATCACACTACTGTCTGTTACTGCTTAAGGTAACTTAATCTCTCCAGAACTGTATAGAAGAAACAGAATGAAGATAATTTTGAAATTTTCTTAACTTTTTTCTGTCAGCAAGCCTGCAACTTGGTGAGTTTAGCCAGTGTGATCTTATTTTTTATTATTTTTTGAATTATTTATTTACTTATTTTTACTTGTATTTTTTATTTTATTTTATTCTTTTTCGGTTCTTATCTTTTCTGCCTAATTTTTGTGTAAATTGTTCTTAATTATGAAATTTAGGTTTGGTATATTAGGGTTTTGGTTATATGTAGGAATTCTAAGACCGGCCATGTTTTTTTTTTTTTTTTTTTTATTGTTCTCTGTCATTCCCTTGCTAACTGGACACATGGCTTGGAGGTGATTCCCCCCTCCATCCCACTACTGTCTGTTACTGCTTGCTTAAGGTAACTTAATCTCTCCAGAACTGTATAGAAGAAACAGAATGAAGACTAATTTTGAAATTTTCTTAACTTTTTCTGTCAGCAAGCCTGCAACTTGGTGAGTTTAGCCAGTGTGATCTTATTTTTATTATTTTTTGAATTATTTATTTACTTATTTTTACTTGTATTTTTTATTTTTATTTTATTCTTTTTCGGTTCTTATCTTTTCTGCCTAATTTTTGTGTAAATTGTTCTTAATTATGAAATTTAGGTTTGACTTATACTAAGTTAAAACTTCATTAACTTCAGTCACATATTTATTTTTTTTAATTGGAGTAGATAGTACCTTCTATCGCCAGGTCTCACACTCCACCCCCTTCTTTTGGACAGGAGTAGAGTTGATCGCCTTGTTTCTAGTTTAGGAAGGGGTTCCCGAGTAGATAGATTAAACTAATTGGAGTAGATAGATTAAACTATCGCCCGGTTCACACTCCACCCACATCTATTGAACAGGTGAAGAGGCTCATCCCTTGTTTCCTGTTTAGGATGCGGTTTCCGGTTTTCTCTTTTCCAATCTTTTCACTCTTTTCCTTTATTATTTTATTTTTTTTTTTCAATTGGAGTAGATAGACTAAACTATCGCCCGGTTCACACTCCACCCACATCTATTGAACAGGTGAAGAGGCTCATCCCTTGTTTCCTGTTTAGGATGCGGTTTCCGGTTTTCTCTTTTCCAATCTTTTCACTCTTTTCCTTTATTATTTTATTTTTTTTTTTCAATTGGAGTAGATAGACTAAACTATCGCCCGGTTCACACTCCACCCACATCTATTGAACAGGTGAAGAGGCTCATCCCTTGTTTACTGTTTAGGATGCGGTTTCCGGTTTTCTCTTTTCCAATCTTTTCACTCTTTTCCTTTATTATTTTATTTTTTTTTCAATTGGAGTAGATAGACTAAACTATCGCCCGGTTCACACTCCACCCACATCTATTGAACAGGTGAAGAGGCTCATCCCTTGTTTCCTGTTTAGGATGCGGTTTCCGGTTTTCTCTTTTCCAATCTTTTCACTCTTTTCCTTTATTATTTTATTTTTTTTTTCAATTGGAGTAGATAGACTAAACTATCGCCCGGTTCACACTCCACCCACATCTATTGAACAGGTGAAGAGGCTCATCCCTTGTTTCCTGTTTAGGATGCGGTTTCCGGTTTTCTCTTTTCCAATCTTTTCACTCTTTTCCTTTATTATTTTATTTTTTTTTTCAATTGGAGTAGATAGACTAAACTATCGCCCGGTTCACACTCCACCCACATCTATTGAACAGGTGAAGAGGCTCATCCCTTGTTTCCTGTTTAGGATGCGGTTTTCGGCTTTCTCTTTTCCATTCTTTTTACCCTTACGTAGCCCCCTGCGCATCAGTGGCGTTACTGCCTTGCTCGGGGTGATATGATTAAAAAAAAAAAAAAAAAAAAAAAAAAATGAGATTGGAAGAGGAAAACAATGCCAAAAGTCGACGTATATGCGATCAGGAAAAGTGTGAAAAATCCTAGGAAGATATTAATCATTTTACATTTTGTTTCAATTAATATGCACATATGAATGTGTGTGTGTATATATAAGAAAAATTAAGGCAGATGTTATTTCATGGTGAATTGGAAATATAGGCCTATTTCAGGCGAACCATCATCAGCTTTTGTCTTTATTTTACAAAGGATTTTGCATGATTTGTGTAATAAAGACGGAAGCAGATGATGGTTCGCCTGAAATCGGCCTATATTTCCGATTCATCATGAAATAACATGTCTGCCTTAATTTTTCTTATATTTGCTCTCTATGTATTTATATGCATATATGTTTAGAGCTCTCTTAGAGAGTTATCCTACCACTGTATATACAGGATACTCCTTTGGATTCTTCTATACCCACACTGCATGCTGGTATATATATATATATATATATATATATATATAGTGGAACCTACTGTTTATGAACACCCCTACTGCTATCAAAAACTGGTCACATATGGCAGGTGGTCGTTCACTAAAGACTCGTGACCTATCCTCCCCATGATCGTATATATATATATATATATAATCTTCAAGATGTACATATTTTAGTATTTTACCATGTACTCTGGTAATAAATAAATGAGAACATAAGATGGTCTAACTTTGAAAAAAATTTATTCAGCATAATAATTTAACATTAAAAACGTATTTACAACGGTTAACAAAACAAATAAAAATTGTTTATTCACTCTGGTGTAGGCTTAAAAAAATCAGTTATTGCAGTCTGTGTGGTGTTATTTTTTTGTAATGTGACCACTTTGATTCTAATTGATGTCGGCACTTGATTTATTTGGTCCATCATTTCTTGGTCTTCATGAACCAAAGCAAATAATGTCAGCTCATTGAGATGAGCACTGGCAACCCTGTAAGTTATCACATCTCGAATGGGCTCATACTTTTCTTCTTCCTTGTCGTCAGACTCTATTGTTTTTTGAGTCAGATTTCCCCTGAGTAACTCTTCCTCCTCATAATTGTCTCCCAGGGTTTTATTTGTGATCATGACATCATCCATGGTGACATAACCCAGCTAGAATCATCCATGACCATTGTGACATCATTCGGTATTTCAAATGTTACTGCAACAAGAGATATTATGATGGACGGATTAAATATTTCTATGCACTGACTAACAACAAGAACCATGGGAGTTTATTTATTAGGCTGAAACTGTTAAAAGTGATACTAAGTAACTATTAAGAATATGCGTTTAATGTACATAATTTGATGCTAGATGAAAACAGTTATAGTTCTTTTTTTGTGAAAACCAAAACTTTTCTTTTTCTTAAGAAGCGGCTGCTGGAAAATAATCATCGTCATTGCATTAAACGGTCTAACATCACCTAAGCTGCTGGTGATACTGACACTGGAGGTGTTTAATTGGACCAATACGCAGTAACAACTAATGCACGTTACAAAAGTTCGCTATGTATAAGGTTTTAAAATTTTTCTTAGAAGTGAGTGATAGTAAAAGAGAATCTGCGATAATATATGGAAAAATAAACAAACATACAAGAAAAAAATGACAATGATCAGGTGAGAGGGAGAGTAAAACAGTTGAGAAAAATTTATTGTAATGTTTGTAATGTTACCATTCTGATTCTAAATGGTGTTGGCTTTTATTTATTTGGTCCATCATTTCTTGGTCTTCATGAACCAAAGCTTTCAATTTTTTCTTAGAAGTGAGTGATAGTGAAAGAGAATCTGCGATATGGAAAAATAAACAAACATACAAGAAAAAATGACAACGACCAGGGTAGAGAGAGAGAAAGAGAGGGAGAGAGAGAGAGACAGTAAAACGATTGAGAAAAAATAAAAATAATTTAAAGAGATAAACATGGAAAATTTAAATTTCACATAGATGTGACTTTTTTTCTCCTACACTTGAATTTATCCAAGTTGGTACAGAAACCGACAAATCTCTTGAACTTGTAAAATGTAATAGTCAGTTAAGTGCCATACTTGATACACGCTTGGACGATCATGTTTCTTTCGAGACATGACTGACCGGGCAGAAGATTATCCCGCAGTAGGTTGCCATTGCTTTCTGCAGTAGACTGGTTGCCGACCAAGGCTATAGAACCTAGTCTGTCCTGCTATTTAACCCATAACTGGAAGGAAGAGACGGATTAATACCTTTCCCAGGGGTATTTGCGTGCAAGTGAATACAATGGATTCAACTGGAATTCGAACAAATGTAATAAGTACATGTTAATACATGACAGCCACCGTTTGACCACCGCCATTTCAACAAATAATAAATATTTAACACTTAACTTACAATAACAAAACAACGAGAAAGTGTTTCTGGCCTAGATTAAAGGAAAATAAAATAGATTACTATCATAAATTCTTCTAATTTAGAAGTTATGATTGTACTGCCAAAATGAATTTTTGTTAAAGTGGTTGCTTGACCAGTGATTTTTATTCTTTCATGTTGGTCGTTGGTCGGTCGTGTTTTGGAAGAGGTCACTCACTGGGGATCAATTAACATTAGCAAATCGTCCGTGCATAGAAAAACGGTCGTTAATAGCGGGTGGTCACTCATGACGAGGGTCGCATACACAAGGTTCCACTGTATGTGTATATATATATATATATATATATATATATATACTAAATGAAAGGTCAGAAGTTATGTCCAAATTTAATCATACAGATACAAACCTGGTTGAAAGTGTTCTAAGATCCTTAAAGAACTCTTCCCTAATTTTGAAAATTTTTCAGTTGATTGAAAATTCCAGTTTCACATTCCTAAAAAAAAATCCCTGTTCGAGTGTTTGAAAAATGGTAAAACCAGTAAATCAACCAAAGATACCAAAAGGTTGAAAATTAGGTTGCAGAAATAACTCATTTCCAAATGAAAAACATTCAAAAGTTCTACAATATAAATGTATTGAAAACTTTTAATACAACTGTGTACTGGTCTAATTTAATTATGACCAAAGACTAATTAATTATATATATATATATATATATATATATATACTATAGTCATCCACAGACAGATCTGTTTCGCTGTATTACAGCTCATCAGTACGGCTTAGACTCTGGTCACTTCCTAACCCAGGATTGAAACCCGACTGAATTGGCGTCAGTCGGCGATTCTACCCCTAGGCCACGAGTGTCCAGTAGAGGAAGGCAGGATTTTTAGTGCGTATATAAACACGCCCAATAGCTAGAGTGCTCCAATTCATTATCGAATATATATATATATATATATATATATATGTGTGTGTGTGTGTGATTGAAATTCAACCAATTTGGTGTCAGTTGGAGTCTCTACTCTCTAAGCCATAGGCGCATAGAATGAGAGAGGAGACATTTTAGTGTGTTATATATACGTGGTGGTTATACACGCCAGTCACCATATATATTTATATATATAACAAGCGACATATTAAAATTATTTGTTTGAACATTATTTTTAATTGATGCTCATATTTGAGTAGATATTCTGTTTTTAATCAAACAGTATATTTATTTCTACAGGCCTGATTATTTACGATACATTTTGTTACAAAAATGTGTGTCATTCAGCAGGATTTGAACCTGTGACTCCTATCAACATAGGGGAAGCCACCAATTGATCTGGCGCGTCTTAGACCACTCGACCATGAATGATTAACAACAGAATATCTACTCAGATACGAGTATCAATTAAAAATAATGTTATATATATATATATATATATATATATAGGGGATGCTACCATTTGATCTGGTAACGTCTTAGACCACTTGACCATAGACAGCCTCCTGATTGTGTTATATAAGCATGATAAAAACCTCGTCTGATCAGGAGGCTATCTCCAATTACATTAAATAATATATATATTATTTAATTGCTTAGTTTTTGTTCATCATAAAATTAGATCAGTACACAGTTGTATTAAGTCTTCAAAACAAGTTATTAGCATAATAACTTGTTTACAAATGAATATATATATAAATAAAATTTAGAAAAAATTTTAATATATTCTACAATTTCATGGGTAATACGTATTTTGCCACTGATCTTACAGCTTATCAGATCCAAAAGATACAACGGTTAATCTTCGAAACATTCCAGAAAATAATTACACACAGATACTCGTGTGTCCATATTCAGAATAGACATTTGTAACGGTAATCTAGAAAAAACATTTCCTCGCTCATTCAAAAAAAAATCCAAAGAGAAAGAAAAGGAAAATATAAACAATTGATAAAAGGAAAGAAGAGAAAGAGAATGGAAAGAGAAATTAAAAGATAACGTCATAGATCGATGCCAGCGTCTACTGCAATACGTGTTACCCATGAAATTGTAGAACATCTAAAATTTTTTCTAAATTACATTACTTTGTTAAATTAAGTAAATAAATTTCACATTGAGTTGTTTTGAGTTTGTCTCTATCGAAATTTACCTAATATACCAAATATTCTACTATATATATATATATATATATATATATATATATGAGCTTCTTTTCTCACACTTCCCACCTGTGGAATTCCCTTCCATTTACTTGCTTTCCCAACAGCTGTAATCTCCAAGAATTTAAATGTAAAGTCAATAGTCATCTCTTATCTCACTAACTCGCCTCCTCTTTCTCATGCTTCTTTCTTCGTCCACTCCACTCTCATCAGTATTCTCATCCATCTCTTACCCACTTCCTGACACTCCCTATAACCTGTCACTGTTTCTCATAACTTTCCTCCTATATAACCCCTTGCAAAAAAAGTGGCAATGAAATGCCTTGCTTGGGGCCATATGATTATAAAAGAAATATATATATATATATATATATATATATGAATTATTTTGAACATTATTTGTACCGATACTTGTATTTAAGTAGATATTCTGTTTTTAATTAAACAGTATTTTATATATGCTATCTAGCAGGATTCGAACATGCGAACCCCTATTTACATAGGGGATGCTACCATTTGATCTGGTAACGTTTTAGACCGCTCGACCATAGATAGCCTCCTGATCAGACGAGGTGTTTATCATGCTTATATAACACAATCAGGAGGCTATCTATGGTCAAGCAGTCTAAGACGTTACCAGATCAAATGGTAGCATCCTCTATGTAAATAAGGGTCACAGGTTCGAATCCTGCTGGATAGCACACATTTTCATAATAAAAATTTATCATAAATAATCAGGCCGGTAGATATAAATATATAAAATACTGTTTAATTAAAAACAGAATATCTACTTAAATACGAGTATCGGTAAAAATAATATTCAAAATAATTCATTACAAATTGTCGGTTGCTTATAACCAAGTTTCGTTAAAATTCGTTAATTTCCGTAACATGTTTACATATATATATATATATATATATATATATATATATAGGGAAAATGTATGACAGTGGAAAACATTTTTGTGTGATGCATTTCATCTTAGGACTTCATTGGACTAAAATTGTTAAGCAGGTGTGACTGCACATGTGTACAAATGTGGGATGCTGGGAATTTTTTTGTTTCCATCACTTTTAAATATTCCACACTGTGATCATAGAAGTTCTGGTAGGAATGGTGAAATGTCGTGAGAATCTGAATACAAATTTACTGCGGATAATCTTGTAATCATGGTACTCCTTTGGAGAGAAGAAAAGAGAGAGAAAATTTTAGCATAGTACTTACGGTTGCATTTAGTCAATTTCACTGTTAAAAGATGAGACCTAATTGCAAATCTAGTAATGTGCTTTCATTCATAAAGTCTACGTATTAAAGAGGAAACTCAGTGAAATAATTACTATAAAAATATTTATTAAAAAAAACTGACGTGATATCAATATTCCATAAAAACGCAGTGATTGCTGGACAGTTTTCAAACAGATGAAAAGGAGACTTGATGTCGCAGAGATGTGGTTCTACTGAAGGATGCTGTGAATATTATGGATAGAGCATGTAATTAATGAGAATGTTTTAATGAAACAAGACATCCTTAAAATCAGAAACTTTTAAAATTTTGGGACACATGAGAAAATGGCTTTCACGGGGATATTAAAGGCAAGAGAAACATATTAGCTACATAAAAAGATTTATGTAAATATATGGCAGAGCGGGGACTGGGAGAGACAGACAAAAGTTGTTCAGAGTGACAAATAGCAGGGATCTGTCGAGAGCCAGATATATTACATGGTACATAAAAGTAGCATCAAGATTTCGTTTACATCCGTTGCATCATTATGAAAGTGTAATATTTTTATATTGTTTTAGATGACGGGTGCGTTAGCTGTTGTGGATGGTGTGGTTGATGCAGCATTGGCTTCACAGTTTGGTATTGTCTCTTTTACAACAAGTAAGTATAATCTTTGTGGGGGAGAATTAAAAATATTACTTGATTTTCAACAAATGCTAAGAAAAACATGCTGAAGCTTATCAATAATTTATTTTAAATTTAATACCTCACCCTCATCAAACATCTTTTTTTAAACACATCTACTGCTCTAGACAGTTAAATCTTTACAAAATTTACATTGCCTGCTGTTGACGTAGACATATGTTTTCAAGACACTGTGAAATGTTCATCTATATATAAACTAGCAAAAGCTTAGTGCTATTTCCAAACTGCTGTAGACATATGTAGAGAAATAAGTGTATGAAAAGCAAAGAAATAATCTTCAAACACTGCTCTAAAAATTTAGATAAGTTTTATTATGGAGTATTTTTCTTTCAAATTGAAATAAATAAATTGCAGGGATCCCTCAGTTAATGTAGCTAAATGTGTACATTAAGACATACATATTAATCGTAGACACATTAATTGAATACAATAAATTATAGAAAATCATGTAATTTCTACCTCATTTTTTAGTTTCACTAGCAGGAAGTACCTGGCATTGCATGAGATCAGAAGTGTAAGAATTCCCATTTCTATACAGCCCACATCTGCAGACATTAAATATAGGAGATAACTCTTGTATTTTTTAAAGTTATTCTCCATGTAAAAGTTACTGTTTTTAACTTCTCTTTAACGAAATAAAATATTTGAAAATAAGAAATTAAAACAAAGATTGAATTGATGGCCACATACAATTTCTTTTTCTTGTGTAGAATAATAAATTTGTAAGTGGTGTGTAAGTTTTGAAACAAATCGGATGAAAAATGTGGAAGTATATGTTAATAGAAATCAGTGAGGATACACACAATGACACACATCTTTAGTTTTATTTATATAGATTCATAATTAACTTCTAATTTGCGTACTTTTTAATTAAAATATGAGTACATATAAGATAAAATAAAAATTCTATGAATTATTAATCTGATTTGCTTTTATGAAACACTTATTTAAAATGGTTTGCTGCATGGGATTTTTTTTAGATCTGTTGCATCATTATGAAGCTGAAATATTTTTATATTGTATATCTTCATATTATTGACAGTAATGAAAAATTGATGGCTTCTATTTTAATCAAGATCTGCTTTTAAACATTTTCTTTTGAATTTTTCAATGACCCTGAAAAATTTTTGGAATTTCTTCTCTCTCATCTTACGCTGGTGAGGTGGTGAATACTAAAACCTGAAACAAAAAATTCAATTTAATTCTTTAAAAAAGAACTTTATGTATATTTTCTATTTTTGGAAATTTTAACCTGAAAATTTTATTTATAATCTTTCCATAGTCAGTATAACCCGGATATAAGAGAGATTTTCTCTGGTCCCAAATTAGAGCCTGTGGCAATGTATATAAAATAGACAAAACCCGGATATAAGAGAACTTTTTACCCTGTCCCAACAACTCTCTTATATCCGGGTTACACTGTAAATGCATACATATTTTATATTTCAATATATTTTATTAAATATAAATTTCTGTATTTTAATTCATCTAATGATTTTAGCAACTTGTCCTGTGCTACTTTTCTTTGAAATTGCTAAAATCATTCCCTTTGCTCCTATCTCAGTGGCCAGGGTGTAAAGGAAAGTGTAACTCGGGGAATATTTGGTTGCTTGATCAATGAGTGCAAATATTCCCTTACAGGGAAACAGCGAATATTATCGTTACCATGAGCAATGAGAATAGATACACTTTGCTCCCAATCTCTGTGGCCAGGGAGCGAAGAAAAGTAGATACTACACTTTGCTCCCATCTCGGTGGCCAGGGAGCGAAGAAAAGTAGATACTACACTTTGCTCCCATCTCGGTGGCCAGGGAGCGAAGAAAAGTAGATACTACACTTTGCTCCCATCTCGGTGGCCAGGGAGCGAAGAAAAGTAGATACTACACTTTGCTCCCATCTCGGTGGCCAGGGAGCGAAGAAAAGTAGATACTACACTTTGCTCCCATCTCGGTGGCCAGGGAGCGAAGAAAAGTAGATACTACACTTTGCTCCCATCTCTGTGGCCAGGTAGCGAAGAAAAGTAGATACTACACTTTGCTCCCATCTGTGTGGCCAGAGAGCGAAGAAAAGTAGATGCTACTCTTTGCTCCCATCTCTGTGGCCAGAGAGCAAAGAAAAGTAGATACTACACTTTGTTCCCATCTGTGTGGCCAGGGAGCGAAGAAAAGTAGATGCTACACTTTGCTCCCATCTCGGTGGCCAGGGAGCGAAGAAAAGTAGATACTACACTTTGCTCCCATCTGTGTGGCCGGGGAGCGAAGAAAAGTAGATACTACACTTTGCTCCCATCTCTGTGGCCGGGGAGCGAAGAAAAGTAGATACTACACTTTGCTCCCATCTCTGTGGCCAGGGAGCGAAGAAAAGTAGATACTACACTTTGCTCCCATCTGTGTGGTCAGGGAGTGAAGAAAAGTAGATACTACACTTTTCTCCCGTCTCAGTGGCCATGGAACGAAAAAAGTGTAACTCAAGGAAGATTTGGTTGCTTGATCAATGAGTTCAAATATTTCCCTACAGAGAAACGGCTAATATTACCGTTACCATTAGCAATGAGAATAGATACACTTTGATCCCAGTGAGGGAGTGAGGACAACATGTGTAACTTTAGTCGTACTGCTTGCTCAGTCAATGTTGTGTTTCCTTATAAAGAAACAGCTAATATTTCAATTATCATTAGAGAAGAGAACAGATACTGAACTTAGTATTTACTTGCTACCTCATGCTAGCAGGGTATGACAAGGTCAGTTTATTGTGGGACACCTATGTACACAGCCCACCCCAACCCTGAACAGCCCCCCAGGACTGTTGGTTGCGCTGACATTGCGCTACCAATCCTCCTTATTTATTATAATGAGGGAGGTATTGCCATAGTTAGCTGTTCACTGAGACCGAACGCTTCTCAACGATTTTTTATTTTCAGTTGCTCTCTGTCCGCAGATCCACACACTTGAGATAAAATGTAGTTTATCTGATCACAAAGTATTTCTAATAGTAATCAGTTTAAAATACCTTTAAAGAGCCTTTTAATGCACACAAAAAAAAAACATTTTTGGGTTAAAGTCACAATCTGTTTTATGCTTGGTTTTTTTTTTTTTTTTTTAATGAGCGTTTGTTTATCATGGACACACCTGGATTTATTGTTTTCATATTCTTCAAGAGTATAGCTATCTGTCATCGTTTCACGATATATTCTTGTCAGATGAAAAGTGAATTTTATTAAAATAAAACTGAATTTTAATTTTTATTGGGAATTCTCATCATCATAATTATCTAATTTTTTTTCTTTCTTTTCTTTTCAGTAACATATTTCAGGTAAGTGCAGTTTTATATTCATCAAAATGGGTTTTAGTGATCTGGAAGATTTAGATAATCTCTTGAAAGCTTAGCAAGATCACCTGCTGTTGCCTAACATGAAATGGTTAGCTAATTTATTAAATTTCAGGATTTGAAAAATTCATCTTGTTGGTGATGTTGATGAAATGTTAGTTTGAGGCCAAATAAATCTCCTTTTTTTTTTTTTCTCTCTCTAAAAAATTGGATTTGGGTGCCATTTTTAGCTTGCATTTATTGCAATGTAATTCTTTATTAAAAAATCATTTTCTTCAATTGTGTCTTACAAATAAAGTTTCCATAGAACATTTGATCTGTCATTTTACAATTCATAAAGTTGAGGTACCAAAAAGGAAATTTTAATTTTATTTATAAGAAAAATTTGCTTTTCTTTTTCTTACAGGAATGGCTCACCCATGATTGACTGTATTGCCAAAAATGCTCATGAAATGGTTGTTTTTATGAAAGAGTAAGTATCTGTCATGTTGTGAAATTAATATCATTATCTTTTGTTATGCCCTTTTGTTTTTAATATAATCATTTCACCCCATGCAAGGCAGGAATGTCACTGGTGCGCAAAGGTTTACAGTGAGAGAAAAGAAATAAAAAAAAATAAACGAGGTACAGGGGATGTCAAAGATGGGATAAGAGAAAGATGGGAATCAAGGAGGTAGAAGATGGCAGTTGATGTTGCATTTAAACTTTTGAAGATTGCTGCCATTAGGGAAGCAAACAAATGGAAGAGAGTTGCACAGGTTGGAAGTGCGAGAAAAGAAATTCCTAGTGTTGGTTACATTTGACTATTTTGACAGTAAAAGCCTGGGACCTAAATGCCAATCTAGTAGCACGAGTAAATTCATGTGGTTGGGGTACCTGGGAAAGAAGCTCGTCAAAGCATAAGTTTGAAAATATTTGTAAAAAAGACTGAGGGAAGCCACATCCTGTTGGTGAGAAAGCAACTGAAGTTGATCAACTAAATCAGGATTTTTTTTGCATTTTTAAAAAAAATTTTTATTATACAAGATATGATTATAACATTCTTGAACTCTACTCTATCTTACCGATTCAGTCTGCCAATAAGTTTGATATTTATTTATATACAGTTATTACACAAGTTTTGTAATATTGTGTTGGAACAGCTCTGCAATCTTAGCTGAGTAACATATCTACATGACAAAAGCAAAATTCAGTAAATCTGCTTCCAAAATCCTTAAAAAACTTTGTTAGCCTTTTTGCAAATATTCTTTTGATCTTTAGGCATTTGAGTACCATGTTTATTTCAACATTTGGGTTAAAGATAATTGTCTTCAAATTGATTAATTGCTAGTGTTATATTGACACTGTTGTAAACTATAATTATTCACTGTTATTTCTTTAGTAGTTCCGTATTCAAGGTGAGGATCAGTATAGCCTATTTATATGATGGAGATTTGCATATGAATATAACATTAAAGGACTTGGCTGTGATTGGGATAACTATATAGAAGTGAATTTTATTTGAGACCCAATTGTCTGGTATTTTTATGAATAACTTAAAAATAAAATCTTCAAAAATGGCTACCAACTAACCAAAAGAAAATAGAGAAAATTAAATAAAAACATTTTGGGATCAAGTGCCCATTAATGGAAGTTGAGAAGTTCTGTTCAGTCAGGTGCCATACGTGATACACGATTGGGTGATCATGTCTCTTTCGAGCCATGACTAACCAGGCAAAAGATTGTTCTGGAGGAGGTTGCCATTACTTTCTGCAGCAGACTGGTTGTCAACCAAAGCTATAGAACCCAATCTATCCTGCTATTTAACCCATAACTGGAGGGAAGAGACAGATTAATACATTTCCTAAGGGTATTTGCGCATAAGTGAATGCAACGAATTCAACTGGAATTTGAACTCAGCTCTCTGATTTCTCGTTCTGAGTCGATATCGACTGCACCACAATGTTAGGCTTATATAAGCAGTATTACAGAATGAAGATTTCCAACTAGTGCTTTTTGTATATTGGTACTCATAATTTTAGCTGTTTCCTTATAAGGAACTATTTGGCATTCATTGACTAAACAGTTACTTACTGCCGGTTGAAATTCATAAAATATTTCTCTTGAATGAATTTTTCAAGAAAACAGGTTTCTCAAGTCATCCACTGGTATTGCTTGTGCCAGTATTGATTGGGGTTTCCTTCCTAACTTTTTGTTTGAAGTTATGTGGAACTTCAGTATCTAGATTATGTCCTTATTTTCTTTTTGAGTTACATGTGCTACCCAGTTTTGGAAGTCTTCAAGTGATGCTGTTTTTGTTATTCGGTAATCAAAATGTGAGAAAGACCCCCTCCCACCCAATCAATGCTGGAAGCCTATTTTCCTGAAAAATTGTTTCAATAGAAAAACTTTATAAATTTAAACCAGCAGTAACACTAGCTGCTTAGTCAATGAATTCCAAATGTTTCTTTATAAGGAAATGCCATATTACCAATATTGTAACCATACAACCAAACTTTACACTGACAGCCCAATGATTATTCCTGATCTCATTGGTGTGCACCAAAAGCTGGGAAAGGGCCTATTGCATGCTCACAATGTAACAAGATGAAAAACATGCCATATTGAGAAATGAACACAAACCCTGTTTCCTATATTATAAGTATTTGTTTTTATTCAGGGTGTCGCCTGGGTTGGTAGGTTGGTGATATTTTCGATAATTTCTGCTATGTGGATTTTGTAGATCAGCTCTTCCACCATCATCTCTTTGCCCACCTATCTTGACGTATGGCTGGTAGTATGAACAGGTGGCACCGGAATCATCCTATAGACAAATTTGTCTCTTGCCAAGGGCATATAAGAGTTGATTCCAATCTCTAGCATAACTTAATATAGACCAGTATCGAAAATAACTAATGTCAGGTTTATTGTTGCGTGGTCTTCAAAAACCCCTCAGCCACTCTTAATATTCTGTTCCCCTTTGTTCAAAGAGAAAACTGTGTTTAAAAAAGAATCAACTGATGGTCAAAAAACAGACATAATTCAAATTAAATCTTCCTTTTTTTATGTGGGTGTCCATGGTATTGCATTATTACAATTTGTTTGTAATTTTATAGCTCTGGTCTTTGAGGTGCTATCCAATGAAGGATAATCTTCAAGATCTAAAGGGTCCTTGGTATGACAATAAACTGCATTTGGCAGCAAGTCCTCTGATTGGGAGGTTTTGAGGAGCATGGAACCACCTCTTAATTGCTGTTGTACCCAGGTCCACCCTGACCCGGAGGGGTAGCACCTGTTAGGGTCCCAGCTATGGGCAAATAGTTAACCCCCAAACTGGGGTCAAAACACTATGAAAGTATAAAAATACTTTTATAGAAAAATATACATTTTTGAAAGAAAAATATGACCAACAATACTTTTCTGAAGGAAAAAATTATTAGCAGCAATATATTTTTGAATACAAAAAAGTTTTTGAAAACAAAATCTTTAGTTTTTTAAAATTAAGAAAAAAATTTTGTTTTTCATCAAAATCTGACTAAATCAGCCTTCTCACTATAATCGAGCATTAAAAAAATACTTTAAAACCCTACCTTTTTGGCATTAAATAACCCACAGAGGTGTTGATATGCCGTTGAACAAAGCTCAAGATCTAAAGGGTTCATTTACTTGAAGCCATTTTATAATCTTTGATCTGTGAAAATGGTTGTTGTATATTAGCTGATAAGTTAAACATATTAACTATTTGTAAGTATGAATATTTCTGATTGGTGTTTAAAAAATGTTTCTTCTTATTAAAATTTATTTTGTAGTCCTCCACAGTCAGTGGCCCAAATAAACTGGTCTTCAGGTCTTAGTCGTGTCATTCATCCAAATTCAGATCAGTTTGTAGAGCTTCTCCAGGCACATGCCAAAGTATTTACTGCCTTTTATACGGACAATTGTGTTGGCTGTGAAGAAATGAAATTGGAATTCATGCTTGCAGCTAATGCCATGAAAAATGATGACAGTTTGATATTTGCAGCTCTTAACTGTGCTTCTTATTATGGTAAGTGGATACTTTTTTCTTTTTCCTTTTTTGGTATAAAAATTTGGCGGGTGCAAAATTTGACCTTGCAAAATTTGACCTTGTTGTGAAAGTTTTTACAAAGCAATTATCTGAAAACAATTTGCAAGCCGAAATACTTTCTTGATTGATTTAAAAGAAAAAAAAAAAAACAGAAAAACAAAGAAAAGTGTAAATTAGCAGTTTTTAGCTGGGGGAAAAAATGTGAAAAGAAAAACAACTTATTTTTGTCTAAATACTTTAAGATTTATAATTTAATGATCACAATTAAAATGGACACGTTTTTTTTTTTTAGTTCACACCACGCAAGGCCCAAGAGTCACTTAAAGTAGAGGTTTAATGATTCAAATAGAAATGGACACTTCTCTTTTTTTAGTTTACACAATACAAGGCCTAAGTGCCACTCAAAGTAGAGGATTACTAAACGAGATTGTTCTAAAATGAATGAGTAAAAACGAAATAACAGAATAGGGTTACTTCTTTGTTAAATACTGTTTTTTTTTTTTTTTTTTTTTTTAATCATATCACCCCAAGCAAGGCGGTAACGCCACTGATGCGCAGGGGGCTACGTAAGGGTAAAAAGAATGGAAAAGAGAAAGCCGGAAACCACATCCTAAACAGGAAACAAGGGATGAGCCTCTTCACCTGTTCAATAGATGTGGGTGGAGTGTGAACCGGGCGATAGTTTAGTCTATCTAATCCAATTGAAAAAAAAAATAATAAAAAAGGAAAAGAGTGAAAAGGTTGGAAAAGAGAAAACCGGAAACCGCATCCTAAACAGGAAACAAGGGATGAGCCTCTTCACCTGTTCAATAGACGTGGGTGGAGTGTGAACCGGGCGATAGGTTAGTCTGTCTATTCCAATTGAAAAAAAAAATAATAAAAAAGGAAAAGAGTGAAAAGATTGGAAAAGAGAAAGCCGGAAACCGCATCCTAAACAGGAAACAAGGGATGAGCCTCTTCACCTGTTCAATAGATGTGGGTGGAGTGTGAACCGGGCGATAGTTTAGTCTATCTAATCCAATTGAAAAAAAAATAATAAAAAAGGAAAAGAGTGAAAAGGTTGGAAAAGAGAAAACCGGAAACCGCATCCTAACAAAGAATAACTGCAGTCAGTATCATAGTCATTGTGAATTCCATAAGTTCATTAGCTGTATATAGTGCGTGTTTTACCAGGGCTACGTATAGTTTTTGAATTCAGAATTACTCTAGTTTTTAAAAAGCTAATCATTTGAAAATGATAAATTTGCAAGCAGAAATACTTTCTCAATTTATTTAAAGGGAAAGAAAAGAGTAACTTAGCAATTTTCAGTCAGTTAAGTGCCATTCATGATACATGTTTGGATGATCATGTCTCGAAAGAGACATGACTGACTAGGCAGATTTTCCCGCCATTACTTTTTGCTACTAAGGTTATTTAAACCCATAGCTGGAAGAAGAGATTGATTATAATACCTTCCTCAAGGGTATTTGCGCGTGAGTGAATGCAATATATTTAGTTGGAATTTTAACATGGTTCTCTGATTTCTCGTTTTGAGTCAATATTCACTGCATCACAACGTGCATCTTAAATTTATTAACATTTACTAAATTATTAAAATATGAACTATAAGAAAATCCTTGCTATTTACCATTAAATGCTTTGGTGAAGAAAGTGGCTGCTGGAAGACTTAGGTCTGGAAACAGGATTCTGCACCATGCCACACAGTCAGGCGAACCTAGTCATAGCCGTCAGACAAATTCTGTAACCACATCAGCCCTTACATCTGACCACCTAACTCCCCTGACTGCAAACCGTTGATTATTGTGTGCAGTTGAATGAGAGACTAACGAAACTCCTTTTAAAACCAAAGATGAACTGAAGGCAAGGGTTATAGCAGCATCCAGCAACTTAAACAAGGAAACTGCCCAGAGGAGTTGCTGGAGATTCTGAAATCGTCTTGAGTTCCTGGTTGAAACCAATGGTGATTTTATTGAATAAATTTACTCTTTACCATTTCAAAATTATTTTTTTGGAATTTTGATAAATATTTGTTAAAATGAGATGTCATTGTTGATTAAATTTTTGCATAATTTAGGCAATTTATCCATCACACCCTGTAAAAAATAGAAATGATTTTATTACTTTTGTTATGAATGTGCGTGGGTGGTGCAGCAGATATCGGCTCAGAACGAGAAATCAGGGAGCCGAGTTCAAATTCCAGTCGAATTCATTGCATTCACTTACGCACAAATACCCTTGGGAAAGGTATGAATCCACCTCTCGTATGAATCCACCTTTCGAGACATAATCACCGAAGCATGTATCACCTATGACTTATGTGCATTGTGGTGCAGTGGATATCGGCTCAGAACGAGAAATCAGGGAGCCAAGTTCAAATTCTTGTTGAATTCATTGCATTCACTTATGCACAAATACCCTTGGGAAAGGTATTAATCTCTCTTCCCTTCAGGCATGGGTTAAATAACAAAACAGATTGCGTTCTATAGCCTTGACTGGCAACCAGTTTACTGCAGAAAGTAATGTCAATCTACTGTGGGATAATTTTCTGCTCAGTCAGTCATGTCTCTTTCGAGACATGATCGCCCAAGTGTGTATCACATATGGCACTTAACTGACTGATCCATCACACCCTGTATAAAATAGAAATGATTTTATTACTTTTATTATCAGTTTATTTGATAATGTGAATATTTTCATGTACGTTATTGGTTATCACACCAAAGCCAAGGTTAGTCTACCAACAAACATCACTCGGAATTTAAGGTTTCTTTTTTTTTTAGAATTGTAGTATAAGACAACCCCACCCCAATTTTTAAGTGTGATTTTGGGGATTTAAAGGTGATCTTATATGCGGAAATATATGGTTAGAAATTGTTTATTATTTTGGTTGTCAATTCTCAAGAGCAAAAAAAAATTTAGGTTTTATTAAAATTCTAATTGTTCTATCATGGAATGAAGAGATTCACAGAGAAAGTAGATAAACTATTTTATTAACAGAGTGGTGCAACCAAGATGGATATACAATATTTACAGTCTCTTGCAGTAGTAGGTTTTACTTCCCAAAGTCCGTGATAATGACAACTCCCGTGCTAAGCGCACATTGTCTTTTATACATCTGGGCAATCAGATGTCACGTGGTACAAGCTACGACACAACACTAATCCTTGCTTTTTTAAAACAGACATTTCCATGGAGTGAAGGTAGTTAAAATAATAGTGGTGTCAAGGGAATAAAAACATACTTTTGACACGCCATTGTTTTTGCAAGCACAAAGATCCAAGATTGCCAAATATTTTGTTTTTAAATTTCTGAAATAGATCTCTAAATTTGCATTTTTCCGAAATGAGAAAATGCTGAATATATTTTGGCGTGACTTGATTTTCAAAATCTAACCAAATATCAAATTTTTCTTTTTTAGTCCTTCTTGACTGAGAACTTTTCAGAATTCACCCATCAAGTAATTACTGAGCAATATAATATTCTTTTTGTTTGTTTTGTTTTTGTTTTTGTTTTTTATACTAATTATCTAATTATGGTTTTTTCTTTTACAGATCTTTGCACATTGCACAAAGTAAAAAGTTATCCCAGTCTCAAACTTTTTAAACATGGGAAATTTTCAAAAGACTTTAACAGAAAACCTGTAAAGGCAAACTTTATAAATTTTATACAAGGTAAACAAAAAGATGAATTGTAACAAAACTTTTGTTATTAAAAATATTCTTTAAAAAAACAAAAAAACAAACATTTTCTTGTGTACTTTTACCTAATCAATACTTGTGTGTGTGTATGTAATATATTTATTTTGTAAATGAGTTATATTTTGCAACACAGGTTTCTACCATCTGGTGGTGGGCGTCTTCAGGTGATTTACAGTAACTGATTTTACATTTTTTTTTTTTTTAATTGCGCAATTTTCAAAATGAGGAGAAATTATAAGGTTTTCATTCATGGTTGTATGATCCTATGGATCCATGGATAAAAATATAACTTCTGTTATTGGAAAGACACCAGATGGTAGAAACCTGGGTTGCATAATATAGCTTGCTTACAAATGAAAAATATTCAAAAGTTCAACAATATAATTGTACTGAATGCTTTTTAATACAACTGTACTGGCCTAATTTGATTTATGACCAAAAACTCTGAAAAACAGTAGCTACCCTGGCGTGTACGCATCGCTCATTCAGTAAAAATGAATTAGAGCACTCTAGCTATTGTGCGCGTATAATGATAATATATGCGCAAAAAGGTCTGCCTTCTTCTACCGAACGCCCATAGCCCAGAGTAGAATCACTGACTGACGCCAATTCGGTTGGGTTTCAATCCTGGGTTAAAAAGCAATCAGAGTCTAACCGTACTGATGAGCTGTGAAACAGCGAAACAGATCTGTCTGCGGATGGCAATATATATATATATATATATATATATATATATATATATGGTAGTTATTATTATAATAGTAGCATACTGCAATTCAGTAGCTATAAATTTTCGGTGTTAAAACACCACCATCATTTTTTTTTTTTTTTTATCATCTCACCCCAAGCAAGGCATTCCACTGCCACTATTGCGCATGGGGCTACATAGGGGAAGGTAAAGCGAAGGAGTGGTTAGACATAGGGAATGTCAGGAGGAAGGTGACAGATGAGTAAGAATAGCGAGGATGAGGGTTGGGCAGATGGGAAGAGTGTTTGATAGAATGGGAGCAGGTTAGTGTGTTAGGAGGTGTCTATTGACCTTACATTTAAACTCCTGGAGATTGTAGCCGTCGGGGAAGCAATCGTGTGGAAGAGAATTCCACAGTCGGGAAGTGCGAGGAAAGAAACTGTTGGTGTAGAAGTTACGGCTGCATTTTATCGGTTTCACTGTAAAAGGGTGGGATCTAGTTGCTAATCTAGTATCACGTTCAAATTCATATTTAGGGGGCACCAGTGATCTAAGTTCATCAGGCAGTAAAATGTTTTTTTTTTTTTTTTTTTTTTTTTTTTTTTTTTTTAATCATATCACCCCAAGCAAGGTGGTAACGCCACTGATGCGCAGGGGGCTACGTAAGGGTAAAAAGAATGGAAAAGAGAAAGCCGGAAACCACATCCTAAACAGGGAACAAGGGATGAGCCTCTTCACCTGTTTAATAGATGTGGGTGGAGTGTGAACCGGGCGATGACATATATTAAGGCTCTACTTTTGTATTAAGCACTTTTTAAAGTAACTACCTAACACTGGAATGTACTTTCGTTAGTAACCGTTACGTATAATATTATTAAATATATAAGTTTTTTATTTCAAGATTATTTCTAATGGATACTTGTATTTGAGTGGAGAGTCTGTTTTTCCTGTAATTAAACAGTACATTTTTGATAACCACTGGAATGAAATATTCAACAAATCTCATTAGGAAAATGTCTACCTTCCAGCAGGATCTGAACCTGCAACTTCCATGCTGTTGTACACTGACACGGTAAAAAAAAGAGGTCAGTTCAACCTAAATCAATTAAGAAGGCATATACATAAGCACACTTAAAAGGGATCAACGCAATATAAAATAATTAACCACCAACAAATCTTACACCACTTAAGAAACAGCAAAAAACCAAAATGAAATGATATACCATTTATCAAGTACAAAGATATCAAATTAGACCAAACTGAAAAAACATTGCTCAGCTAAATGACAAGTTTCTCCACATTAATTTTATATATATATATATATATATATATATATATATATATATATTTAGTGTATCGTGGCAGCATATAATTTTCTAAACATATGCTGTTAAATATAAGAGAATGAATGTCTATTATGTTTAATCATGAGCTGTTCTAAACGTCATATTTTGGCTTTAATTTCAGGTGAAAATAAAGACAAAAATTCTCCAACATTTATTAGATATTTTTTTATCAAGTTGGTTCTAAGCTTTCAGCTCACATGAGCCATCGTCAGAGAGGTTAAAGGGACGTTAACGTAAAAAAAACATCCAACATCAGCATCAATTTTATTTTGTATTGACATAAAACTTTGCTAAGCAACAATAAGAGTTACCTCATAGCAAGTGCAGTTCGTAAATATGTAATACGGTTCTATGATGTCACACCGCATGATAGCTCGAAATGTTAACAGAACCATATATTTAAATGCAATGTAATGTGTTATGACCAGATTTAAACATGATTTTTTTAAGTGTGGGTTGTTTTAATTTAATCAATATCTGAAGGTTTTTTTTTTTTACTGTATGTATGAGTGAGTATTATTGTATTGTTGACTAAAATCAGTCTGATATTACATACATGGCTATGTTTTTCTAAGAAATGTTGTTAAATTGAACTCTGATCAGAAAGGTGACAGGTAAGACTACAAGTGGAACTTATTGAAATCTTAGAACCAACTTAATAAAAAAATATCCAAATGTTGGAGAATTTTTGTCTTTGTTTTCACCTGAAATTAAAGCCAAAATACGATGTTTAGAACGGCTCATGATTGAATATAAGACATTCATTGTCTGTTATATTTAACAGTATATGTTTAGAAAATTATCTGCTGCCTCGATACACTATATATATATATATATATATATATTTTTTTTTTCTAAACATATACTGTTAAATATTTGTAGTCTGATGTAAATCGTCACAGAATTGAATATGTTGGAAATGAGTTGCACCTTTTTCAATTCACTTATTCAGTTCCGTGAAAACATACAAGAAACCTTTCATTTTTTTCTGCACACCGAAGCAAACAAGAATTGTGGTATAACATATAAGGTTATAAAATTCAAGAAACTTTGTACATGTGGTTGTGAATGCAGAGACAAACGAAGACAGCACATAAGATATTTAATGAGCTTGAGTAAATGGTTAGTGGAACAGGGCTTAGGGGAAATAACAAAAAGACAAAATTTATTAAGCATTACAAAGGACAGGAAATTGTGGAGAGCCATGATCGACCATTCTGAAGATACATGGCACATAGAAGAAGAATGAACTTGAGTAAATGGTTGGGGGAACAGGATTTAGGAGAAATAACAAAACCGCAAAATGTATTAAGAAATACAAAGGACAGGAAATTGTGGAGAGCCATGATCGCGTATATTTTGAATAGACATGACACATAGAAGAAGAATGAACTTGAGTAAATGGTTGGCGAAACAGCATTTAAGAAAAATAACAAAAAGAAAAATTTATTAAGTGCTAACTGGTCCCTCAGTATGGTGACGTATATCACCCAGTTACGTTATCATCAAAGAGAAAGGGTCCCTACAAACCACACCATATATAAATTTGAGTGCATAGTAACCAATTTTCTCAGAATCTGAAGGCCAGCAGCAATATCTATGAGGTAAGATCTTCAAAGCAACTATCCACCGACCAAAAGAAATTTAAATGAATGAAAAATTTGGGAACAAGTACCACTTGGCCGGAAGTTAGAATGTTCCATTTGTAGTCATATATAAATAGTTACAGAATTAAGTATTTTGGAAATTAGATGCACATTTTTTATTTCACTTATTCATTTCCATGAGAACAACGAACCTTTCACGGTTTTTTTGTCCACTGATGTGAATAATTCAGGATTAACGCATAAGGTTAGAAAATTCAAGAAAACAAGTAAAAAAAAAAAAAAAATTCAAATACCTGGGAAGTGTTTTGACAGAGGATATAGAAAGTGCGACATGGAAGTCCAAAGACGCATTGGCATGGCCAAAGACGCATTTCAGAAGCTAACCAGAAAATTGATATCTGTCCTGTATACATTCAGGAACGTTAGACTGTTGTTGTTTTCTCTCTCCATTGTATCAATGATCTTATTAGATTCACAAAGTCAAATAGTAACGAGACCATTTCCTGATATGGCCAGAGTATGAAAGTGTCATCTACCTATCTCAGCCAGAGCTTTAGTGCTGTGAATTTTAATGACATCTTTTCGGAGTATTCTATGTATAGGTTAGCCATTGCTAAGCCTTCATCCTGCCGATATGCCTGATCTCATTACGAAGTGTGTTTTTTGTGTACAGAAAGTCAGCATCTCCATCAGGTTATCTATTTGTATGCTGATACGTTCTCCTAGAGACGAGTCTGGGGCCAGTCAGCCCCTGACTAGCAATAGTACCTCCTTGGTGTGCAAACTCACCACGTCCAGGCTCATCAGCTGATCGAATTGGAGCATCTGATTATTTCCATGAATATTTCGGACATATGATTATGACTTTGCTATTAATGGTGCAATTATATCCACAAGCGTGCTGTGGAGCAGTGGATATCGTGGAACAAAAATCAGAGATCCGGGTTCGAATTCCAGTTGAATTCGTTGTATTCACCTGAGCATAAATACACTTGGGAAACGTATTAATCCGTTTCTTCCCCCCAGCTATGAGTTAAATAACAGGACAGATTGGGTTCTATAGCCTTGATTAGCAACCAGTCTACCGTAGAAAGTAATGGCAACCTATTGTGGGGAAGTCTGTCCAGTAAGTCATGTCTCAAAAGAGACATGATCGCCCAAACGTGTATCACGTATGGCACTTAACTGATTCACTGACTGAGAGTTTATGAAAATTATATATTGCACAAAAAGACGAAAGTGGTATTTTTGTAATTTTAAATTTTTTTATATTACCATATTAAATAAATTGTAATATTCTTTATATTAGCATATTAAAGAATTTGTTTAGCGACATGATCGCCTACACCTTGGAAGGACTTGGCATCAAAAATATGAAATAGAAGATATATGTATATCAGTATTAAAACCATATATTTTAAAGGCAAAAACGCTGTAGTCGGGAGATCAAACCTCACAGCATTGGCTTATCGTCAAGCGTTGTCCATTTGAGGGTACAAGTGTTAGCGTGTTCAACTGTTCAACTCTGGTTCTTATTTCTTGGTCATGCTTAGAACTTTTTGAACTTCCTCTCGCGATCCAATTGATAAAATAGAAAAACATTTATGCAAGAATGATGGTACATTAAAAAAATATGCGCATTGTATCACTGCATTTGAACCGAGAAATGTTTAGACTTTGAAGAGAAAAGGGAATGTAATACTTATAACAGTTGTGGTGCAATGGATATCAGCTCGGAACGACAAATCGGTGGAGCCGAATTCGAATTCCAGTCGAATTCCTTGCATTCACTTACGCACAAATCCACCTGGGAAAGGTATTAATCCGTCTCTTCCCTCCAGTTATGGGTTAAATAATAGGACAGAGTGGGTTTTATAGCCTTGGCTGGCAACCAGTCTACCGCAGAAAGCAATGTCAACCTACTGTGGGATAATCACCTGTCCAATCAGTCATGTTTCTCTCGAGACATGATCGTCCAAGCGTGTATCACGTATGGCACTTGACTGAATGCTTATAAAGCCGCCTGAAGAATAGAATATTTAGATTCACAGCTCAATTGTCCATTTTTGTTGTCTGAAATTTCGATCTCTTTAAAGGGGACTTGTTTCATTTACAATAAATTAATAACAATTGCTAGACGCTTCACTATCTAAGCGTTGACTGGCTTAACAGAATTGTATTCTGTTGAAACTTGGACGGTAAAAATCAATATTTACACCCAAGAGCGGGTTATTATGATGTTATTTATAGGGAGAACGGCTGAGCTGTTAAACCAACACAACAGAAGTATCACCTACTTACTCACTCAGACGAGCTTGTAGAATCACTTCTACATGCACGTACATACCTACATACATGTCACCATACACACACGTTCATATACATATACCCACACACTCTTACGTAAGGACCGCATGTGAAACTTTCTTTTGTCCCGCGTTTATTAAGAAATATATAAACTGATTTCCACACGTGTTTAGCCAGTTGGAGGCTGTTTTTCGGAGCATAAGTCCGAATACCGTTCGTCTCTTCCAACTCAAATACTGTGCTAATTGCATTCAGCAATTAACCACATAAAAATACTTCTCTCTGTCTTATAAGAACATTTCAATACATGTGTAATTATATCCACTACTATTCAGTACAAACATTATTTCCTTTTCAGGAACTTTTCTAACATGAATATTGAGACAATATCTTTAATATCTAAGAGAGAACTCTTTTCACGACATCTTGCATTCACGAATTATTCAGTTCTGTAACCTTACTTAATACAATGTTGTTATATTCGTTACATTGTGCTTTGAGTTATTTTATTTATAAATGTGGTGGTTTGGACAACCAACCTTCTTTTTGCTGTTGAAATTACTACCCCGACGGTCAGTCTACTACATATCGGAACTCAATTGGTCCAGACCACTACAAGCTATCATGAATAAAATATCTATTTCATAATATGCGAACCAGGGTTTGGGTTGTTATCCCTTATATATCTTTCATCTTGTAACCTCGTGAGCACGCAGCAAACCCTTTTCCCCAGCATTTCGGATAAACCAAGGATGATGAGAATCAAAATTCAATGGAGAATAATCATTGGGTGAGGTTCACGTTGTATGTTTAAACAGCAACCAGACTAGACCAACTCGTGGTGCATAGTCCGTTGTCAACAGAAGAACGGTAATAACCCAAATGAAATATGTGAATCAATAACAGACAACAAAAGTATTGCAGTAATTTTCTTTTTATTAATTCGAAAACATCTCTAATACAAATAAGTGCTGTATAATATATACATGTAGCTAAACACACATATATGGTTAGATTTATAGATATTCCTGACCCGATGGCTTGTTAGAGAGTTTATATTCATACATACGTTAATAAAATTAAAGAATATGAACCAGATGATGAGAGAGAAAAAGATGATGACAACAGAGATTGTTGTTAAAGTTACAATAGAACAAATAATATAAAAATCAAATTGACAAATCAGTGTCGACGTCTTTCAAACAAGCGATTTGATTGGATGTTCTGCGCAATAGCTGGTCATTCGACCTAAAGACGTCTTCCTCCATTGCTTTTCTTTTCTTACTCAGGAAAAAGAAGAGAAAAAAAATCCAAAGACCTAGTTTCAAGGCCATTGAAAGATGGTCGTAGTATTTATTTTGAAATTAATTTGAGTAGATTTCGTTTTCTACCCGGGCGTGTTCGATACAGATAACTGGTCCTTCGGGCTCCCCACAATGTAGAGATGGACCCATGCGATGTCGATAGGTTTCCCGGCAACAAAGGCCGACGTTGCACTCAGAACTTTCGGAACAGGGTTCACCTGAAAATGAGAAAAATATAAAGATATAATAGAACTTTACAGTACAGTAAAACACAAAAGAAAATATATCTTTCTTCCCGCGTCAGACGGGGATGACTACCTATGATAACTCTCCACCCTGTTTCTGAAAGAACCGAGGCACAACTGAATGATGTCCACATTACACCTTCGCTTGTCTCTAAGATAATCTTAAAACTTGACCCTCACAAAGCGAGCGGTGGTGACGGAATCCCAACCATAGTCTTAAAGAAATGTGCCCCTGAACTCTCCTCTGTCCTTTCTAAGCTCTACAACCTCTGCCTATCTACTTCTTGCTTTCCTGCCTGTTGGAAATCTTCCTCTGTAGTTCCTATATTTAAAATTATGCAGGAAAACCCTTCTCGACCACAGCACGTCTCTCTCTTAGGACCTTATGGTGGGAAGTAACAGTGAGCGACAAGACCTGACCAACAAACTCATTGAAAGAGCCAGTTCATATGGTTGGTTGGTTGTTTTGTTTTTATGGCTAATCAACCTCGGCGGGTATTTTATTGCCAAGTAAACTTTATTTATTTATTGCTAGTAATACGGTTTTCTTTCAACAATTTACTGTTGTTTTTATATAAGTTTTTGTGTCTAGTAATACTTTTCTTTTCGAGTATCAAGATTCATTGACATTTTTTTTTAAGGGTAGGATCTCCAAGTCCTACCTTTGGTATTTAACCCATAACTGAAGGGAAGGAACTGATTAATACCTTTCCCAAGGGTACCAGTGCTTAAGTGAATGCAGGGTATTCAACTGGAATTTGAACTCGGCTCACCGATTTCTCTTTCCGAGCCGATAGCCACTGCACCACAACGCACATCCGTCACTATACGCTTACAGTACCTGGTATTCCCAAGCGGTCACCAATCTAAGTACTGACTAGGCTCAACGTTGCTTAACTTCGGTGATCGAGCGAGAGCCGGTGTATGCAACGTGATATGGCCGTAAGCCTAATTCATATGCTATAGAACGGGAAAAACTAAAGCAATGGTGAAAAGCACAAGTAACCAAAGAGCCATGGATGACGAACTTTTAAAAAATCATTTCACCCCAAGCATAACAAAAAAGCCACTAGGATGCAAGTGGTTACTGAGTGTTAGACAATATAAGTAAAATTACTAAGGAGTGAGGACAAAAAAGATCTATCCTATGTCCAACGCTTTTTCTGATCTTCATCAATGATGTCAGCAGTTTCCAGGTAGACATCCATGCAGATGACACCACCATTTACACCCGTCTTAATAGTAAATCTGCCAAGGTTGACAAAGTAAATCTAGCTGCTACCATTCTGAGGCTGAATAGGGTAGGAAATGGCTGGTAAATTTTAATGCCTCAAAAACGAAGCTGCTCTCTTTTAACCCCCATAGAGAAACATTCCTGCCTACCATTAGAATGGATAGCGCTAGTCTGTCTCCATGAGGATAACACACTGCGCTTCCATGGCCTCACTCTCTCAAATGATATCAAATGGAATGACTACATCGAATCCTTGGCTGCATAAAGTTGGGTCACTCTGGGCCAGGAAGATTTTCTTGTCAGAATCCATTTTGTACATTTATAAATCCATCAATCCTCCATGCATTGAATACTGTTGCCATATCTGGTTGGCGGCTCCTGCTATTTATTTTACGGTTCTCTACAAAATCTAAGGGAGAATCTGCAATATAATCGATCCTGACTTGGCAGCTCGTCTTCGGTCAGTTTCTCACTGAAGCGATGTGGCTTCCCTCTGTCTTTTCTACAAGTATTTTCATGACAATTGCTCCGACGAACTTTTTCCCTTGTTCTTTGATCAGCTGTATTTACACGTGCTACTAGATTGGCATCTAGGTCTCACCCTTTTATCATTGAAATAGTTAAATGTAAATTTCTCTTCTACTCTAACAGTTTCTTTTCTTGCACTTCCCGTTTGTGGAACTCCCTTCTGTTTACTTGCTTCCCTGATAGCTTCTTCTTATGTGTGCTGTATCCTTTCAGGAAGTATGCGATCATAGCCCTCCACATCTTCCTATCCCCTGTAGCTCTTAACACTCTTTCTCTTGTTACTCCTTCCAAATCTTGCTCTGCCATCCATTTGTTCAAGTTCCTAAATCTAGAATATAAATGCATAGAAACTAGCGTAGCCACAAATTGAGGGATCAGTTTGTATGATATAGAATTGATCCCCCACTTTATATCCACTTTATATTTTCTTATTTGTTTATTCTGATTAGGTATGAATCCACCTCTTCTCAGAAGTGATTAGTTATTATGCGTCTATGCGCCGTGTCCCTTCAGGACGTGGGCGATCACGGCCATCCACATCTCCCTATCCTTTGTAGCTCTTACCACCGTTTCTCTTGTAACCCCTCTTAAACCCTGCTCCACCATCTATCTGCTCAAGTTTATCAAGTATTTCAAGCGTTGCTTTTCCCTGTTTCTTCCCTGAAGATATTCCGTCCCGTGATACTCCGTCCCGTGAGTATCACATTTTCCAAGCCCTCTTTCCTCGTTACATGTCTCAGCTGTCTTTTCCTGATGTTAAGTAACAGTTTCCTTTTAGCTTCTATTCTCTCCAAAACCTCGTCGTTGCTCCCATGTTCGGTCCATCATATCCTCAGTATCCTTCTGTAGAACCATATTTCGTTTGCTTTTAGTCTTTCCCTCATCTTTGATAAGACTGTCCCGCATGCGCTGCCATATTGAAGGACAGACGACACATAACAATTCAGTACTCTTTTCTTTGTTTCCAGCGAAGTTTTCCTGTCTCGTCTTCTGGAATGCATCCTTGGCCATACCAATACGCCTTTGGATCTCAGTGTCGCACTTACCGTCCTCGGTTAGAACACTTTAAATTTCCGTACCTTGATTTTAGTATCCCCGGCTTGTAGTTGTCATTTTGGGTTCCTTTTTATTTTACTGATGATCGTTCATTTAGTTTTCTTGTAATTTATATGTAATCTTTTGTTTCCGGTTTCTTCAACTACCTTCTGTAGGAGGTCTTGTAGTTTCCTTTCCATGTCTGCTATCAGCACTGTGTCATCTGCTTATCTTATATTGTTCAGACTGCCGACGCCAATGACGACTCCTGGAAGGACTTCTAGAGCTCTCACAATTGTCTCGCTGTATAGGTTGAATAGGTTTACGGCTATACCGTATTGAATGCACCGGTTCCCGTCCGATCACCGAAGTGACATCGTGCCTGGTCAGTACTTAAATGGGTGACCATTTGGGAATACCAGGTGCTGTAAGCGTAAGGACCAAGAATGGTCTACCGGTCCTCCAGGCTTGGGGGTTGGGTGCAGGGCTAACAACCCTGCTCCGTAAAAAACAGTTTGTTACAGAATCAGCAACAAAAAGTTGCTACCCTATGCAGCTTAGATGTGGTACAAGAATGAAACTGTGGAGCACTTGGTGAGAATCAAACTCACCACTCAGGTGTAACTGATCTAGCGAGGAAGCTTGTTAACCATTACACCACACTAAAGTGCCTCAGCATTCATATTTATGATTGTTATCGCAGTATTTTTTAAAAGTTGTTAAGCTCAAATATTTAACGATGCGATAGGGGAATTCCGTTGTCGTAGAACTTAAGATTCATCAGAAAGTTCAAACAGGAAAACTGTACATAGTTTATTTTTTTTATAGTATTTCTACTTGTTAATTAACGCTAAAAATACTGGCTGTTGGCTGAATAATATCCAAGTTAAGCAGCTTTGAATCCGATCAGTAGAAAGATGAGAGACTCCCAGGAATGACTAGTAATATTCCATATACAGTGGAACCTCTACTTACAAAAGGCTATACATACGAAATTGGGCTTACGGCCTATCACATTGAATACACCAGTTCTCGCTCGATCACCGAAGTTAAGCAACGTTGAGCCTGGTCAATACTTAGATTGGTGACCGCTTGGGAATACCAGGTGCTGTAAGCGTATAGTGACGGATGTGCGTTGTGGTGCAGTGGATATCGGCTCGGAAAGAGAAATCGGTGAGCCGAGTTCGAATTCCAGTTGAATACCCTGCATTCACTTAAGCATTGGTACCCTTGGGAAAGGTATTAATCCATCCCTTCCCTCCAGTTATGGGTTAAATAGCAGGGTATGACTTTGGGACCCTGCCCTTAAAAACAAAAATCCCAATGAATCTTGATACTCGAAAAGAAAAATGTATTACTAGACACAAAAAATTATATAAACAACAATTGTTGAAAGAAAATGTATTACCAGCAATAAATAAATAAAATTTAGTTGGCAATAAATGACCCGCTGAGGTTTATTTTGCCATTAAAAAAAAAAACAAAAAAAAAAAACAACCAACCAACCAACATACGAAATTTTCAGGTTACGAAACGCCTCTTCGGAAAAATATTGCCTCTTTTTACGAAAGAAATTTCAGGATACGAAAGGCGAAAATTTCAAAATACGCGCTTCTACTCACCTCGTTGCCTCCTCAAGTGCTTCCTCATTCTCGATAATGCCCCTGACCACCCGCCCGACCTTGAAGATGATATCCTGGAGGAGTTCTCGTTTATTAATGTGCCGTATTTCCCATCTAACACCACCTCTATCCTCCAGTCGTTGGACCAACAAGTCATTTCGAACTTCAAGAAACTCTACACGAAACACCTGTTCAAGAGGTGTTTCGACATCACTGATAACACCCAGCTTACCCTTCGTCAGTTTTGGAAGCAGCACTTCGATATTATTGTTTGCCTCAAGATAATTGACATGGCTTGGCAGGAGGTGACCAGACGTACCCTTAATGCGGCTTGGAGAAAGCTGTGGCCCGATACTGTTGCCTCACGAGATTTTGAGGGGTTCGAGGTGGAGGCCTGGAACCGATTAGGGCATTTATAGGGTAAAAAGCGTCTCTACTTACGAAATTTTCCCGTTACGAAACGACTTCCAGAACGAATTAATTTCGTAAGTAGAGGTTCCACTGTAGTGGTCTTCTGTCAGACTAAGAAGCAAATAAAAAGACACTTTGTAATAAATAATAATATATACACAAACCTCTGTCTCTCAATGGAAACTGTCCAATAGCAGGCTGTTCTAGCCTTTTGCAGTGGCCAATTCTTCTTTCACCTGCAATGGTAAATCAACATTTTAAGTTTTGTTAAAATATTACGTTCAGAAATTTGAAATTATTCTAATAACGGATATTGGCAAGGAAAATGGAATCAGTGGGCGGAGTTCAAATCCAGGGTTTTCTTCTTGAGTTCGCTTGTGCACGAGAGCCCTTGGAAAAGGCAAGAATCGGTTTCACCGCATCTTCTTTTTGCACTAAAGCTCTTGGAAAAGGCAAGAATCGGTCTCACTTCATCTTTTGCATTAAAGTCGTTAAAAAGGCAAGAAATAGTTTCACCTCATTATGAGTTAAATAGTAGAACAGACTGGACTCGCTAGCTTGAGCAACATCCAATCCAAGTGAAAGAAAAGTCGAAATTCTCTAAACCATGGAGAACGCAACGGTAAATGATCTCGCTATCTTTTCTAAAAAGGTATGCTAATTTATATTTTGAGTGTAGTAAATGAATGTTTAATCGTCTGTTTTTTTGTTTTTTGTTTTTTTTTTTGTTTACATGAACCTTGAGAAAAGAGTATTTTTAAAGCTAGACGGGTTATAAAAATAAACTGTTACAGTTGTGGAAATATATTTTAGATACAGCGGTTTTCATATTTATTGATCAATGAGAGACGTACTCTAAAGTCCATGTGAAAACGTAGATACAGCCAGTGTGACCAGCGCTTGTTTAATAAAAAGAACTACTGTTAGCCGATGGTTTCAGAAAGCAATTAACCGTTGAGGAGGAAGCAATGGGGCTCACACTTCAAGGCCGGAGGATTAGTCCAGATGAAGGGAGTTATAAATCATCACGGGGAAAGAAAGAAAAGGCGACAGATTCAAGCCCCAGGATTGAAAATTCTTGTCTGCGACTTTCAAAGAAGAATTTGAACAAGGCAAACACTAAAGTGTAACATTTTATTAAAGGACTGCATAAAGCCCTCGAGACAACAATCTGTGAAAAACAAAACCCCTTTCAATGGGTGCGCTTTGTATTTTCTGCTTTGAAAGATTTTCTCTCTCTCTTCTTTTTTTTTTCTTTTTTAAAGGTTTGGTTTTTTGGGATATGCATTGTGGAGCAGTGGATATCGACTTGGAATGAGAAATCGGATACCCGAGTTGGAATTCCAGTTGAATTCGTTGCATTCTCTTACACGCAAATACCATTGAGAAATGTATTAATCTGGCTCTTTTTTCCTCCATCTGTGGATTAAATAACTGGACAGATTAAGTTCTACAGCCTTGTTTGGCAAGCGCTCTTCTGAAGAATGTAATGGCAATCTACTATAGGAAAATCTACTTCCCGGTCAGTCATGTCTCGTAAGAGATGATCATCCAATCGTATAACACTTAACTGACTGAATGAATTTTTTGCACAAATTTTATTTTTGTATCTTTTTTGCCTTTATTTATGGGTTAAATATTTTTCCATTAAAACTTTATGCAGTGGTTGAGTCTTGTTTTGTTATTTGTGCTTATTTTGATCTCAAGGCAAAGAGAAGTATGTCTTTCCCTTTTTCCCTTTCTATTCATAAGGTTTTGGGTTTAACGCAAGTTATGGTGCAGTGGATATCGGCTCGCAACGAAACCTCGGAGAGCCAAGTTCGAATTCCAGTTTAATTCGTTGCATTCACTTACGCACAAATACCCTTGGGAAAGGTATTAATCTGTCTCTTCCCTCCATATATGGGTTAAATAGCAGGGCAGACTGGGTTCTTTAGCCTTGGTTGGCAACCAGTCTACCGCAGAAAATAAGGTCAACCTATTACGCCGTGTAGGTACCTCCACAAAATCGCTTGAAAAACAGCATAGTCAGAAGTGAAAAGGTCCCAAACTAAATAAAACAAAGTTCTATCGACAAAAAGTTTATATTACCATTAAGAGGATAGAACAAAGCGTTTTTTAAATATTTTTAAAATTAAAAAAAATTTTTTTTAATTATTTTTAACACGTTCGAAATCGTTGTAGAAAGTTTTTTTTATTACGTCAGTGCGATATCCAAATTGCCGCTATTTTATTAAGTAAACAAACGTAATTGTTACGCAATGCACTTTTTTTGGCCGTGAAAGACACATTAATTTGGAAATTCTTGCATAAATCAAATAATGGTTGGATTTTGATGAAAACTTCAGGACTTATTTATAATTGAATGAAAGCAATTTTAATTGCATAATTTTTAGAAAATATTGGTAAAAATATTTTTTAAAGTATGTTACCCCCCCCCCCCCCCCCACCAATTAAATTCCAGAAATGTGTAACAGTTCGACTGCGGATCACTCTAAAACTAATATAAAAAAATTCAGGAGTCATTGGGGAATGCTGATTCACTGTTTTTTTTTCTTCAATAGTCCCCATCTTTCTAAAAAGTAGGTCCGAATTGCGAAAAATGCAATAACTATGCCAATTTTTATGTGGATAAACTTCTGATTGCTTTTATGAACAATATAAATTAAGCATATCATAGTCTGAAAAGAACCAAAAAATTCAGTGACTAATTAATTTTTACAATAGTTATGTTCATTTCTTTTTCATTTTTTTTAATTATATATAAAAATTATATATAAAAAGTTTAAAAATTATTGTTAAATTTCTTCCTCTAACGGGCCAGCTAGGGTATGTAATTAAAGCATGAAGACTACAATTACTAATCGAAAATTTAAAAGCTTAATACAAATAATTGACCCCGTCAATTTTTAAAGTAATTAAAAGCATTTTAATTGTGTGCATTTTGATTGCCCGTATTTTATTTGTACGGGGGCCCGTACGTGATATTTAGCATTAAAAGGTCACGTGATTCAAGGATTGTCTTCTCTTACATAATAAATTACATTCATATGTTTTTGTCGCCTTCGGTCCCCCCCTTCCGCTTGTCATTAAATCTTTCAACACTTGAGACCAGCTGTCAGGCTCGGGCTACCTAATCTGATAACAAATTACAGGGAATTTTTCTGAGAGTAAGCAAGCACAATTGTTTGAAATCAGATAAAGGTTAGTTTTAATTTAAAAATTGACTTCAATAACGTGTCAGCGACGTATATTTTATTTTTGCCAGATTTTTAAAACAGGAATGTGGCTACTGTTTTGAAATTTGTCGATCAATCAAAAAAATGGCGCTATTTTTTTAATTTTAAAAAAAATCTTTAAATTTTTAGATTCCAATCAATATAATTTCGCTTTAAAATACGCCAGTGTATTTTGTTTACTGGAATTACTAAATTTAATCTCTTGACTTTCAATTAAAGCTAATTTTAAAGCTTGAAGATAACTTATTTATTTTTAAAATTTCAATTTAAATTTAGGTGTAGAAAAATTAGTGGGGGTACCTATACGGGAAAATCTTCTGCCCAGATAGTCATACGCGATACACGCTTGGGCGATCATGTTTCTTTCAAGACTGACTGAGAGTTTAAAAAATATATTGCGCAATAGACGGAAGTGGCATTTGTGCAATTTTTTATATTACATATTAAAGAAGTTTTAATATTATTTTATATAAGCAGATTAAAGAATTTTTAATATTTGTTATATTAGCATATTAAAAAATGTTTAATATTTTTTATATTAGCATATTAAAGAATTTTTAATATTTTTATATTAGCATATTAAAAAATGTTTAATATTTTTATATTAGCATATTAAAGAAATTTTAATATTTTTATATTACCATATTAAATAATTTTTAATATTTTTTATATGAGGATATTAAAGAATTTTAAATATTTTTTTATCTTAGCATATTAAAGAATTTTTAATATTTTTTATATTATCATATTAAAGAATTATTTAACGATCAGCTACACCCTGCAAAATCATGGCATCAAAAAATATGAAATAGATGCATGTCAGTATTAAAACTACATACCTTTGAAGGCAAACACGCTGTAGTCGAGAGAGCAAACCTCGGACATTTCACAGCATTGGCTTGTCGTCAAGCATTGGCCATTTGAGGGTACACACTGAAAGGAAACAAATATGTTATTTAAATCCGATTAATATGTCTAAGAAAAAAATCTACGAAATACATGTGATAAAAGAACTTCGAGTTTTGTATTTATTCCATTGGTAACGTCGGGTCTTTTTGTAAAAGTAAGAAACTTCCGTTAAATATTTCTTCCAAATTAATTTCAGTTATTTACATTTTCATTTTCAGAAGTAGTATTACTAATCGTAGCGTTATTTGAATCATTGTCAAGCATTATTTATTTTCGACTAGGATTTCTTTAGTATGCTAGGCTTCAGAAATCTCCTCAGCCGACTAAGCATAGAGATAAACACAATATGGGAACCAGTAATACGGAATGCCAGAGAAAATCATTAAGATTAAAAATTGTAATATGAGCTCAGGTAAAAAATACTAGAAAAAACATCAGAAATACTAGATAAAACCATTAACATCAAAAATTGCAATATAAACTCTGGTAAAAAGGGTTACTGGACATTAGGTTTACAAGTCCTAAAAATTCAATTGTTCTTGTCCTTAAGTGGATATGGACGTTGGTTAGTTCCTGACTTGACTCTTAGAGTTGTGAGTTCAGTACCAGGCTACAGCAGTGGTGAATAAGTAACTTGCAGGGTTAGAGATAACTCATGACTTCCAATCGATGCTTTACGCAAGGAGTGAGGATGATATACCCCAGTGATTGAAATAAGGTTCGAAATTCCTAGCACCTGAAGAAGACTGGAGCGTACAACGGCCGAAACGTCGTACAAATGGCAACAAAGATGAGGACAATAGTCCAAATAGTGTAAATACTGTAGGATTTCTTCCATCTTCATTTCAGTTGGTTTATTTCAACTTGTATGAATGTTAATGTTATCTGATATTTTGATTAGATGAAGCATTGTCAAGCATTATTTTTTGATTAGGATTTCTTTCATCTTCATTTCAATTGCTTTATTTCCACTAGTAGTAATATTAATAGTAACGTTATCTGGAATTTTTAATAGATGAAGCATTGGCAAGCATTATTTATGTGTAACAAGTGTCACCTGACGGTCATCCAGCGGCTGTTAGTGTTGGTAAAATTCACCATAATTTATGGATAAAGCGCAGGGATCAATTTATGTATTGATTATAATAGAGAATCAATCTCCCGAATGTATATAGTAACAACAGTCCATGATGGTCACAAAGTCAGGGATCAGTTTATGTATTGATTATAAAAGAGAATCAATCTCCCGAATGTATATTATATAGTAACAACAGTCCATGGTGGTCACAAAGTCAGGGATCAGTTTATGTATTGATTATAAAAGAGAATCAATCTCCCGAATGTATATTATATAGTAACAACAGTCCATGATGGTCACAAAGTCAGGGATCAGTTTATGTATTGATTATAATAGAGAATCAATCTCCTGAATGTATATTATATAGTAACAACAGTCCATGATGGTCACAAAGTCAGGGATCAGTTTATGTATTGATTATAATAGAGAATCAATCTCCTGAATGTATATTATATAGCAACAACAGTCCATGATGGTCACAAAGTCAGGGATCAGCTTATGTATTGATTATATTAGAGAATCAATCTCATGAATCTATATTATATAGTATCAACAGTCCATGATGGTTACAAAGTAAGGGATTGAAGGTAATATTGACAACGTTCCTGGATATAGAGTATCCTCTTGACATCTGTTGACCATGTCCGTCATAGTATATGGATATAGAGTATCGTCGCAGCACGTAATCTGTTCAATGAAACAACGCCAAAGATTATCACTCCCGAATCAGACACTCTCCAGAATTGGATTTGATCTCCAATATTCGGAAAATATGGCCGCCTTTTATACACATCGCATAGAATATTTTGAGCTTCCTGATTGGTTAAGCCTTCTATTGGTGAACTATGAATGGGTTGGCTTATGGGTGTCTGCGCAGTATACATACGTACCCAAAAGTCCAGCAGTTAGCATAAAAGGCGTAAAGTGGATTAAATTCTTTGGAGCTGATGCTTCGCCGGTAATGACATGAGAGACAGACGTCACCGGACCGTTATCCAGCAACCGTTCGCATCCAATAAAAATATTCTAGCGACACGGAACATCAGAAGTGTGGCTAGGTAGAAAATATAAAACAGGAGATGAGTAAATTAAATGTCAACACTTTAGGTGTATGGGAAACCAGATGACCAAACAATAGAGATTTTGTCAGTGACAAGCACAGGGTTATATACGCAAACTGAGAGAAAAATTAAAAAGGAGTTGGACTGATACTAGATAAAGACATGAAAATATGCGTCCTGGGATACTGACAGTTATTATTAGACTAAATGCTAGAAATTAGACTCATCATGGCAGACCTGAATGCCAAAGTAAGCATAGAAAGGAAAATAGCTGGTAACTTCGGCCTAGGAAACCGCAGCAAACGCTGAGAAAAATGGTTCCAGTAGTGCACGACGAATGACCAGATAATGGCCAACACCTGGTTCCAAGAACATCAAAGACGATTATGGACATGGAGAAGTCCAGGAAGAGCAGTGCTGATTGCGGAAGCGACCACCTCCTTATTATATGTAAAACTAGCAGTATAGTCCGGCGTTGCTCGGGTGTAATTAAAGCTTTAAAACTAATCCATGGTCCTGGAGCTCAGCCTCAGCCTAAAGAATATTTGTGTGAAGTTTGGTGAGAATCGGATAAAAATTGTGGATTTGTATAAAGGACACACAGACAGATAAACAGACACACACAAGCATCTTGCCTGTTATATATATATATATATATATACATATATATATATATATATATATATATATATATATATATATATATATTATTGATTTTCTGCACTATTGTAAGAACTGCAACGTTGAAACTTCTGAATATCGTTTCTTATGTCTTTGTCTATGAGTGTATCAAATTTGATTAAAATCGGACCACTTCTTCTATAACCCGATTTTTTCGATTATCGATTTTCGATATTTATCGGGGGTACCCCGACACAAAACCTAGCTAAGAACACTTGCAGACGTTTATAGTACAACTGTGTAAATTTTCAAGAATATCGGTTCAGCCGTTTCGGAGTCTATAGGCAACGGACACACACACACACACACACACACACACACACACACACACACACACACACACACACAAAGTTCCATTTATAAATAAGTTTAGATAAGAATGAAACTACGGAAACTGAAGAAGCTTAACGCAGCACCCAAATTGCAATAAAACAGACTCCTGAACGACCCGAACCTGAAAGAGAAATATATGGACACGAAAAAAAGATCAGAGGACAAAATGGAGACACAAACTTGAAATGGGACACACTAAGAGAAGACACACTAAGCATTACGGACGTAGAAGGAAAAATCAGATTTTCGACATGATACAGTCAGTTAAGTGCCATACGTAATACACGCTTTGGGCGATCGTGACTCGAAAGATACATGCCTGACTAGGCAGAAGAATATCCCGCAGTAGGTTGCCTTTGCTTTTTGCGCTAGACTGGTTGCCAACCAAGGCTATAGAACCCAATCTGTCCTATTATTTAACCCATAGCTGGTACGAGAAGAGATAAATTATATCATTATATTAATAAGTAGTAATTATTGAGGGTTCAGAGTATTACTTCGTAACAATATAAAACTGATCCCCCACTTTATGTCCAGTAAAAGCCTTAATCATGTTTTTAGCCATTATATTCAGTCAGTTAAGTTCCATGCGTAATACACGCTTTGGGCGATCATGTCTCGAAAGACAAGGCTATAGAACCCAATCTGACCTACAATTTAACCCATAACTGGAAGGAAGAGACGGATTAATACCTTTCTCAAGGGTATTTGTGCGTAAGTGAATGCAAGGAATTCAACTGGAATTTAAACTCGGCTCCCCGATGTGTCGTTCCCAGATGATATCCACTGCACCACAACGCACAGAAAACAATGCGATGATATGGAACGGATTACAGGGAACTACACAAGGAAATCAAGGAACAAATTCGGACATGTTAAAGAAGAATGACTCAACTACAAAGTGTGCAGAAATAGGGAGACCGAGTATCACAGATAATGGAGACACGCATAAAAGAATAAGAGAACTAACAGGTCAAAAGACATGCCCATCAAGAGGTTATATAAAATCCAAAGATGGACAACTCACATTAGAGAAAGAAAAACTACTTCAGCGACGGAGCGAATATATTGGAGATCTCTTTCACGACAAAAAAAGAACATGTCTCAATACATAGAAATACCGAGGGGCCGGAAATATTAAAAACCGAAGGGGAAGTTGTTGATCATGTCCACCATAATTTATGGTTATAGAATACAGCGCAGTACGTAATCTGTTCAATGACAACGTCAAAAATGAACACTCACGAGTCAGACACTCTACTGAATTGGATTAAATCGCGAATACTCGGAAAATATGACCGTCTTTTATACACGTCGCATTGAATATTTTGAGCCTTCTGATTGGTTAACTCTTCTACTGATGAACTATAAAATAAGTCAGTCTATTGCTGACTCAACAGTATACAAAACGATTCCAAAAACACCAACAGAAGTTGCACTGGCCAAATTGAAAAAAAAAAAAGCAATACGTCTTTGTCAACTGTCAAGCTAGCTGTTCTGTGGAACTCGCTTCCATATTCTTGCTTTCCTGACGACTACAACCTCCAGGAATTATCAATGTCAAAACCCATCTCTTAACCACTTGACTCCAGTTCTTTCTACATCAGCTTGTATATCTTTTCCTTTCTCTCTACCTTTGCAAGTGTCATCACAACTGTATTCCCAAGCTTCTTTTGCTACTTTCTCTGACACCTTCTGTAACTGGTTCGTCTTTCTCTTTACTCTCCTCCTATCTAATCTTTCTCTCTTATGTAGCCCCCTGCGCATCAGTCGCGTTACCGTCTTGCTTGGGGTGAAACGATTAAAAGAAACAAAACATAATGACCTTAGGTATTCAGTCATCATTCATCCTTGCAACATGACCAACCCAGCGAAGTTGTGACTGCATCAGGAAAGTAACAATTCAACCAATGTTGCATTTTGCAAGATCAACAATGAGCACCATATCGTCATATATATATATATATATATATATATATATATATATATATATATATATATTATTTAACAGTAGTGTTAAAATTTAAAAGACATAGAAAGCTGCTCATCCAAATTTCAGCCGCGCTCAAATCGCGAAGACACTGAATAAACGCTCTTATTCAAAACAAAATAAAAATAAAATGCTACTCAAACAGCAAAAACATGAGGGAAGACTGTAAAATGGCTACAGAAGTAGCCGAAATCACTTGGGAGAAGGAAATTATGAAAAATTTCTGTACTTCCTTAATCCGAACAAACGGAAAAAATGTTAAGATGATGGGGGGGGGGGGAACTAAATATTTCGTATGTTTGTCTCTTTGTCTGTCTTTCTGTCTGTCTGTTCATGTTCAAAATATCGCAGTTATTCTCATTTTAATAATCATCGCTGAGATTATATCAGTATGGCATTGGCGGAGGTTTGCGATCTTTGACAACTTTTAATTTTATTTAAATTCAGCCTTTCTTCACGCCACAAAGAAAAATAAACAAGAGAAAAGCAAACATTGACCTGTAATTTTTTTTGCAGTAAGGATCACCCCGAATAAAGCCCGGGAGCCACTCGATGTAGAGGATTACAAGAGCAAGAGACATAGTTTATGCGGATATGTGGGGAAGAAAACAGTTAACCCTAGACTTGAACAATTTTAAATTGTGGTATTTGGGAGAACATCCCATTGAAAATCGATCCCACTTTCAATGGTTCCCGGGAAGAAAACTAAGCTCATGGCTAGACGGTTATAAACGAAGTCTTATTTCGACGATGTATTGTAAATTTACGGAGATTGTGAATTTAACAAAGGAAATAACTTCCTCTGTTAAAATCGTTTTTTTCTTTCTTTTAATATTTCTGAGTGAATTTATTTATTTTTCCACAGACGGAATGAGATGATGTAAATTTACAATACATCGTCGTAATAAATCTCGATGTATAACCGTCTAACCATATGTTGAGTTTTCTTCTCAATATTTCATATTTTATATATATATATATATAGTGTGTGTATCGAGGCAGCAAATAATTTTCTAAACATATACTGTTAAATATAAGAGACATTGAATTTTAATCTGGTCAGAACAGATTACATTGCATTTGAATATATGGTTCTGCAGTCATTTCGCGCTATCACGCGGTGTAACGTCATACAACCGCATTGCAAATTTGCGAACTGCGTTTGTTACTTTTTGGTAACTATTGCCGTTGCTTAGCGGAGTTTTATGTCAACACAAGATAAAATCGTCGCTGATGGTGGATGTTATTGTGTTACCTCTCTGAAGATGGATCATGTGAGCCGAAAGCTTAGAACCAACTTAATAAAAAAATTATCCAAATGTTGGAGAATTTTTGTCTTTATTTTCAACTGAAATTAAAGCCAAAATACGATGTTTAGAACGGCTCATGATGAAACATAACAGACATTCATTGTCTCTTATATTTAACAGTATATGTTTAGAATATATATATATATATATATATATATATATATATATATATATATATAGACAGTACTGTGCAAAAGTATTAAGACAAGAACTATTTTATCTTTTATGAGGCATCAAAATAAAGTTTAAAATCACCCCTGTCCTAACACTTTTGCACACTAACAGTAGTGTGCAAAAATATTAGGACAGGGATGATTTTCCTAAAAAACTCACTGAAATTCAAATACATGGTGAAAAGCCAAATCTTTGTAAGAGTTATTTAACTAAAAAGGCCACAGAACTTGAATTGCCCCCCTCCCCCCCGCACACCAAGCCCTGATCTCAATCTTATTGAACATCTATGGGATATTTTGGATAAAACAATTAATAAATCTAATGTTACTTTGCAAGACACACTTTGGGAACAAATACAAGCTGCTTGGCAGGAGATACCATTAAATACATTGAAGAAGCTTGTGATGTCAATGCCTGACAGAATGAAGGCTGTGGTCAAAGCAAAAGGCTATTATAGTAAATATTAAATTTATTTTGTAACAAGTATTTTTTTTTGTTAAAGCATTTGTTGAGTAAATCCAATAAAATTACTTTAATTAAATTATTTATTTTCTGTCAATATGCCTCATAAAAGATAAAATAGTTCTTGTTCTAATACTTCTGCACAGTACTATATATATATATATATATATATATATATATATATATATATATATTTTAATTCAGATACTTCAATCCAAGGGAAAAAAGCAGGAAGGTAAATTCCAAAAAACCCGATCCTAATTAATATTAAAAATTTCATTTTAATATTAAAAAATGATACAGGAAGAGAGCTCCATGTAATAAAAATTACAGAGCAAAAATATATTAAAAAAGGATTAATTCAAAGATGTTGAATGGCCATTTCGATATGAAGATCCCCACGGGGGACAACACATCACCTCAGCAACAGAAAAAACCTTTCAGAAACTGGAGAAAAATTAGTCTACTTTTCCTTTTTAAATAGATTGCAAAGAAATTAAAAAATAAAATAAAATAAAATAAAAATAAAAATAAAGGGAAAGAAAAAGAAAAAGAAAACGAAAAAGAAAAAGAAAAAGATAGAATAAATTCAAATAAATAAGAAAGGAAAAAATTTGAATTTATTATATTATATTTATTAATACAATTATTACATTGACAATTAAATTTTATTGTGAACAATAATACTAAAGTGCTTAGATTTTTTCAAGCAGGTTGAAACTGATGTCCATCAGATTTTAAACACCTTTGAAATCTCCCCCTCTCGCTTCGACAAACATTTTTACACAAGTCTCTTTGTGTATAAGTTTCTTGAAATGCCTCTAATGTAATCTTTCAAATCAGCTACACTTCTTGGTTTTTGACTTAAGACTTTGTCCTTAATTTCTCCCCAAAAGAAAAAATCCATCGGGGTCAAGTCAGGTGAACGTGCTGGTCAATCAAGTGGACCTCTTCAGTCAATCCATTTCTTAGGAAATGTTTCAAGATACTAACAGACTGCTCTATAATAATGTGGATGGGCCCCATCTTGGGAATACAACCGATGCACAAATGTATTCCACCTACTTCTGGGCCACCCAGCGTGACACAAAAAATGTGAATTTTCGAAGTGTGCATTGGCAGACATGAGCAAGTGGTAGCACTGTGAAACAGTGGCCTCATGAATTAAACACTGCCATTTCAGCAACCATGGATCAAGATGAATTTCTAAGCAAGTTATGGATGTAAGATGAGGCCCATTTTCATCTCACAGTTTATGTGAATAAGCAGAACTACCGTTACTGGGCAGACACAAATCCTAATGAATTTCATGAGCGCCCTTTACACGCTAGTAAGATGACAGTATGGTGTGCTGTTTCATTACATGGGATCATCAGACCTTAATTTTTTGAAAATGAACCGGGGATCTCTGTCACTGCGAATCATTACATGGAGACACCTGAATTGAACAATTTTCACACATTCAAAAAAACCTGGTTTCAACAGGATGGAGTAACATTGAAAGACTGTCTATGACTCAACGAAATTATTAACATTATTTTTTTTATTTTTATTTTTTTTAATCATTTCACCCCGAGCAAGGCAGAAACGCCACTGATGTGCAGGGGGTTACATAAATGTAGAAAGATTAATTAGAAAAGAGTGAGGAGTACAAGCTAGTTAGAAAGGAACAATAGAAAGCTGAGAAAGCAGGTGCAATGACAGATACATGGGCGGAGAGAACGTGAAGATTATACAGGGGAGGGGAGAGAGCTAGAGTCCAGTGGTTAGTAGGTGAGTATTAACTTTGCTTTTAAATTTCTGGAGGTCGTAGCCGTCAGGAAAGCAAGAATACGGGAGTGAGTTCCACAGGCGGGAAGTGCGAGAGAGGAAGCTGCAGGAGTAGAATTGTCGTCTGCGTTTGGCTAACCTGACTGTGAATGGGTGGGACCCAGTTGCCAGTCTGGTTGCACGGGTAAACACCTGTTGAGGAGGCATCATTATACATTCAGTTGTATCAAAAGTATTTTCATTTTTTCCAGCCCTTTACTGTAAAGCTTATTTCATGAACACATCTAACAACTGCTTTTGATTACATTAGATTATTAATATTATTATTTTACCGGATGACCCAAAAAACGGGAATTCTTGAAGTGTGTATTGCAGACATGAGTAAGTGGCAGCACTGCGAAACAGTGGCTTCATGAAGTAAACATTACCATTTCAGTAACCATGGATCGGTGGAATGGGTAACAATGACGATGAATTTCTAAGCAAGTTATGGATGTAAGATGAGGCCCATTTTCATCTCACAGTTTATGTGAATAAGCAGAACTACCGTTACTGGGCAGACACAAATCCTAATGAAGTTCATGAGCGCCCTTTACATGCTAGTAAGATGACAGTATGGTGTGCTGTTTCATTACATGGGATCATCAGACCTTATTTTTTTTTAAATGAACTGGGAATCTCAGTCACTGTCACTGCGAATCGTTACGTAGATACACCTGAATTGAACAATTTTTCACACGTTCAAGAAACCTGGTTTCAACAGGATGGAGTGACATCACACACTGCACGGCAATTATTTGAGGCTGTGCGAGAATTGTTCGGTAACCATATGATCTCAAGATTCAGTAGTGTTCCATGAATGCCTAGATCGCCAGATTTGTCCGTTTGTGATTTTTTCTTGTGGGGCTATCTCAAGAGTAAAGTGTTCACGACTAGACCAAGAACTCTGGATGAGTTAAAACAGAGAATTCAGGATGAAATTCGCATCCCAGCTGAGATGTTGCAGCGATCAATGAGGAATCTTAACAGCAGATTTCAAGAATGCATTCGTAAAGGAGGACGCCATCTATAGGACGTAATTTTAAAAAAGTGAAAATTCTATCATTGTTTCTTAAATGGCATGTTTTAAGGTTTTAATTACTATGAATAAAATATTTTTCTTCCATCACTCTTGCTTTTATTGGAGGTCACCCTATATATATATATATATATATATATATATATATATATATATATATATGTATGTGTGTGTGTGTGTGTGTGTGTGTGTGTGTGTGTGTGCGTGTAAAAGCCTACATAAGAAATCAAGCATGACTGTTTAGCGTCTTTTTTATTTCTTAAAAATATCTTAGAAATGGCTACGAACAAACATCAGAACAATGAAAAACACGGATCAATCTTTCCTTCTATCACGCTATGGGCAAAATAGCAGGACAGACTATTCGCTCTAGCCTTGGTAGGTAACCTCTCTAGATGTCAGTCATTTTTTAAGTGTCATACGTGATACATGATACATGATACGTGATACATGATTGAGTGATACATGATACATGATACATGATTGGGTGATACATGATACATGATACGTGATACATGATTGGGTGATCATATTTCGAAAGAGACATCGCTAACTCGGGAGAAGAATTTCCCGCATTGGTTTGCCATTACTTTTTGCGGTAGACTGGTTGCTAACCAAGGCTATAGAACTGTTATGGGGAAACACACCTATTCCTCAGATAATGAACTCTCCCTCCTATATTAATAAGAGTTAACAGGAAGTTAACGGGAGACGTTCTTGAGAAGTTCATAGGAGTTCTTTAGACTTCTATTGGAGTTCAGTAGAACTACTAGGCAGTTGATATTAGTCGATAGCCGAATACTAAGGAGTCAGCTTTCAGTGGAAGATTACCAAGTTCCTAACATTTTGGGTGCGTTAAGTCGATTAGCAACCGACATATGCTGAAAAGTGCGAAAAGTACTCCACAAAAAGAACCCAGTTTGTTCTGCTATTTAACCCATAGATGGAGGGAAAACAGGGGAATTAATACTTTTCTCAAAGGTATTTGCGCATAAGTGAATGCAACCGGAATTCGAACTCGGCTCTCCCGTTTCGAGCCGATATCTACTGGACGTAGACACTGAATTCAAAATCTTGGAGAAGGAAACAGGAAACCAAGCTATTCTTTCCATACCTATTCTGCGTAATTTCAACCTACTTTTTGACAACATTGTTTATATGTGCATGTATTTTGGCAATTATAATTGAATAACATTTTGCGTGAGAGTTTTTATTCAATCAGATATCTGAAAATTAAATCTACAAGCGGCCATTAAATCAAAACCGCCTATTACTGGTCATCCGTTCAACAAAATCGTTCATTAAATAACCTCACTTGAATCTCTGCTTGTCGCTTCCGATACTGAATCAACAATGAGATCCTAATTAATACTTGTGCGTCTGCCAGTCTCTCTTCTATCGTATCATCTGAAGTGAAAGGTTTGGTCGGGAAAGTAGAAAACAAAGTCAATCATTTCTGTTATGTTAGCTTGTTGCTTGATGCGCTTGGAATCCCAAACAGTGATCTATAACCAAGTGAAGAGCTATTTAACACAAACAACACACTCAGCCGACTGGGAAGGGAGCATCGGAAACAGCAGACGACCTATAGAGAGTGTCTCTCCGTGATTGGGCGATCGAATGAAACATTTATTTTTAAATACACAGAGACTAGTAACCAAGTTGTGAGATATATCGGAAAAAATCGGCTGAATCATTATTAAAGGGTGGGCAATTTACAATCGGAAAGTTGCGGCAATCCCATAAATAATCGACAACGTATCTTTCATTAAAACATGTCTTTTTTGTGCAACGTTTGCATACCGATATATTGGTGAGATGTAAAGCAGCTTCTTCTCGCGAACAACTGCTTTGTGGAACCGCCTCCCGAGGGGATGCTTTCCCAATCACTACAATCTTAAAGCCTGAATAGTACTTTTGAACACACATCTTTCTCGAATTTCGAAATATTTATATCTGCTCTGTTTTGTATCGTAAAGACAGATCTAATGAGAGTTTCCCCTAGAGGATGCAGGTTCGAATCCTGCAGGAAAACGCATATTTTCTTAACAAGATGTCTCGATTATTTAGGCAAGTAGATGTAAATAAATATGCTGTTTAATAATAAAAAAGAGCATCTACTGAAATATAAATATTCATTAAAAATAATGTTTAAACAAATAAATTATATATATATATATATATATATATATATATATATATATATATATATATATATATATATATATCCGGTTGGAAGTAGGTGGATGTATAGCCACACTGATGAACTATGGTACAGCAAAACAGGATGACTAATAAATTAAGCTCTCATTACGATTGAGCTCTCTATAGAGGAAAATTTTAAAAACATTTACCACTTCTGCAATTTACGCATTATTCTTCAGAAATGAATTGAGTTCTCCCTGTGGCTGGCGTGTGTATACACCGCATATATATAACAAGTTAAAATTTCCGCCTCCTTTATTCCATGAGCCGATGGCTTAGAGCTTAGGGTCTCCGACTAACACCGAAGCGGTCGAGTTTTCGATCCCGGCTGGAATCAAGTGGATGTTTAAGCACACTGATGAGCTGTTATACAGCGAAATAAGCTTGTATGTGGATAGCTAATCTATATATTTCTGAAAAATTAATATGTGATATTTTTAGAAGAGACCTGTATTTGAGTAGAACTCTCCAATTTTTTAAATAGTATTAAATATACACGGTGCAATGGGAAAATTGTCACCATTTTACATTTTTTATTTAACGCATGCTCGGTGTTTTAATTTTATCGGCTGTACTGTATAGTAAGGTCAGTTGGGCACCCTCTGCGAGAAAAATAGCAATATGGAGCAGTTCACACCGCCAAAACTTTGGAAAGAGCATGCTGTACTGCTTGGCATTCGTTCCGGAAGATCCAATACGAACATTTCAGAGTGTTTGGGTGTTAATCTGAGAATAGCACAGAAGATTCGGAAAGAGTTAAATGAGTTTAATGATGGTTACGAAGGTACAGTAGATCGGAAAATACTCTCTGATCATTCTGATAAGAATTTGTTGTTGAGGGGCATCGGAGGCTTACATTAAGTGACTTGAGGAAGTCGTAGTGCCCTAGGTCACCGGGGTGGTGGATGGAAGACTCCGTTTCTGGCAACAGGATTCTGCACCATATCATACAAGCAGGAAAACCCTTTCATGGCTGTCAGGCAATTTCTGCAACCACATCACCCCTACACCTGGCCATCTAACCCCCCAGACTGCAACCCTCTTGATTATTATGTGTGGGATGCAGTTAGGCGAAAGATTAACAAAACCCCTTGTAACGCCAAAGATGAACTGAAAGGCAAAGGATTATGACAACATTCACTAACTTAAGCAAAGGAGACCGCCCAAAAGAGATGCAGGTGATTCCGAAACCGTCTGGAGACCGTGTTTTTTTTTATAATCATATCGACCCAAGCAAGGCAGTCTATTGCCATTGGTACGCATAATGGGTTACATAGGAGGAAGGTTATGAGAAAGAGTGACAGGTTACAGGGCGTGTCAGGAAGTGGGTAAGAGAAGGGTTAAGATACTGAGAGTGGAGTGGAACGGAGAAAGGATCATGAAAGAGAGGATGCAAGTTAGCAAGATAGGAGATGACTATTGACTTTACATTTAAACTCCTGGAGATTGTAGCTGTTGGGGAAGCAAGTAAATGGAAGGGAATTCCACATGCGAGAAGTGCACGTAAAGAAGCTGATGGAGTAGAATTTGCGTTTACATTTTATTGGTTTCACAGTAAAAGGGTGGGGCCTAGTTGCTAATCTTGTGGCTGGAGCAAATTCATGCATAGGGGACACCAGAGAGTTAAGTTCACCGGATCAGAAGCCGGGAAATTATTTGTAGAAGAGACACAGAAAAGCCACATTGCACCAGTGAGAAAGTGACTGTATATGATCTGCCAGGTCGGGATCGATCACATTACAGATTCTCCGTTGGCTTTTGTCAAGGACCCCTAGGTGGATAGCAGAGGCACCCGACCAGATATGGAAGCAGTAATTAATGCACGGGCGGATGGTAGATTTATATTATGGTTGCAGCCAGTAGCGATTTTATAGAATAAAATTACTCTTAAGTAATTTCAAGATAAGTCTATGTGCGTTGTGGCGCAGTGGATATCGGCTCGGAACGAGACATCAGGGAGCCGAGTTCGAATTCCAGTTGAATTCATTGAATTAACTTACTTGGGAAAGTTATGGGTTAACTAACGGGACAGATTGAGTTCTATAGCTTTGGCTGGCAACCAGACTACCGCAGAAAGCAATGGCAACTTACTGCGGGATAAACTTCTGCCCAGTCAGTCATGTCTCTTTCGGGACATGATCGCCCAAGCGTGTTTCACGTATGGCACTTAACTGACTGACTGACTTGATTAACCAAAAGAAAGTTAAGTCTACACGAAATGAGGGAATAAGTTTTGAGTCAAGTTAGTTATTTCAAGATTCGGCGTAGACTTGACTTTTTATTGGTTAATTGAGACTTAAACACAAGAACATCCTTAACCCTGTTCTGATGCATCCTTTAACTGTCTGAAAAAGGGTAACAAATTGTTTTTAAATTTCCATAAGAACATTTCCCATCACCAGTTACCAACAATTGCCTGACGAAGTACAATTCATTATACTGAAACATGAAAGTTTTTGTGTAGCAATGTAAAATGCTTTTATTATATCTATTTATAATAAAATATTGAAATAATAATAATAGTAATAATAGTAATAATAATAATAATAATAATAATAATAATAATAATAATAATAAGAGATATACAAATAATAATAATAAAGAAAAAATATTCAATAATAAAAGAAGGCAATAAATACAAACAAGATTTACATTTAGTAGATTCTGTAGAAAAGCAAAACAGAAGCCAAGAACCAACTATTACGGAAAAATATGAAAATGAAAGCCAAAGATAAAGCTCTTGAACAGATGAAACAACGCTGGCAAGACAAACCTCTGCATGGCCAATATCCAGAATGTGCCAATAAATCCAATGTTGATAAAGTTAATACTCATCGATGGTTATGTGCATCTGGATTAAAGTCTGAGACTGAAGGCTTTATTCTTGCAGCGCAAGACAAAGTCTTTTCACTAGGAACTTTCAGGCAAATATACATAATAATGTGGATCCAAAATGCAGGTTCTGTGATGAACATCAAGAAACAATAGACCATCTAATCTCAGGATGTTCTGTACTTGCCCCAAATGAATATAAAAATCGTCACAATAGAGTGGGACAATATTTACATTGGACAATGTGCAAACACTAGGGAAAATCTGTAAACAAACACTGGTATGAACATCACCCAACACCGGTTACAGAAATAGAAGATGTCACCATTTTATGGGATTACACCATCTACACAGACAGAAAAATTGAAGCAAATAGGCCGGACATTATTGTTAAAAACCAAAAAGAAAAAAACTTGCCTATTAATTGATATGGCTTGTAGTGGATTGTAACATAGCAACCAAGGAATTCGAAAAACTGTCAAAATATAAAAACCTGGAAATTGAAATAGAAAAATGTTGAAATTGATAACAAGAATCGTGCCAGTGATAGTAGGTGCACTTGAAATGATAAAAATAGGGACAAAACAACACATTGAAAGAATCCCTGGAAACCCCAGCTTAAGAGATATACAAAAAATTGTCCTGTTAAGTACAGCCCACACACTAAGGAGAACTTTGTCCATGTAACGCTAGGGATGATGGAGAATATATAGAAAAACATGAAATGGAGCCATAACAACACACCACGACCTGACTTGGTAAGTAGTGCGACCATAGCAGAAATCGATATATGATGAAAAATAACAACATAATAATAATAACATATGTGTGTGCGTTTGTGCGTGTGTGTGTGTGTGTGTGTGTCTGTGTGTCTGTGTGTGTGTGTCTGTGTGTGCCTCTGTGTGTGTGTGTGTGTGTGTGTGTGTGTGTGTGTGTGTGTGTGTGTGTGTGATAAGATACTGCTATTTTTATTATATGGATAACTTTAATTGATTAAGAAAAAATGGCGCTTACTTTGGTAACGAAAATGTGTTTTCTCATTAGTCACGACATCAACATTTTGATGATTTTGTCCTTGACCAAAGAATGACGTCCTACAATTTTAAATGCATTTATCAAATTACTCGTTACTGAAATAAATGGCGGCTTGAATTATGACTAACATCAACACTACAGAAACCAGAAAAAATCGATATAAAATATTTTTGCATGTTATATATAACAAACAGGTAAGTGCCATACGTGATACACGCTTGGGCGATCATGTCTCGAAAGACTGGGCAGAAGATTATCCCGCGGTAGGTTGCCATTGCTTTTTGCGGTAGACTGGTTGCCGACCAAGGCTATAGAACCCAATCTGTCCTTTTATTTAACCCATGACTGGAGGGAAGAGACGGATTAATACCTTTCCCAAGGGTATTTATGCGTAAGTGAATGTAAGGAATTCAACTGGAATTTGAACTCGGCTCCCCGATTTCTCGTTCCGAGCCGATATCCACTGCACCGCAACGCACATTGCTGTGGTTACGGAACTAAAATTTACAAAGTTGAGCCCCTTTACACAGCCTGACTTTGAACTCTGTTGCGCATTCATACCAAGTTATAACGTTCTCTCTCACTTCCGTCGTTTATAATACTGCTTGGAAGGAAAATGTGTAGAGTGTGGTCGTCTCACAATGTCGCTGATGTTCTATCAGTGAACATGGCTTGTGCTGCAGTTTTGGGCTTTGCATAATATTTTCCAAACTCAACAACCACCACCCTCCCCAGATGTCGTTCCCTGAGACTGTTTCCTTTTTCCAAAAATCAAATCCCACTTAAAAAGATAAGATTTCAAGACGTCGAGGAAATCCAAAAGAATGCGACGAGGTACCTGTTCGCTAACCCCACCCACAAAAAAAAAACGAATCCCAGGAATGGTTCCATCAGTGGAAATTTGAGTGAATATAGTGTGTGTCTTCAGAAAAGGACTATTTCGAAGGAGATTAAATACCGAATTGATACAGTCACGATGCTTTTTTTAACAGAAGACTTCGTGTATATCTATATAGAATTTGTAATATGCACTTGAAGATTGCGTAACGCATGTAACTCCAAGTCGTGCTAGGACAATATGTATATATATATATATATGTATATATATTTTTTTTTATAATCGTGTGGACCCAAGCAAGGCATTTTACTGCCACTGTTGTGCAGGGGGTTACATCGAAATGTTATGAGAAAGAGTGACAGGTTACAGGAGGTCTCAGGAAGAGGGTATTAGAAGGAAGAGAATACTGGAGGAAAGAGCATGAGAAAGAGGAAGCAAGTTAGTGAGACAGGAGATGACTATTGACTTTACATTTGAATTCTTGAAGACTGTAACTGTCGGGAAAGCAAGTAAGCGGAAGGGAATTCCACAGGCGGGAAGTGCGAGAAAAGAAGCTGATGTAGTAGAATTTGCGTTTACAATTTATTGCTTTCACAGAAAAATGTGGGACGTAGTTGCTAATCTTGTGGCTCGAAGAAATTTATATATAGGGGGTACCAGTGAGCTAAGTTCATTGGAGCAGAAGCCGTGAAAGTATTTGTAGAAGAGACACGGGGAAGCCACACTGAGTAGGTGAGAAAGCGACTGTAGCTGCCAAGTCGGGATCGATCTCATTACAGATTCTCCGTTGGATTTTGTCAAGGACCCCTAGGTGGATAGCAAGAACACTCAACCAGATATGGCAGCAATATTCAGTGCACGGGAGATGGTAGATTTTATTAATCTATAATAGAGATGTTATATATATATATATATATGTTCATACTGCATTGAGCAGTGCTTTATTAAATATATAAGAACATTTTTATTATTGTTTTTGCTAAAAAAACAATATTTTAAAGGAAAAATTCACGATTGAACAAAAGAAAATAACTAAAAATATAACGTTAAAACTCGAAAGGCTTTTCCTACAAATTTGGGGTCCTGGGTATGACGATAAACTGCATCCGGCAGCAACACTTCTTAATTGCTGTTGTTTCCAACTACACTCTAAACCAGGATGGTAGCACCTGTTATGGCCCCAGGTATGGACAAATAGTTTAAACTCCCCAAACTGGAGTCAATACATTAAGAAATCATAAAAATACATTTTTATAGTAAACATCCCAGCAATACATTTAAAAAAAATATTACCAGCAATATATTTGACTCTCGACAAAAACCCTCTTTACAAGAATATGTCAATGAAACCTGATCGGCAAAGAATATATATTCTATTGATACAAACTTATTTTAAATATCTTGTCGACATTGAATAACACATTAAGATTGATCAGTCAGTTAGTTAAGTGTCATACGTGATACACGATGGGCGATCATATCTCGAAAAGACATGACTGACTGGGCAGAAGATTATTCCGCAGTAGGTTGCCATTGCTTTCTGCGGTAGACTGGTTGCCGACCAAGACTACAGAACCCAATCTGTCCTATTGTTTAACCCATAACTGGAGGGAAGAGACGGATTAATACCTTTCCCGGGGGTATTTGTGCGTAAGTGAATGCAAGGAATTCGACTGGATTTCGAACTCGGCTTAGCGATTTCTCGTTCCGAGCCGATATCCACTGCACCACGAGGCACATTAAGATTGATATGCCGTAAAAAAAAACAAACAAAAAAAAACAAAACAAAGAAAATCAAACCTGATCTACTGACTGCTTACTTAAAAAAAATACATATTCTATTCATACGAATCCACTCTAAAAATCTTGTTGGCTTTAAATAACCCATTGATGTTTATATGCTGTAAAACAAAATAAACCAAACCAAACTACACACTCATTTCTTACACAGGAAACATATTCTTTTCCTATGAACCAATCCTAAAAATCTTGTTGACTTGAAATAAAAAATTCAGGTTGGTAAACAGTAAAACAAATCAAACCTACAAATTTGAAAATGCGTTACTACGATGAATTAATAAGACGATTAAAAGAATATACGGTCATGGAAAAATGATTCGCGCAGACGATATATTTTCTTCCATTTTTTTTTTCGTTATTCGTTTTCTCACCTACTCTCTTAAATCTTTGTTTTTCTTTTTTCTCTTTTCTTTTTCTCTTTCCCCCATCATCGCTCACTATTTTTATTTATTTGTTTTGTTTCACCCGCATTTTCTTTTTCTCTCTCTCCTTTCCTCTTTATCTTTCTTCGCTTCCTGACTCCATTTTCTTTCGTTTTTGAGTTAATAACAATAGTCGACATGTAAAATTTCCAATTACTCCCAAGAAAGGACACGTGGAAGAATTAGTCATTTCCGACGTGACTAATCGTGAATTATTTTATTTATTTATTTATTTATTTATTTATTTATTTATTTTTGTAGGACTTACATTGTTCTTGAAAAACCCCTTATTTTCGTGGAATCAATATTGTATAAACAGACACACATGCACAAACGAATACACATTAGTATCCGGATCCCGTACAGACAAAATAGAATTATGATATACATCGTTGTAGGCATTTATTTATCTCGTAAAATAAAGGTAACGCCCGGTTTGGTCAGAATTAAGTCCTTTACAGATAAGTCTCTTGAACTGTTATGTGATATCTATTTTATAGAAGCGAACGTTAGGCAGTCTCCTCAAATTTGAGGAAGAGACTTGAAGCAATATAAATATGATACTAGAGAAAGTATGAGGTTACCAGGGACTTGAGGTTACCAAGGACTTGAGGTTACCAGGGACTTGAGGTTACTTTATGTTAAGGTAGCTTGAGGTTACCTTGAGAAACATGATTTGGAGAAAATGTCAACAAAATAGAAACTTATATTATATTATTTCAAAGAGCATGTAATGAGGAAAGAGGGCTTGGAAAATCTAATACTCAAGGCACAGATTGAGGGAAAGAGAGACAGAGGGAAGTAGCACGTAACATACTTGTTGAGCTTGAGTAAATGGATGGCAGAACTAAGCTTTGGAGAATTAAAAAAAGACAAAACTTATTACGCTACAAGGAACAGGAAGATGTGGAGAGCCATGACCATCTACGTTCGGAATAAACACAGCAAAGAAATGAATGAAAGAAGAAGAAGGCGGTGAGACTGGATTGGTGTTCTTCAGGGAGCAAGCCTGGGCAATAGTATATAGAGTCCTTGCGCTTCCCAGAACACATACACACTTATAGATTAAAATCGAATATTTTTCACTTTATTAAAAAATAAATTACTATTTAGTTTATTAAAATAATTAAAAATATTCACTAATTAAGGTTTTAATATTTAATCAATTAATTTTATTCGGTTATAAAAAAAGTTATGTTTTACTGGTGCTGAGTTGTCTCGGTCGTCAGTCGTCCCGGTGCTCAGTCGGCGGTTTTGAGTTGGCGTTGTTGTGTTGTTCCTTCCCGAGCAAGGAATCTACCAAAACGGATAAAAATGGACAAGAATAAAACATAATAACCTGCCTTTTAGGCGTGGGCCCTACTTTAAGCATCACCATGTGTCCCATTTCGTTTCAGTGGGCATGTGAACAAATACGCTTTTGATTTGTTGCTGCCATCAAACAGAGGCATATATGGCTGAACAATAAAATAGCTTAGTTTGGCAGAGGTTTGTGGTATAGCGCATATATGCTCGAAACGAGAAATCGGAGAGCAGAGTTCGAATTTAATTTGAGTTCTTTGCATTCACATATGCACAAATATTCTTCAGAAAGGTATTAATCTGTCGCATCTCCCTCCAATTATAGGCTAAATAGCAGGACAGTATGGGTTCTATAGCCTTGGTTGGCAACCAGTCTACCACAGAAAGTAATGGCAACCTACTGTAGGAAACAAATTGCTTGTGTGTTTTTTAGATGGGATAGATGGTTTTGGATAGTAGATCCCATCTAAAAAACACACATAGTAACAACTGCCTGGAAAACTATTATGGACATTGTCAGATCTAAAAAAACAAAAAAAACAAAACAAAACAAAACGAAATCATGATGAACAAGCTAGTATATACAAAATAAATTGCCAAAATTGTTCCTCTATGTAAATCGGAGAAACATGTAGAAATATAAAAAAAAAACTATATATGAAAACAAGAGACATCACTAATAATAATCTAACGAATGCATTAGTGATTCACAGAAATAAATTTGACCACAATTTCGATTTAAAAAATGCCACACTAATAAAAAGAGTAAGCAATTTGTTCAGAAGAAAAGTTCTCGAAAGGACCGCCACCCGGTTCTACCAAAATATCAATTTGCGCCCCGGTTTTTTCCCAATCTCAACTTTGCTTATGGAAATGATACTGAAACAGACTAACATACATCATAAAAAGTCCAAAGAAAACGGTTGAATTCTCTTCATTTTAACATCTTGTGACATTGCACTACACAGGAAGGAGTTCTAAAACTAAAATATTCTCTTAATCTTTTTGAATGATTTGTGAGCGTTTTTATAGTTGCCAACACTGTTTGTTTATAGATATGTAATTTGGAATAAAGCTCATTTCGTCTTTTTGCCTTGATAAAGTCCATCACAGGACGAAACGCGTAGGCGATTTAAATACAGTTTTCCTCTTCTCTTCTTTTTATTTAAACATCCTGTCTTTAATCTCAGATCATAACTGAGTATATTTTTACACACACACACACACACACACACACACACACACACACACACACACACACACACACATATATATATATATATTGACTGCTTATACATCTATATTTTTCTTTTTTATACACACTTTTCATTGGTACAAGTTTGTTTTTTCATAATTTATGCGTAAGTGCGTTCACGCGCGTTCGCTATGTGCGTACGTGTCGTCGTTATTTGTCCATTTCGTTTTTCTTTCACTTTTCACTCACATCTTAAACTTTTCCCTTTTTTCCGTTTTTCTTTCAGCTGTAGCCATTTTGACTTCCGGTTTTCTAGACATTTACTGTCATTGATAATTCTTGAGCGTTTTAATGTTTCCTGTAGTATGGTTTTCAGGCACTTTCCAAATGTGCTGTACAGTGGAATCGATTTCTCGAAAGAAAGAAAGAAAGAAAGAAAGAAAGAAAGAAAGAAAAAGGTGAGAGAGAAAAGACAAGAAACCAAGGTTCAAACCTATATCATGACTTTCACTTTCACTTTCTCTTTCACACTTTAATGCTATCTTGCTTTGAGGCGTAAAAAAAAATCACACGCAGCATTGATTCCGATGTCCACACTGTCGAAATTTCAAACTGCTGGATTGCGCATGTTTTTCTTCCATGAGATTTTTCGAATATTCAGCCGGTAAGCGAAAAAATATTTGAAGAAAAAATGAATATATATATCGGGATCCGTTTGTGAAGTTACAAGTTTATTCGCTTGAAGAGAATCAACTTTCGACTCGAAACATGGTGTAGCGTCACAAATTCCATTATGGACGCTTAATGTATCATACAAAAAGCAAGTAATATAAATATTAATAATAATAAAAGCAATAAATCTACACTATATATATATATATATATATATATATATATATATATATATATATATATATATATATACACGATATTTTGATCGAATGGATATTTTTGATGAGTACATCGTCAGCGTTTCTTTTGAAACAGCCCGGTCGTAAGCTGAAAGTTTTATGGAAAGCATAGAAAGTTATCACATAAATTAGTACTTGCATTTGCGAGGTAGAGACTAAACAATTGAACCCAACCACATTCTCCTGCACTTTCCACATTACTAAAGGTTCATTATCTGGTTATATATAATATAATATAATATATATATATATATATATATATATATATATATATATATATATATACGTGGCGTAAATGAAGATGTCATCCATATAGGTGCCATCCTGGGAATTGATAATATATGCATTTCTTTATTACTATCAACGATTTTTTAGTAGTTGTATATATTTAAGTTGCTATCCGTTTTGTATTTCATTATCCGGCTATATATATATATATATATATATGTATGTATAGCGGGCATTAAAAAATCTTTCTTACGCGAGCATTCTTAAAAAACAGTAAAATCATTTATTGTAAATCGCCTGAAGACACCGAAAGGTAGAAACACTAGTTATGTAATAACTCGGTTACAAATGAAAAATTTTCAAAAGTTCTACGATATAATTGTATTGAAGACTTTTTAATACAACTGTGTAACTGTGTACTGGTCTAATTTAATTATGACCCAAAAACTAAATAATTATATATATCGCACGGTTCATACTCCACCCACGTCTATTGAACAGGTGAAGAGGCTCATCCCTTGTTCCCTGTTTAGGATGTGGTTTCCGGCTTTCTCTTTTCCATTCTTTTTACCCTTACGTAGCCCCCTGCGCATCAGTGGCGTTATCGCCTTGCTTGTGGTGATATGATTAAAATATATATATATATAAGGACAGTGGAACGAGGGAGACGAGTGGATGGTTAGCGAGTAAAAGTCATTCGGGCCACTGTAATCAGTCAGTCAGTTAAGTGCCAGACGTGATACACGCTTGGGCGATCATGTCTCGAAAGAGACATGACTGACCGGGCAGAAGATTATCCCGCAGTAGGTTGCCATTGCTTTCTGCGGTAGACTGGTTGCCGACCAAGGCCATAGAACCCAATCTGTCCTTTTATTTAACCCATAACTGGAAGGAAGAGACGAATTAATACCTTTCCCAAGGGTATTTGCGTGCAAGTGAATACAATGGATTCAACTGGAATTCGAACTCGGCTCCCCGGTTCTCGTTCCGAGCCGATATCCACTGTACCACAACGCACATAATAGCCTACCAAAAACACAGTAGCCAAGAGGTATTGTAGATTGTGTTTGTTAATTAACAATATTTCCTCACCTTTTTATTCATGTTTGTGTGAAAGGAAAGTATACACTTACTGAATTTATTTAATAAATTTAATACAATACATTTTAGAATACTATTTGGGGTGGTATTGTACGTCGGATGTAACCCGAAGCCTACATTTCAACTTGGAAATTTGGGTGTCGTCTTATACACCCAGTCGTGTTGTAAGCCAGCATATGCGGCTACAAATATCTCCCTCGTGACATTCTTATACGTTCACATAAGACTATTATTAAGAAAAGCTAATACGTGTTTGTATAGAAAACTAAATGCTAACTGTAATCTATAAAATGTTTTGTAAGTACATTTGAAAGATCTGGATTGATATCGATTGTTAAAGTTAGTATGTTTGATTTGACTTCAGAAGATAAATAAGTTGTTCCCAAGGAAAATTAACGTTATATAACGTTGTGCATATAATTTGATTCATTAAAATAACAAAAAACAAAAAAACAAACAAAAAAAAGAAAAAAGAAAGAAACAACAACAATTATTAGCAAATAAATTCAGGATCGAACTCATGACGAAAAGTTAACCTGCTTATCGATCAGCTAGAAATATTAATTGCGACTATTACCTACTTTCACTTTCACTTTCACTTTCATTATTCAACTTTTACTTTCGCTTTCGAAGTTTCACCAACTAACTTAGTAAAACCGCGACCAATTCATGAAAAACGTCATCCATCTTGTGTTGGACAGAATATTTGGGAATTAATTATTAATTACTATTAAAAAAATAAATTTTTTTCGATAATTTGAAATCATTTTCACTTCTTGTTCTATTACATAACAGACTATTAAATATATATGTATTTTCTTCTTCATTCATTTCTATTTTTTAATCCATAGGTACATTCACTTCTTTTTTAATTAATCATTTTTTAATGATATTTTGATCGAATGGATATTTTTGAAGAGCAGATCGTCAGCGTTTCTTTTGAAACAACACGGTCGTAAGTTGAGAGTTTTATGAAAAGCATAGAAAGTTATCACATAAATTAGTACTTGCATTTATGAGGTAGAGACTAAGCAACTGATCCCAGCGACATTCTCCCTCACTTTCCTCAGTACTAAAGGGTCATTAATGCTGTTGTCTAAAAGATTTCAATTTTTAATCGACTTTCCAAATTCTTCTATTAAAGCTATTCACGATTGTTTCATCCAAGAACCAAGTGAATATTCATTGATGGTTCTCAGTTGCCATTTTCTTTCTTTTTTGTTATTGTTCTTTCTTTCTTTCTTTCTTTCTTTCTTTCTTTCTTTCTTTCTTTGTTATTCTTTCTTTCTTTCTTTTTTTCTTTCTTTCTGGTTATCGTTCTTTCTTTCTTTCTTTCTTTCTTTTATTGTTCTTTCTTTTTCTTTATTTCTTTTTACTGTTCGTTCTTTCTTTCTTCTCGCCTTAATATTCTTTCTTTCTTTCTTTCTTTCTTTCTTTCTTTCTTTCTTGTTATTGTTCGTTCTTTTTTCTCACCTTGTTATTCTTTTTTTCTTTCTTTCTTTCTTGCTCTTGTTCTTTCTTTCTTTCTTTCTTTCTTTCTTTCTTTCTTTCTTTCTACTCCCTTGTTATTATTCATTCCTCCTTTTTCGTTATTTTTCTTTTCTGAAAACTGTTGTATCAGTTAAAATGGCAGAAAGTTAAAACAAAATATAAATAACAAATCAATGAATCACTTGTCGCTTAGAATTAAATTCTGACGCTCTAGTCTATCCATGGTCAGCATGTCAATATAATCCAAACTAATTTAAAAAATAAAATAAAAGAATTCAAATTTTGTGATGAACAAATATTAAAAGGAAGTTGATGTTACGGTAGCTTTCTTTTCCAACTTCGAAGACAACGTTATTTTGTATGAATAATTTCAAGGAAATAAAATTCTACACTAGATAAGTCTACAGAGATGACCGTTGTAGATCTTCAGGAAATAAAGGTTTGAAGCTGCGATGAATCCAGACGATATCTTTCATAGTGAAAATATTAAAAAAAAAGATAGAAAACTACACCAAACAAAAATCAACAGTACATTTTTATAATAAAATGACCATCATTACATTTTATAGCAAAATGACAATCAATGCAACATTAAAATAATATAAAATAGATTCTCATAGTAAAAATACCAAAAATATATTTTGTGATCTAGAAAAAAATAACTAAAAAAATACCCTAAAAGTATAAAATTATATACAAAATATCGGTAATTGAAAGCAGAAAATAACGTACAATTTTTTTTTACATTTTTACATTAAATAACCCATAGATGTTGATATGCCGCTAAACAAAATCAACCAACCAAACCAATCCAAATATTTAGATTTCGGCATAAAATAACCCATAGAGGTTGATATGCCACTAAGCAAAATCAACCAACCAAACCAATCCAAATATTCAGATTTCGGCATTAAATAACCCATAGACGTTGATATGCCGCTAAACAAAATCAACCAACCAAACCAATCCAAATATATAGATTTAGGCATTAAATAACCCATAGAGGTTGATATGCCGGTAAATAAAAATAATCAGCAAAATAACAAAAGATTGGAAATTTTGGAGAGTCACTAACACCAAGGTTCTAAGACATTGGTATATAAAGAAGAGCGTTGACTCAAGGAAAATGGGATGTTTGAAAAACCTACTAATGCACCTCTAGTATAGTAGATTTTACGAGTACACGAATAGTACTGAAGTTAACCATATTAAAAAATGTCCAAAAGTCAAATACTACGTTCAAACCCTTCTCGCATGATTTATTCCAAATTATCAGATATGTTGGGTTACCATGGTTGATATTAAGGGCACTTATAGACTTATAAAGAAAGTAAATTTTTCGTTGTGATTTTTCATAGAACCCTGACTGATCTTTTTTATGGCTTATCGATCTTTTACAGGTTATTGAAAACCAGAAAAATATTTATATTACAAGAAATGTTTGGAGTTAATAATAATTTATTTATACAAGGCTTACTAAACCTATAAGCCTGTAGGGAGAAGCGTATTCATGCCTTTCTCAAGAGTATGTGACTATAACGAACCCAACTGGAATTAGAACTCGGCTATCTGATTTCCAAATCCGAGCTGTTATCCACCCGAGCGTCCGATCTTACAACATCTAGCATTCTCAAGTGGTCAACCTTCTCTCTACTGACTTAAGCTCGACTTAACTTCTATGATCGCACGATTAATCTGATAAGACCGTGCGCCTGTTCTAAGTCGAACCTAGTATTCTTTCTGGTAGTCGGTATGTGGCACATAGGCCCCTTCAACTCTTCAGTCGAGTGACTGCTACTGACGTGACTGGTTGCACGGACGACTCTTCTCTCTTTGCCGACGTTGCTTATCTTCGATGATCGGACGAGAACCGGTATTTAGACGTGATAGAGTCGAAAGCCCTGTAGAAATGCGTAGTAGCAGGACACAAAACAAAAGGCTGTCAAATAAGACGCATTGATTGACTGAAATAAATACAGTATAACCAGGATATAACGGACTCTGATATAAGATAAACCCTGATATAAGAGAGAGTTTATCTGGCCCCAAATTAGAGCCTGTGGTAATGTATACAAAATAGACCAAAACCGGATATAAGAGAAGTTTTATCCGGTCCCGGTAACTCTCTTATATCAGGGTTACACTGTATTTTAATTTCAAATTTCCCCGAAAGTTACTTGTTTAAATCTGAGAACCTCTTTATTTTTTATTTTTTAAGTTTAGCATGTTATATAGAGCTTGTAACTGTAGCAATAGTTATGTTTACTTTCATTTGGAAGCTATTTTTTCATTTTATATATTTTTCGAGTTCTTTGGATATACGTTATTAAAAATGGAAAATAAAAATAAAAAATGTTAGTAAAATGATAAAATGTGATTTAACTTACGCGACTACTCCGCCGATTCGGGGGCCACAGGCTGTTAACATGAATTCGGGGAATCCAGGCTGATGTGAAATAGCAACTGAGACAAATTAGCACTCCCGTAACTAGAAACTTCATGTTTCGTTCAAATTCTTTTTCTTTAAGCAGCAGACGACAAACAGTAGCGCTACACGACGACCAACGTCACTAAAGGAAAACTGCGTCCCTCGCGATTATAAGCCCGAATATATATTTGCGTTGATTCTTTTTCTGCGTGCGGCGGCAGGAGGGCGTGTTTGTATTCAGGCGTGTTTTTTTTTTAAACACCCACACTGCGAGAGAGGGCAAGAAAAAGAACGAAGAAAGGAGTAGTGCCTGTTGCTACTGCCTGGCACCGCAACTACGATTGGCGTTGTCTTATTTTCTTGGGAGTGAGTTAGGTGGGACAAGGGGTGGGAAATGAAGCGAAAAGGGTTTGGTCCGTTGCAGTTTCCACGCCACTGAGATGAAGAGGCTATGGATGCACATAATGCGCCTCAATGGCTGAGGGTAATTTCTTTCTTTCTTTCTCTTTAAAATAAATTCATTTTCATTGAGACTTCGTGCAAGAATACATCTCTCTTTTACCGTTATACTCTTTTTTCCTTTATTCTTTTCGTTTTCTTCTTTAGCACCAACATATTCTTCGTCTTTTCTTTCTTCACTTTTTTATTTCATTTTCATTCTTTCTTTCTACTTCGTTTTTCTCCCATTTCTGTTCTCCTTTTTATTTTACCCTTTCTATTTCTTTCTTTCTTTTTTTTTTTTTTTTTGACGATTCGTTTGTTTTTAATCGTTTTTTCTTTCGTGTTTTTCTTCTAAACTTTCACTTTCTTTCTTTCTTTCTTTCTTTTTTCCATTTTATTTATTTATCTCTTTTTGTCTTTTTATTTTAACCTATCATTTTCATTTCTTTCTTTCTTTCTTTCTTTCTTTCTTTCTATATTCTGTTTTCTTTAATCCTTTTCTTTTGTTTTTTATTCTAGCATTTCCTTCCTTCTTTCTTTCGTTCTTTCTTTCTTTCTTTCTTTCTTTCTTTCTTTCCATTTCATTTATTTATCTCTTTTTTCTCATTTTATTTTAACCTATCATTTTCATTTCTTTCTTTCTTTCTATATTCTATTTTCTTTATTTATGTCCTTTTCTTTTGTTTTTTATTCTAGCATTTCATTCTTTCTTTCTTTCTTTTCATTTCTTTATCACCTTTTTTCTTTCTTTCTTTCTTTCTTTCTTTTTATATTCTATTTTCTTTATTTATTTCCTTTTCTTTTGTTTTTTATTCTAACATTTCTTTCTTTCCATATCATTTATTTATCTTCTTTTCTTTTGTCTTTTTATTTTCATTTTCTTTCTTTCTATAGGCTGCAATAGTTAAATTGTCGCCATTTAATTTAATTTGTGCGTGAACGTTCTTTGCTTTTTTATCTTTTTCGACTGTAATATATACAAGGTCAGTTGGGCACAGTCCCTGAGTAAATAAGAGCACCATAAGGCAATTCATTTCGTCAGAAATTTGGAAACGGCATGCTGTACTGCTTGGCATTCGCACCGGAATCTCTAATATGAACATTTCAGTGTATTTCGGTGTCAATCTGAAGACAACGCAAAGCATTCAGAAAGAGTTGCCTCGGAGGCGTAACGGTGATTACGAAGGTGTTTGGAATTATTAATTGTGGAGTTACGCCTTCATTCATCTTCCCACTGGGTTTCAGACTCAACAGAGAGGCATACATCAAGTTCCTTGAGGCAGTAGTGCTGCCTTGAGTCAAGATGGTGGTAGCTGGAAGACCTTATGTCTGGCAACTACACCGTGCTACACAAGCAAGAGAACCCAGTCATGGATGTCAGATAATCACCCTTTACATCAGGTCACTTAACACCCCAGTATGCAAACCCTATATTTATTATGTATGTATTCCATTATCCATTTATTTATTTACTCTCTCCTTGCTATTGAGTACTCTTACCCAGAAACAAAGCAAGTATGGCAAAAAACTTTATTTTATTTTATTTTTTCTTATTTTTTATTTTTATTTTTTATTCATTTCACCCCAGGCAAGGCATTCCACTGCCACTATTGCACAGGGGTTACATCGGAGAAGGTGGTGAGAAAGAGTGGTTAGATATAGGAAATGTCAGAAGGAGGGTGATAGACGAGTAAGGATGTAGATGGGAAGAGTGTTTGAGAGAACAGATGCGAGTTACTGTGTTAGGAGGTGTCTATTGACCTTACATTTAAACTCCTGGAGATTGTAGCTGTCGGGAAAGCAAGTATGAGGAAGGGAATTCCATAGGCAGGAAGTGCGAGAAAAGAAGCTGTTGGAGTAGAAATTGCGGTTACATTTTATCGGTTTAACTGTAAAAGGGTGGGACCTAGTTGCTAATCTAGTATCTCGTGCAAATTCGTACCTAGGGGTACCAGTGATCTAAGTTCAACGGAGCAGAAGCCGTGAAAGTATTTATAGAAAAGGCACAGGGAAGCAACGTCACACCGGTGAGAGAGTGACTGCAGGCGGTATGCCAAGTCGGTATCGATCACATTACAGATTCTCCGTTGTATTTTGTCAAGAAATATATATATATATATATATATTCTTCGATTAATGCGCATTCGATTAATGCGTTTGCGATTAGTGCGCTAAAATTTTATATACCAAAATTCGATTATAGCATACATAAAATTCGATTACTGCAGTAAAACATTCTTCAGTTTAACCACTAATTTCAAAGCTGTCACGTACTGGAAGCGACTGAAAATACGTGAACAACTTCTATTTAAAAAAAAAAAGAAAACTTTCAATACTCAACTTCCACTTTTAAACACTGTAAGGTTGATAGTAGGATACATACATACATACATACATACATACATACACATAATGTTTCGAGGGAGCAGATAATTTTCTAAACTTATATTGTTAAATATACCAGACAATGAAAGTTTATTATGTTTAATCATGAGCCATTTTAAACATCGTATTTTGGCTTTAATTTCAGGTGAAAATAAAAACAACATTTGGATATTTTTATTATTCTGGTTCTAAGCTTTCGGCACACATAAGCCATCTTTAGAGAGGTTACAGAGACGTTAATATAAACACATTCACCAACAAAGATGATATTATATTGTGTTGACATAAAACATTGTTATGCAACGTAGCTTTTCACATGTTCTAACGTAATAATTAATAATAATAATAATAATATATGTATATATATATATATATATTAAATTACATAATAAAATATTGAAATAATATAACAATAACAATAGTAATTCTACTCCTCATTTTAATTTGCCCCATAGAAAAAACTCATGTAATTGCAGAAACCCCAACTAATTCCCCTTATCTAATAAGTGTTTAACTAAATTCCTTGTCTACATGTGCTCAATCTCATCAGCAGAAATTCCTAGGGTTACTAAAATTTATATTGGTAATACAATGAACTTTTTTAAAAAGCGTTTTTACAATCATCTCTTATTTTTTACTAATAAGGACAAATAAAATATGACATCACTTTCTAAATATTTTAGGAAGTTAAAAGAAGAGATTAAAACACCTAAAGTTAAATGGAAAATTCTCAAATAAGCTAGAATATCTAGATCGGTGAATGAACCATGTTTCCTTTGTCTGCAAGAAAAATGGAAATTATTAAGTACATGTAAAGTGACACATTACTAAATCAAAGGCATGAAACTGCAGTAAATTGAAAACATCTTAAAGAATAAGCTTTACAATCTTGCTAGAATTACAAAATCTTAAGACATGAAACTATAGCAAGTGTAAACTTTTTACAGTATTAACCCTACTATCTTGATAATTTACTTTAAATATGTAATCAGACTTCTTATTTTTTATCTTTATTTTCTATTGCAAATTGTGATCTATTTGCTGCCTTAAATCTTAATTGAAATTTTAATTTTGATGTAATTCTTTTTAATTTTAATTTTAATTTTAAATTGAATTTTTAATTTAAATTAAACTTTTTAAATTTTTTAATTTTATTTCTCCAATTTATTATGTTAGCTATTATTAGATATTATATTGAATTTATATCTTTGTGTCATGTTTTTAAAAATACTCTAATTTACGTTTTATGAATAATTTGTGTGTGTGTGTGTGTGTGTGTGTGTGTGTGTGTGTGTGTGTGTGTGTGTGTGTTTAATGCCAAAGGATTTAGCTTCAAACAATGTAACGGACGTTTGTATCAGTGTGAAATTTACTTCCAGCCAAAATTTAAATTTTCTCTTTCTTAGCCGTTTCTATTGTCTCTCCCCTTTCGTCCCTCTATACCTTTTCTCACTTTTTCTTCTTTATTTTCCTCTTCACTTTCTACTTCTTTTGTATCTTTCCGTTTCCTCTTTCTTTCCTTTTCCTTTATAGAAGTATAATTCTTTTTTTTAAAAAAGATGCCAAAAGATTTATGCCCAGAGTTCATGTAACCGATATCAATATCCAGAATGTACTTCCGGCCAAAATTTAAAATTTCTCTCTCTTAGCCGTTTCCATTGGCTCTTTCCTCTCAATACTTTCTCACTTATTTTCCTCTTCATTTTCTATTTCCTCTCTATCTTTTGCTTTCCTCTTTCTTTCCTGTTCTTGACTTCTCATCCTATTTTCTCATCTTTTCTACTCTCATTCTTTTTCCCTCCCTTCGTACAAAAAATTTCCAAAAATAAAAGGAAGTGGTGGTTTTTTAAATTTTTTTCAATAAAACGTTTATTACTATCATTATTAACTACCTGATGAGACATTGTTCTTTCAATGCTGAAACAAAATGAACAATTTTGTAGTAGTTTGTATATATATATATATATATATATATATATATATATATATATATATATATGTGTGTGTGTGTGTGTGTGTGTGTGTGTGTGTTATTTAGCATTTTTTAAGAAATGGGATTTTTTGTATGGAATTTTATTCCATCCATACTTACTCTTTACTTTACACACACACACACACACACACACACACACATATATATATATATATATATATATATATATATATATATATAAAGACTCTCTTTTCCTCTTTCTCTTTTCCTTCTTATTTTTATTTTTATTTTTATTCTAATTTTATTTTTATTTTTATCCTTCTCTTTTGTGTCTGTGTGTGTGTGTTATTTAGCATTTTTTAAGAAATGGGATTTTTTGTATGGAATTTTATTCCATCCATACTTACTCTTTACTTTACACACACACACACACACACACACACACACACACACACACACACACACACACACACACACATATATATATATATGTATATATATATATATAAAGACTCTCTTTTCCTCTTTCTCTTTTCCTTCTTATTTTTATTTTTATTCTAATTTTATTTTTATTTTTATCCTTCTCTTCAGTTAAAGAAACTACTTATTCCGGCAAAATTTTTCTACCAAATGGAAGGGATATTGTAAGGTCTGATGAAATGAGCCCAATTAAGCTCATAGAAATGAATTATAATTTATAACCAAATGAAATGACGTGTTGAGTTTTCCTTGATAAATATCATATTGCTCTGGATTACATCCATTGAGCTCTCTCTATAGATATAACACTTAATATTTTATATTAAGTTAATCTTGTTGGACTATTCTCACAGTTTACGGACTGGATATCTATACCTATATATATATATATATATATATATATATATATATATATATATATATATATATATATTGTAATTTTGTTATTATGCATTATATCAATACATAATTTTGTGAAATGCATTAGATCACTACGCAAAAGTTTCATGTTTCAGAACAACACTGTTCTTCTTCAGGTAATATTGAAAAAAATAAATGATGAAAACGATTTACTTAGGAAATATAAGATGAATTAATGGTTACTTAGACAATTAAATAGTTCTTTAGAATTCATTGTTATTTAAACAATCAAGTTTTTTTGTTTTTGTTTTTAATCATATCACCCCAAGCAAGGCGGTAATGCCACTGAAGCGCAGGGGGCTACGTAGGAGTGAAAAGATTGGAAAAGAGAAAGCCGGGAACCACATCCTAAACAGGGAACAAGGGATGAACTTCTACACCTGGTCAATAGACGTGGGTGGAGTGTGGACCGGGCAATAGTTTAGTCTATCTACTCCAATTGAGGAAAAAAAATGAAAGAAAAGAGTGAAAAGATGAGAAAAGAGAAAGCCGGAGACCACATCCTAAACAGGGAACAAGGGATGAACTTCTACACCTGTTCAATAGACGTGGGTGGAGTGTGAACCGGGCGATAGTTAAGTTGTTCACATAAGTATTGTGTGGGTTATTTATTTTAGTAAAATAATTTTAAGTAATATTAGAGCGTAGGTTATAAATGAACAATTATAATTAATTATTAGTGCTTAAGTTATAAATGCAAAATTATAGTTAATTATTAGAGCTTGATATGTCCCGAAAAGGGATATATATCTGATTTGAGGTAGCTAAGCAGTTTAGGCAAATATAACCGGCTAGAACAATCTAGCAAATAGACGTAATGGACGGTACTCGTCGTGTGCAGTATCCTGAGACGTAGGTGTAGTCAATAGACGTAGACCAATAGTCGTAGACCTGTAGACGTAGATCGCTAGTCGAAGATCTGTAGACCTATGGACGTAGACCTGTAGACCTATAGTCGTAGTCCTGTTGTAGTAGACATCCGGTCGTAGACTTGTAAACCTATGGACGTAAACCTCTATGCGTCTTCACCTTCGTTTGTATTTATGACTGACACCAGGCAATCTCATTACTGTGAGGGGAACCAAAGTGTATGCATATTCATTACATACACTCCTGATCAAAAATTGAAGACCACTTAAAAATCTTTAAAAAGAATTTTTTCTTTTTTTGCAGATAGATTTTAAACTCCTACCACTTAAGGTTACCAATACTACAATCTAAAAGGTTATGGAAACCAAAAGCTACATTCCAAACATTTTATTTATAAATTTACATTTTTATAAAATGAGGCGATTTACGCATGATCAAAATTATAAGACCAGGGGTATAAATTGTTAGATTTATGGTAATTCCAATGTTTTTAGTTCAGTTAGAGATTAGCAATCACTGCGTAAAGGTGTTACCATGCCTAAAGTAAGCAAACTTACCAAAGTTGAGCGTTCTCGAATTCTAGAATTCCATAAGCAAGGTTTATCACAGCGGGCGATCGCAGCTAAGGTAAATCGCAGTAAAACTGTGATTTGCAACTTTCTAAAGAACAGTGAGAATTATGGATAAGCAAAATCCTCTGGTAGGCTCCCCCCAAAAAATTTCTCCTGTATTGAGTAAGAGAATAAGACGAGTTGTTATGAACGAGGGGGACTTTCTTCTAGTCAAATTAAGGCAGTCACAGATGCTGATTGCAGTCCCGTAACCATCATACGACACTTACGACAAAAAGGCATGGTAAATAAAAAGCGTAAACAAATTCCTCGGCTGCTTCCACATCACAAGGTGGACCGCTTAAAGTTTGGTTGTGAATACCAAACATGGGACGTTGAGAAGTGGAAGAATGTCCTGTTTTCTGATGAGAAAAAATTCAATCTAGATGGTCCTGATGGCTTCCAACGATATTGGCATAACAAAAACATGCCTTCCTGAAATTTTCTCCACACGTCATAGTGGTGGAGGGTCCCTAATGGTATGGGGTGCCTTTTCTTACAGAGGGACGATGGAGCTCAAGGTGGTGCAGGGTTGTTAAACAGTGGCTGGTTATGTTAGAATGCTACAAAAAGCATCATTGATGATGGAGGGCCATCATTTGTGTGTGGCTGGATGGTTATTCCAACAGAATAATGCTGCAATCCACGCTGCAAGACGGATCTTGACCTTTCTACAAGAAAATGGGGTCCATCTCTTGGGACATCCTGCATGCTCATCAGACTTGAACCCAATTGAAAATGTTTGAGGATGGATGACAAGAGATGTTTATCGAAATGGCAAACAATATTCAACAAAAAATCAACTTCGTTAAGTCATCTTCAGAAGCTGGAGCAACATCCCCTGCACCTTAATGGAAACGCTTATTTCTAGCATGCCTGACAGAATTTCTGAAGTCATCAAAAGCAGTGGAGGTAGAACTCATTATTAAATTTGGTTGTTGAATGTTTTCATACACTTTTCATACACTTTTTGTATAATTTCGTAGAATGTTTGTCTCTAGTCTTATAATTTTGATCATGTGTAAATCGCCTCATTTTATAAAAATGTAAATTTCTAAATAAAATGTTTGGAATATAGCTTTTTGTTTCCATAACCTTTTAGATTGTAGTATTGGTAACCTTAAGTGGGAGGAGTTTAAAATCTATACGTAAAAAAATATTTCTTTTTAAAGATTTTTAAGTGGTCTTAAAATTTTGATCAGGAGTGTATTTATTACATCGCCTCCCATTGAGCTAAATTTTCTCGTGAAATTTAGCTTCAACTTTTCCTTTTTCTAGGATCTGTACATAATCGATCGATTTTTTTCTTAAGTCTTTTTCGCCTCAATCCTCCCTGCCGTGGTGGCGTTTGACAAACTGCTACCTCTAGCCTTGAAGTCGGGAATACCTCCATTAGCGAATGTTAACTTGTTAGAACGGGAATTTCAAATGTGTCATACAGGACTTCCGTGGAATATAGTCGGTGTTTTTCATGACGTCTGTTGTGTGTCTGGGTCTCAATTGATTCCAATGTCTTTTGCACAGAAATTTTTCCCCTTTTATGTCATACATGACCTGTCCAATCCTTTTGGTTATAATTCTTTCTTTTCAATACATCTTTCCAGTCTTACAATTCTTGAAGAAAACTTTGTCACCTAGCTTATACGCTTTAGTCATCTGGTTTTATTTTTTAGCAGTTTTCTTCGCCGGACAAGGCAACAACCTGTCGAAGACAGAGCGTATTTTCCTCGCAAACATTAACTCTGCTGGCGATAATCCTAACATCGTATTCGGGTTTGGCGTGATTCTATATACTGCCAAAAATTTTTGAATAGTTCTTTCATTCGTGTCCACACACATCTTCAACGCTCTTTTAAAGGTGTCCACGAATTTTTCCTCCTGTCCATTCGATCTTGGATGATATACTGGCGTTGTCAGGTGATCGATAAACAATGATGAACAGAGTTCCTTGAATTGTCTTCCCGTAAGCTGCGTTCCGTTGTCGCTAACTTATGTTTTAGGAAGACCAAAGCGACTAAAAGTTTTATTAAGTGCGTTTATTGTATTTGTTGCAGTCGGATATCCGCACGTAACAATTTCTGGTCACTTAGTGAAACTGTCCACAATAATTCGATAATTTTTGGGCCCTGCATAGTCGATATGCAGTCGAGTCCAAGGGACATCTGTCTTTGGCAGTGATTGAATCTTTACCGGTGGATCCCTTGCTGCCAATTAACATCCTCTGCACTGTTTCACAAAGTTTTCTATGCTTTGGTCTAAACTTGGCCAATAAGTATAGCTTCTCATTAGAGATTTCATTCGACCATATCCATTACTGTGAGGGAAACCAAGGTGTATGAATATTCATTATATATTCATTACATCAGCGCTTAAGTTATAAACGAACAATTATAATTAAATTTTAGAGTGAAATATTTGCGGTGTTTACTTAAAACACAGCTATAAACATATTGTTTAACTTCCTCTAACCACCACTGCTTAATTGTTACGTTTATCCAACAAAAATAACGGTTAAAGTAATACGTCTTCTACGTGTCGTGTGCCTTCAGGATGTAGGTGATCATGGATCTCCAAATTCCCTATCCCGAGAAGCGTTTATCTTTCTTCTGTTACTCCTCCCACACTCCACTCTTGCTCAAACCCATCAAGTATTTTATGCGTTTTTTTCCTGTCTCTCTTTCCCTTTCTGACCTGTGAGCATCAGATTCTCTAAGCCCTCCTTCCTCATTACATGTCTCAGGGACTTCAGAATCACACACACACACACATACACACACACACACACACACACATATATATATATATATATATTCTCTGATTCCATGCGCCTATGGCTTAGGGAGTAGCGACTCCGACTGACACCAAATCGGTCGAGTTTCGATCCCGGCCAGAAGCAAGTGGATGTGTCTAGCCACACTGATTAGCTGTGATACAGTGAAACAGGCTTGTATGTGGATGACTAATATATATATATATCTACACAACCGGCCATAATATATGTGGATGACTAATACATATATATATATATATACACAACCGGCCATAATTATTAGGTCACCCCAGTTTTTTTTTTAAGAAATTATGTATTTCATACTATTTTTAGCATTTATTGCAAAATGAAAATAGAATGGTTCTTGTGTTATTATTACTTTGCAAAATTTTACTTAGCAAAATTTTACTTTGCAAAATTTTACAAGAAAAGGAATCAAAGATGAACTCGTCCAAATCACCCTAATTATTCTTCATTCTTTCATTGATGAAACTGCAATATAAGTAATTATTAAATATTTATAAATTCATTTGATACATATTCTATTGTGGAATATTAAGAAAAGAACCATTCTATTTTCATTTACAATTATTCACTTGGCAATAAATACTAAAAAATAGTATGAAATACATCGTATTTTATAACACTGGGATAGCCCAATAATTATGGCCGGTATATTAATTTGGAAATTAATTATTTCCGCAACCTAGGTTTCAACCTTTCGGCATTTTCAGGCGATTTAAAATAGCTTATATTTCAACATTTTTGAAATTTACAAACAGGAAATTTTACGAACGCGCGACTGGAATTTTTAAATAACCGAAAAAATTTAAAATTAGGGAGAAGTTGCTTAAAGATCTTAAAGCACTTTCATACATATTTTAATGAACCTAATATGTATTTCAGATATAACCACACCTTTAAATACATATTACTTAATACAACTGAGTACTGGTCTAATTTAATTATGGCTAAAAACTGATTATATATATATATATATATATATATATATATATGTTGTTATCCGCAGACAGATATGTTCAACTGTATCACAGCTCATCTGTACGGTTAGACTCCGATTGCTTTTTAACACAGGATTGAAACCCGACCGAATTGGCGTCAGTCAGCGATTCTACCTCTGGGCTATGAGCGTTCGGTAGAAGAAGGTAGACTTTTTAGCGTGTATATTATCATTATGCGCGCCCAATAGCGAAACTGCTCTATTTCATTTTACTGAATAAGCGATGCGTACGTGCCAGAGTAGCTACTGTTTTTCAAAGTCTAACATATAATCTTTATTAAATAACCGTGATGTGTACTAGTCAGTAGTACAGACATCACTACTTTCCGGTGCAAAATCTTGAACTCTGTACTGACGACAAATCAATCAATTTTATGCCTTCCATATCCGTTGCCTACAGAAGAAAATTGGGTGATCGCATTACAAACAGTGAAGTTTTGACTACATACAACATGACGGGTTTTAAAGTCATCCTAATAAAAATCTAACTCAGGCCATAATTCTTGTATAACTGATGGAAAGTCCAACAAAGTAGCCTTCGGTTGGAAGAGTAGTACTGATATTTCTACACTATGATGTCGAATCTTGGACACAGTACCGACGACACATCAATCAACTTGATGACTTCTAAATGCCTTGCCTACACACCATCTACAACAGAAAACTGGTTGATCACATGAACCGTGAAGTCATGATGAACATGACGGCTATTAAAGTCATCCTAATGAAAATGTGCATTGTGGCGCAGTGGATATCGGCTCGGAACGAGAAATCGGGGAGTCGAGTTCGAATTCTAGGTTGAATTCCATGCATCCGCTTACGCACAAATACCCTTGGGAAAGGTATTAATCCGTCTCTTCCCTCCAGTTATGGGTTAAATAATAGGACGGATTGGGTTCTATAGCCTTGGTCGGCAACCAGTCTACCGCAGAAAGCAATGGCAACCTACTGCGGGATAATCTTCTGCCCAGTCAGTCATGTCTCTTTCGAGACATGATCGCCCAAGCGTGTATCACGTATGGCACTTAACTAACTGACTGAATGAAAATCTAATTCAGGTGAGTAGGACATTTTTCTCGTACGGGGCGATAGCAGACTTCCCCCCAAAAATCTCCTCTTTGGCCAACTTCTAAAAAACAGGTTAGTTGGAAGGCCAATATTTATTACAAAGACGGACTGAAAGACAATCTGAAGGGATGCAACATTCCGTTTTCCTTCTGGGAAAACAAAGAGTCAGAGCGAAGGAGCTGGCTCCGCTTCTTCTCACACCAAGATTTGGAAGAGACCAACTATGACATTGGGATCAACTGCTTGAAGTCTACTTCAGATTTATACTTCTAACGTCTCCACTTGAATTCTAAAATTTCATTTATTTATTTATTTTTATTTTATAATATTTTACTTTTCTCCTTAACGACAGTAGAAAGGTTCGCCCATTGTCCGGTTCGCGTTTCTTCCTGGTCTTTTATTTCTTGTTTAGGATTGGGTTCCCAGTTCCTTTTAAAGTTTACTTCGACTCTATACCTCTAACAACCCCAACGATTTTATTTACCATTATTTTATTTATTTTTCCTCAATAGGAATATCGCCTGGTTCACACTCCTCCCCGGTCTTTTGAACAAGCCTGGATGTTTATCTCGTTTCCTGTTTAGGACTGTTTCCGATTCCTTGGACACTTCCACGTAGTTAACAAACCTGTTTCCCTAGATCAATTATGACTGAGTAGTGTGTTTGATCTCCAGTGGGTGCTCCACATTTTCGGACTTGTGTCACATCTAAGCTACGATTGAGTAGTGATCCGAGTTCGAATTATATCAGCTAGGAAAGTGAAATCAGAGATCCGAGTTCGAATTCCAGTTGAATTCGTTGTATTCAGTCAACTAAGTGCCATACGTGATACATACTTGGGCGATCATGTCTCTTTTAGAGACATGACTGACTGGGCAGAAGATTTTCCCGTATTAGGTTGCCATTAAATTCTGCGGTAGACTGGTTACCAACCAAAGCTATAGAATCAATCTATCTTGTTATTTAACCCATAGCTGGAGGGAAAAGGCGGATCAATATTTTTCCCAATAGTGTTTACGCGTAAGTGTAGTGCAACGAATTCAACTTGAATTCGAACTCTACTCTCCGATTTCTTGTTCTGAGACAATTTCCTCTGCCCCAGGACTCATATCCCTACCCTTGGAAAATTATGTCTCATTCGAGACATGATCACTCAAGCGTGTATCACGTATGGCAATTAACTGACTGTTAGGGATGTGTGTTGTGGTGCAGGGGACGAAAGATCGGTACGAAAGATCGGCGAAAAAGTATTAATTCCTCTCTTCTCCCTCTAGCTAGGGGTTGAATATCAGGACAAGTTGGGTTCTATAGCCTTGATTGGCAACTAGTCTACCACAAAAAGTAATGACAATCTTCTGCCCAGTCAGTCATGTTTCTTTCGAGCGTGTATTACGTATGGCACTTGACTTACTAAGAGATTTCGAACCTCACTGGGTGCTTCATGATTGCAGCTTTATGACACATCTAAGCTATGCTTAGTAAATCGTTACATTGGAACCTTGGGCACTTCGTAACGATTAACAAGCTTATCTTGCTAGATCAACTATGAGTGAGTAGAGAGTTCGATCCACACTGGCTGATTCATGATTACGGTTTTGTGACACAGCTAAGCTACGCTTAGTAAATCGTTGGACATTTTGTAACGGTTAACAAGCTTATCTCGCTAGATAATTCACTTCCGTTTACTTGCTTCCCCGACAGCTACAAACTCCAAGAATTTAAATGTAAAGTCAATAGTCATCTCCTATCTCACCTGCATCTTCTCTCTCATGCTCCTTTCTCCATCCACCCAACTCTCATCAGTATTCTCATCCTCCTCTTACCCACTTCCTGACACCCCCTATAACCTGTCACTCTTTCTCATAACTTTCCTCCTATGTAACACCCTGCAAAACAGTTTTTTTTAAGCATATCACCCCGAGCAAGGCGGTAACGCCACTGATGTGCAGGGGGCTACGTAAGAGTGAATAGATTGAAAAGAGAAAATCGGAAACCACATCCTAAACAGGGAACAAGGGATGAGCCTCTACGCCTGTTCAATAGACGTGGATGGAGTGTAAACCGGGCGATAGTTGCAGTAAAAATGCCTTGCTTGGGGCGATATGATTATAAAAAAAAAGATCAATTACGATGAGTAGAGAGTTTGATCCACACTGGCTGATTCAAATTACGGTTTTGTTTGTGGTACAGTGGATATCGGCTCGGAACGAGAAACCGGGGAGCCGAGTTCGAATTCCAGTTGAATCCATTGTATTCACTTACGCGCCAATCCCCTTGGGAAAGGTATTAATCCGTCTCTTCCTTCCAGTTATGGGTTAAATAGCAGGACAGATTGGGTTCTATAGCCTTGGTCGGCAACCAGTCTACCGCAAAAAGCAATGGCAACCTACTGCGGGATAATGTTCTGCCCAGTCATTCATGTCTTTCGAGACATGATCGCCCAAGCGTGTATCACGTATGGCACTTAACTGACTGACTGACACAGCTAAGCTACGCTTAGTAAGTCGTTAAATTGTAGACTAGGGCACTTCGTAACGGTTAACAAGCTTATCTCGCTAGATCAACTACGACTGAGTAGAGAGTTCGATCCACACTGGCTGCTCTATGATTAAGATTTTATGATAAAGCTAAGCTACGCTTGGTAAATCGTTACATTGGAGCCTTTAGCACTTCGTAACGGTTAACAAGCTTATCTCGCTAGATCAACTACGACTGAGTAGAGAGTTTTTGTTTCACAGCTAAGCTACGCTTAGTAAAGCAGCACACATAACCGCCTTACATTCGAATGCATAAAACATTCCCAGTATAGAAACTTCAAAAATTAAGAATATATGAAACATACGACAGAGAACGCAAATATAAATACAAATATGTAGACGGGAACATAAATACATGTCCATACAGTGTATCAGATGTATTTACATTCATGCATACATAAACGCGCATGCGCAAATATCAATTCATTCCTGTTGCAGGAACACATGATGCGGGGGAGAAACTCTAACCGGAAGAAGAGTGTTGGACAGTTTGTCAGCGTGAATATTCAAGGCAGTGACTTGCGCAGCCAATCAAATTTATCGAGCGGCCGGATCTGCAAAAGGATGTAAAAAGAGCCGGGTCGTTAAAAAAGAAAACGAAGTTACGGGGTGGGGTTACTAATAAGAGAGGGAGGAGCAAATACAGAGAGAGTGGTTGAGTGCGCGTGTGTGTGTGTGCGTGTGTGTGTGTGAGAGAGAGAAAAGAAAATGGGCTGGATTTATTTAATAGAGGCGGGACTTTTCACCTGAAAAAACATTTTTCAAACACTTAATTTTCACTCGTTTATATATATATATATATATATATATATATATATATATATATATATATATATATAAGGTGTCGAACACTGAGGTTAAATATGGGTAGTTGCATTGCATTATTTTATATTTCGGTTGTAAATTTATTCTTTCTTTCTCTCTTTTGCGCACGCACGTATACACACACCCACACCCACACATATACACACACACGCGCGTATACGCACGCACGTGCCCATGCGCGGTGACGCACATAAACACAAAATTGCCTCAGTTCCATAAACACCTATCGAACTACGAGTAGCACTCCTGTTGAGCTTTCTAGCCTCGAAAGCCATTAAGATTAAGTTCGCTGGCCACATTATTTCTATTATTTCATCCCAAGCAAGATGATAAAGCCACTAAGAAGCGAGTGGTAACTGAGGATAAAAGGCAATAGAGTGAGACTGAGAAGAAAAATCAATACAAAGAACAGGATTCATTTAAGTCGTTACATTACGGTTACATCTCGCCATGTCAACTGTAAAATAATGAGACCTAACTGCCAATCTAGTACGTCATTTAAATTTAGTCGAGGTACCAAAGAGAAAAGCTCATCAGAACAGTTTCCATGCAAATATTTATGGAAAAGGCTCAAGTAAACTATGGCGTGGGGAGGGGATGTGATTGGAACCGATATGCCAGGTCAGGACCGATAATATTGTAGGTTCTTCAGTTATTCAAAATGTAGATTTCAGATTAAATTTAGTAGCAATAATGTCATAATTTAGTAGAAATAATGTCATAATTAATGTTGTTTGCTAATCATCCATACGGGAGGTAGGGTGGGGGTTTGGTGAGGCATTAAAACTATTCACTTTTGCTGAAATCGAGATCGAAAAAGAAAACTATTTTAATGCCATTGTCTAAAATTCATTAATTTGCAATATAAACAAAATGATAAATATTTACTTTCCGATTTTGTCTAATACAACGCCTAAGAGCCACTCAAGGTAGGGGGTTTCTGTGTAGTCTTGCATGAAGTTAAGAAAGAAGTCCAGATTATGTAGGGAAGATAACGGTTAATCCTAGAGATAAAGAGGTCAAGATTCTGTTGGGAAGACAACGGTTAATCCTAGAGATAAAGAGGTCAAGATTATGTAGGGAAGATAATGGTTAATCCTAGAGATAAAGAAGTCCAGATCATGTAGGGAAGATAACGGTTAATCCTAGAGATAAAGAAGTCCAGATTATGTAGGGAAGATAACGGTTAATCCTAGAGATAAAGAAGTCCAGATTATGTAGGGAAGATAACGGTTAATCCTAGAGATAAAGAGGTCAAGATTATGTAGGGAAGATAACGGTTAATCCTAGAGATAAAGAGGTCAAGATTATGTAGGGAAGATAACGGTTAATCCTAGAGATAAAGAAGTCCAGATTATGTAGGGAAGATAACAGTTAATCCTAGAGATAAAGAGGTCAAGATTATGTAGGGAAGACAACGGTTAATCCTAGGGATAAATAGGTCAAGATTATGTAGGGAAGATAACGGTTAATCCTAGAGATAAAGAGGTCAAGATTATGTAGGGAAGATAACGGTTAATCCTAGAGATAAAGAGGTCAAGATTATGTAGGGAAGATAACGGTTAATCTTAGAGATAAAAAAGTCCAGATTATGTAGGGAAGATAACGGTTAATCCTAGAGATAAAGAGGTCAAGATTATGTAGGGAAGATAATGGTTAATCTTAGAGATAAAGAAGTCCAGATTATGTAGGGAAGATAACGGTTAATCCTAGAGATAAAGAGGTCAAGATTATGTAGGGAAGATAACGGTTAATCCTAGAGATAAAGAGGTCAAGATTATGTAGGGAAGATAACGGTTAAGGTTAATCCTAGCGATAAAGAAGTCCAGATTATGTAGGGAAGATAACGGTTAATCCTAGAGATAAAGAGGTCAAGATTATGTAGGGAAGATAACGGTTAATCCTAGAGATAAAGAAGTCCAGATTATGTAGGGAAGATAACGGTTAATCCTAGAGATAAAGAGGTCAAGATTATGTAGGGAAGATAACGGTTAATCCTAGAGATAAAGAGGTCAAGATTATGTAGGGAAGATAACGGTTAATCCTAGAGATAAAGAAGTCCAGATCATGTAGGGAAGATAACGGTTAATCCTAGAGATAAAGAGGTCCAGATTATGTAGGGAAGATAACGGTTAATCCTAGAGATAAAGAAGTCCTGATTATGTAGGGAAGATAACAGTTAATCCTAGAGATAAAGAGGTCAAGATTCTGTAGGGAAGACAACGGTTAATCCTAGAGATAAAGAGGTCAAGATTATGTAGGGAAGATAACGGTTAATCCTAGAGATAAAGAAGTCCAGATCATGTAGGGAAGATAACGGTTAATCCTAGAGATAAAGAGGTCCAGATTATGTAGGGAAGATAACGGTTAATCCTAGAGATAAAGAAGTCCTGATTATGTAGGGAAGATAACGGTTAATCCTAGAGATAAAGAGGTCCAGATTCTGTAGGGAAGACAACGGTTAATCCTAGAGATAAAGAGGTCAAGATTATGTAGGGAAGATAACGGTTAATCCTAGAGATAAAGAAGTCCAGATCATGTAGGGAAGATAACGGTTAATCCTAGAGATAAAGAGGTCCAGATCATGTAGGGAAGATAACGGTTAATCCTAGAGATAAAGAAGTCCAGATTATGTAGGGAAGATAACGCTTAATCCTAGATATAAAGAGGTCAAGATTCTGTAGGGAAGACAACGGTTAATCCTAGAGATAAAGAGGTCAAGATTATGTAGGAAGATAACGGTTAATCCTAGAGATAAAGAAGTCAGATCATGTAGGGAAGATAACGGTTAATCCTAGGGATAAAGAGGTCAAGATTATGTAGGGAAGATAACGGTTAATCCTAGAGATAAAGAAGTCCAGATCATGTAGGGAAGATAACGGTTAATCCTAAGAGATAAAGGAGTCCAGATCATGTAGGGAAGATAACGGTTAATCCTAGGGATAAAGAGGTCAAGATTATGTAGGGAAGATAACGGTTAATCCTAGAGATAAAGAGAGGTCAGATCATGTAGGGAAGATAACGGTTAATCCTAGAGATAAAGAAGTCCAGATCATGTAGGGAAGATAACGGTTAATCCTAGAGATAAAGCGGTCAAGATTATGTAGGGAAGATAACGCTTAATCCTAGAGATAAAGAAGTCAGATTATGTAGGGAAGATAACGGTTAATCCTAGAGATAAAGAAGTCCAGATTATGTAGGGAAGATAACGGTTAATACTAGAGATAAAGAAGTCCAGATTATGTAGGGAAGATAACGCTTAATCCTAGAGATAAAAGAAGTCAGATTATGTAGGGAAGATAACGGTTAATCCTAGAGATAAAGAAGTCCAGATTATGTAGGGAAGATAACGGTTAATCCTAGAGATAAAAGTCCAGATCATGTAGGGAAGATAACGCTTAATCCTAGAGATAAAGAAGTCCAGATTATGTAGGGAAGATAACGGTTAATCCTAGAGATAAAGAAGTCCAGATTATGTAGGGAAGATAACGGTTAATCCTAGAGATAAAGAAGTCCAGATTATGTAGGGAAGATAACGGTTAATCCTAGAGATAAAAGTCCAGATCATGTAGGGAAGATAACGGTTAATCCTAGAGATAAAAGAGTCAGATCATGTAGGGAAGATAACGGTTAATCCTAGGGATAAAGAGGTCAAGATTATGTAGGGAAGATAACGGTTAATCCTAGAGATAAAGAAGTCCAGATCATGTAGGGAAGATAACGGTTAATCCTAGAGATAAAGAAGTCCAGATTATGTAGGGAAGATAACGGTTAATCCTAGAGATAAAGAAGTCCAGATTATGTAGGGAAGATAACGGTTAATCCTAGAGATAAAGAGGTCAAGATTATGTAGGAAGATAACGGTTAATCCTAGAGATAAAGAGGTCAAGATTATGTAGGGAAGATAACGGTTAATCCTAGAGATAAAGAAGTCAAGATTATGTAGGGAAGATAACGGTTAATCCTAGAGATAAAGAGGTCCAGATTATGTAGGGAAGATAACGGTTAATCCTAGAGATAAAGATGTCCAGATTATGTTGGGAAGATAACGGTTAATCCTAGAGATAAAGAGGTCAAGATTATGTAGGGAGAAGATAACGGTTAATCCTAGAGATAAAGAGGTCAAGATTCTGTAGGGAAGACCACGGTTAATCCTAGAGATAAAGAAGTCCAGATCATGTAGGGAAGATAACGGTTAATCCTAGAGATAAAGAGGTCAAGATTATGTAGGAAGATAACGGTTAATCCTAGGGAATAAAAGTCCAGATTATGTAGGGAAGATAACGGTTAATCTAGAGATAAAGAAGTCAGATCATGTAGGGAAGATAACGGTTAATCCTAGGGATAAAGAGGTCAAGATTATGTAGGAAGATAACGGTTAATCCTAGAGATAAAAGAGTCCAGATCATGGAAGATAACGGTTAATCCTAGAGATAAAGCGGTCAAGATTATGTAGGGAAGATAACGCTTAATCCTAGAGATAAAGAAGTCCAGATTATGTAGGGAAGATAACGGTTAATCCTAGAGATAAAGGAAGTCCAGATTATGTAGGGAAGATAGTTAATCCTAGAGATAAAGAAGTCAGATTATGTAGGGAAGATAACGCTTAATCCTAGAGATAAAGAAGTCCAAGATTATGTAGGGAAGATAACGGTTAATCCTAGAGATAAAGAAGTCCAGATTATGTAGGGAAGATAACGGTTAATCCTAGAGATAAAGAAGTCCAGATTATGTAGGGAAGATAACGGTTAATCCTAGAGATAAAGAAGTCCAGATTATGTAGGGAAGATAACGCTTAATCCTAGAGATAAAGAAGTCCAGATTATGTAGGGAAGATAACGGTTAATCCTAGAGATAAAGAAGTCCAGATTATGTAGGGAAGATAACGGTTAATCCTAGAGATAAAGAAGTCCAGATTATGTAGGGAAGATAACGGTTAATCCTAGAGATAAAAGTCCAGATTATGTAGGGAAGATAACGGTTAATCCTAGAGATAAAGAAGTCAGATTATGTAGGGAAGATAACGGTTAATCCTAGAGATAAAAGAAGTCCAGATTATGTAGGGAAGATAACGATTAATCCTAGAGATAAAGAGGTCAGGATTATGTATGGAAGATAACGGTTGATCCTAGAGATAAAGAAGTCCAGGTTATGTAGGGAAGATAACGGTTAATCCTAGAGATAAAAGTCCAGATTATGTAGGGAAGATAACGGTTAATCCTAGAGATAAAGAAGTCCAGATTATGTAGGGAAGATAACGGTTAATCCTAGAGATAAAGAAGTCCAGATTATGTAGGGAAGATAACGATTAATCCTAGAGATAAAGAGGTCAAGATTATGTAGGGAAGATAACGGTTAATCCTAGAGATAAAGAGTCAAGATTATGTAGGGAAGATAACGGTTAATCCTAGAGATAAAGAAGTCAGATCATGTAGGGAAGATAACGGTTAATCCTAGAGATAAAGATGTCAAGATTATGTAGGGAAGATAACGGTTAATCCTAGAGATAAAGAAGTCCAGATTATGTAGGGAAGATAACGGTTAATCCTAGAGATAAAAGTCCAGATTGTAAGGAAGATAACGGTTAATCCTAGAGATAAAGAAGTCCAGATTATGTAGGGAAGATAACGGTTAATCCTAGAGATAAAGAGGTCAAGTTGTAATAAGTGAGGAAACATCCTATCGAGAATCTGTTCCCAAGTTTGAGTTTGAGTTTTCTTTAACGGCATATCAACACCTCTATGGGTTATTTAATGCCAAAAAAGTGGGGTTTTAAGGTCATTTTTTAATGTTCGGTTATAGTGAGAAGGTTGATTTAGTCAGATTTTAATGAAAGTTTTTTTGTTTTTATTCTCTTTTATTTTAGAAAACTGAAAATGTCTTCTAGTTTTGTATTCAAAAATGTTTTGCTGAGAATAATATTTTTTTCCTTCAAAAATGTGTTATGGTTTGGTTTTGGTTGAGTTTTTCGGCATATCAACCTTGGAAGGTTATCTAAACGCCGACAACACTTTACTCCTTCCAAAATTTATTATGGCAATATTTTTTTTCCTTCAAAAATACCTTATTTTTCCCTCAAAACTGTATAGTTTTCTATGAAAGTTTATTTTTATGTATATATTTCTTTAAAAGTCTATTTTTATATTTTCATAGTGTTTTGCCCCAGTTTGGGGGTTAACTATTTGCCCACAGCTGGGACCCTAGCAGGTGCTACCACTCTGGGTCAGGGTGGACCTGAGAACAACTGCAATTAAGAGGTGGTTCCATGCTCCTCACAACCCCCCATGAGGCTTTGCTTCCGGATGCCGTTTACTGTCATGCCCAGGACCATTGTTCCCCAAAGCAGCAGTTCTTTGGAAGAAGCTGACCGAGTGGTAGCTACTTCTTACGAATGGAGCACGAAGGGAAGGAGGGTGGTTCATTCTGGTGTATGTGGTATGGTAAGTCTAGGTTGAAAAGGTCAGGGTTGGTGGAACCAAGCAATGTGACATCTAAAACTTTCAAATGTCTTATATGCGGAAAAATCGATCCTGACTGGGGGATTTCAGAAAATCTCCCAGTCAGGATCGAACACACTGCTCACTCGTAACTGATCAAACATGACAAGCTTGTTAACTATTACACCTCGTAGAGGTTCCCAAGGTGTCTATGTGGCGATTTACTAAGTGCAGCTTAGATGTGATACAAGAAAAATGTATATGGTGCAACCACAAAAGTGACATCATAATCAATTATCGCTCGAATGATCTCGAATTATATATATATATTATTTCTTCTTTAACTTTTCTCCGTTGACACCATTTGTCTTTTCTTTTTTCTTTTTCTTCATCACTTCTTATTCCTATGATATGTTTTATTTTTAATTTTTGATTCTTTAATGCAAACGTAATCTAAAAGTGGATGTGCGTTGTGGTGCATTGGATATCGGCTCGGAACGAGAAATCGGGAATCCGAGTTCGAATGCCAGCTGAATTCATTGCCTTCACTTACGCGCAAATACCCTTGGGAAAGGTATTAATCCGTCTCTTCTCTCCAGTTATGGGTTAAATAACAGGACAGATTGGGTTCTATAGCCTTGGTCGGCAACCAGTCTACCGCAGAAAGCAATGGCAACCTACTGCGGGATAATCATTTGCCCGTCAGTCATGTCTCTTTCGAGACATGATAGCCCAAGCGTGTTTCACGTATGGCACTTAACTGACTGACTGAATATAATAGTTGAAAACATGATTAAGGTTTGTACTGGGCATAAAGTGGGGGATCAGTTTATTACTTCATAACTATATAAAACTGATCCCCCACTTATTACTACTTAATAATATAGTACATCTCTTCCACCTCTAGCTATGAGTCAAATAACAGGACAGATTGGGTTCTATAGCCTTGGTCGGCAACCAGTCTACCGCAGAAAGCAATGGCAACCTACTGCGGGATAATGTTCTGCCCAGTCAGTCATGTCTCTTTCGAGACATGATCGCCCAAGCGTGTATCACGTATGGCACTTAACTGACTGAATCTAATATCGAGTGATGAATCTCTATCTCCGTCCCGTTCTTTTTTTATAGCTGGAAGACAAATTTTGAATAATTTTTTCTTTCTTAATCCCCCTCTCCCACCTTTTTTTAACTTCAAGTGTACGGACTGAACTATCGCCCGGTTCACACTCCACCCACGTCTATTGAACAGGGGAAGAGGTTCATTCCTTGTTCCTTGTTAAGGATGTGGTTTCCGGCTTTCCCTTTTCCAATCTTTTTACTCTTTTCTTTCTTTTGTTTTTTTCAATTGGAGTAGATAGACTGAACTATCGCCCGGTTCACACTCCACCCACGTCTATTGAACAGGTGAAGAGGTTCATTCCTTGTTCCTTGTTTAGGATGTGGTTTCCGGCTTTCCCTTTTCCAATCTTTTTACTCTTTTCTTTCTTTTGTTTTTTTCAATTGGAGTAGATAGACTAAACTATCGCCCAGTTCACACTCCACCCACGTCTATTGAACAGGTGAAGAGGCTCATCCCTTGTTCCCTGTTTAGGATGTGGTTTCCGGCTTTCCCTTTTCCAATCTTTTTACTCTTTTCTTTCTTTTGTTTTTTTCAATTGGAGTAGATAGACTAAACTATCACCCGGTTCACACTCCACCCACGTCTATTGAACAGGTGAAGAGGCTCATCCCTTGTTCCCTGTTTAGAATGTGGTTTTCGGCTTTCTTTTTTCCAATCTTCTCATTCTTACGTAGCCCCCTGCACATCAGTGGCGTTACCGCCTTGCTCGGAGTGATATGATTAAAAAAATGTTTTTGGGCTCCTTCCAGTATGTGAATTTTTATACCATGCTAGCAGTATAGCCCGGCGTTGCTCGGGTGTAATGAAAGCTTTAAAATTAATCCATGGCCCTGGAGCTCAGACTCTTTGGACGTTGGCACGAAAGACTAAAAAGCAATAGTTGTTTCCAGTTAAAGCGAAACCGTGGACTGAAAGAAAAATGAATGGATGTAAGTCAAATTTTCATTTCCTGGTATCGATATCAAATAAGTTTTTTTCGTCGAAAACTGAATTTTGAAGGCTAAATAAGTCTTCTGAGTAAATGGTATCATGGCTGAGACTAAGAACTACAATTATACCTACTTAGAGCCAAACCCGAAGCAAAAACTAAAATAAAAAGGCTGAAAAAATACAGACATACAGGCAGATAAACAGACACACACACAAACATCTTGCCTTTTATATATATATATTATCGATTTTCTGCACTATTGTAAGAACTGTAACCTTGAAACTACTGAATATCGTTTCTTATGTCTTTGTCTATGAGTGTATCAAATTTTATTAAAATCGGACCACTCCTTCTATAACCCGATTTTTTCGATTATTGATTTTCGATATTTATCGGGGGTACCCCGACACAAAACCTAGCTAAGAACACTCACAGACGCTTATAGTACAACTGTGTAAATTTTCAAGAAAATCATTTCAGCCGTTTCGGAGTCTATAGGTAACGGACACACACACACAGACACGCACACAAAGTTCCATTTATAAATAAGCTTAGATTTAGATTTGAATTAATAAATTTTTGTTTTTGATCGTTGAAATAGCTATTCAACAGAATGCTAATCTCGGAATTTATATATATATATATATATATATATATATATATGAGAGAGAGAAAGAAAACAATTGCAACGTTCAAAACATTAAAACAGTGCTCAATATAAAAATAGAGCAATGAATATTTACTATAAATTATACTTTAGAACATGTACAAACTACTACAAAATTGTACATTTTGTTTAGACATTGAAAGAACAATGTCTTATGAAGTAATTAATTTTTTTTTTTTTTTTTTTTTATAAGCGTTTCACCCCGAGCAAGGCATGTCACTGCCACTACTGTGCAGGGGGCTACGTAGAGAGGAGAAAGGCTGGTTAAATATAGGACATAACAGAGGGTGGGTGATAGGCGGGTGAGGATACCGAGAATGAGTGTTGTGAGAATAGTTGGGAGTTAGTGTGATAGGAGGTGTCTATTGACCCTACATTTAAACACCTGGAGATTGTAACTGTCGGGAAAGCAGACTTGTGGAAGGGAGTTCCACAGGCGGGAAGCGCGAGAAAAGAAGCTGTTGGAGTAGAATTTACGGTTACATCTTATTTGTTTAACTGTAAAAGGGTGGGACCTAGTTGCTAATCTAGTATCTCGTGTAAATTCGTGCTTGGGCGGCACCAGTGATCTAAGCTCATCGGAGCAGAAGCCATGAAAGTACTTGTAGAAGAGGCACAGGGAAGCTACATCACGCCGGTGTGAGAGCGGCTGCAGCCGGTCTGCCAAGTTAGTATCAACCACGTTACAGATCCTCCTTTGTATTTTGTCAAGAAGCCCAAGGAGAGCAGCAGGGGCACCCGACCAGATATGGCAGCAATATTCAATACACGGGCGGATGGTAGATTTGTATATGTGCAGAATAGTTTCAGGTGGGAAAAATTTCCGGGCCCTGCACAGAGAGCCGACTTTCATAGCAGCAGATTTGGCAATTTATAATGAAGGCAACCATCATTATTAACTACCTGATAAGACATTGTTCTTTCATTGTTGAAAGAAAATGTACAATTTTATTTTACCTTGTAGTTGATACATGTTCTAAACTATATATATATATATATATATATATATATATATATATATGATTAAATGTTTTGTTTGAATATTATTTTTGATCGATACTCATATTTACGTAGATATTATTTTTTATCAATTCAATCAAAGCATTTCAAATTGTCGGTTGTTTATAACCAAGTTTTGTTAATCTTCGTTAATTTTTGTAACATGTTTACATTTGTTGACATTACGATACATTTCAGAGCAGATATGGTCATTGCGATGAATCGAAAATTATGTTATATAGGCTTGATTAGAACCTCGTTTAGACTAATGGTCATTCGTGGTCGAGAGGTCTAAGACGTGCCAGATCACATGGTAGCTTCCCCTTTTTGGATAGGAGTCGCAGGTTTGAATCCTGCCGAATGACACACATTTTCGTAATAAAATATTTATCGTGAATAATCAGGCCAGTAGATATAAATATATAATACTGTTCAATTAAAAAACGGAATATCTACTTAAATACGAGTATCGATAAAAATAACGTTCAAACAAATCATTTCAAATTGTCGGTTGTTTATAACCAAGTTTCGTTAATCTTTGTTAATTTCCGTAACATGTTTACACTCACACGCATATATATATATATATATATATATATATGTGTGTGTGTGTTTTATTATATAGTTTTATTATATATTTAATATATATTCAAATTTATTTATATGTTCGTTTTAAAAGTAAATTTTTGTTGATTCTGTCTTTTTGCAGGCTGATGATTTCACAAAGTTTATGTCCTCTTTAGCAGGAACTCCTAAAACCGCTGAGACAACTTTATCACCTCAGAAAGCATTCTTCGAAAAGTTACTGGGTCATGTTAGTAATGACATCCACTATTTATCATCATCTGTTTTCGATTCTTTCACCAAAGAGCATCGATCGGCCCTTGTGATGTTTTACAATGGTTAGTGGAATTCTCTCCTTGTCCTAATATCTCTTTTATGTTTCATATCAAGGACTGATGTTCATGGTTCAATTCATGGTCAATACAAAACATGTAATACTAAATTGGTAAATGGGACAAAAATTTTCCTCTGAATTTCTGGAATGAGAAGATCTTATATCCTCATCATTGTTGTTTTTATTGTTTTTTTCACCTGTCTGAATTTCTGGGATGAGGCGTTACCATTATGTACATTATTTACATTCAGACTAATATCCCCATTGTTGTGGTTATCATTACTCTGATTGGCTTCTGGGATGAAAAACCATCATTTACATTTGGACTAATGTCCGCGTTGTTATCATTGCAATGTTTCAGCCATGATGGCCTCCAGACTTCTTCAGATGTCTGTTAATCTGTGTGTTTTTTTTAATCATATCACCCCAAGCAAGGTGATAACACCACTGATACGCAAGGAGCTATGCAAGAGTAAATAGATTGGAAAAGAGTAATCCGGAAACCACATCCTAACCAGGAAACAAGGGATGCGCCTCTTCACCTGTTCAATAGATGTGGGTGGTTTGTGAACCGGGCGATAGTTTAGTCTATCTACTTCAATTGAAAAAAAAAAAAAAGAAAAAAAGAAAAGAGTGAAAAGATTGGAAAAGAGAAAACTGGAAACCACATCCTAAACAGGGAACAAGGGATGAGCCTCTACACCTGTTCAATAGACGTGGGTGGAGTGTGAACCGAGCAATAATCTTAAAAATTTCTAACTGAACACTTTATTTAATCAAACAGATTAAATATACCTAAATATGGACAGCAGTATAAGAACAATACATCCCTATATTTTTTTCATTTCACCCGAAGCAAGGCAGGACCGCAACAAGTGTGCTGGAGATTTACAGTGAAAGAAAAGGCTGGGTACAGTGGGTATTGAAGAAAGGATGAAAGGTGAACAGGATTCAAGAAATAAGATGGTAGTTGATGATGTATTAAATTATTGGAGATTGTAGCTATCGAAAAAACAAGGGAAGGGAATTCCACAAATGGGAAGTGCGAGAAAAGAAACTGTTCGAATAGAAGTGATGGTTACATTTATCTATTTCAAATGTAAAGGGGTGGGACCTAGATGCCAATCTAGTAGCATGCTTAAAAATTCACGTGGATTGGCAAATACCTGAGAAAACCCAGAGTGCACAAGGGTTAAAATGTGAAAACAAAGATGGCGACGATGGTTGTCTGAATAAACAAAATTTTAGTTTTTTTTTTTTTTACCTCTTTGTGTCAACTGGTGTCACAACTTTATAAAGTTAATGAAAAGGAAGAAATTTTGTTTCCTCTATTTGTAAATGTTGCTATATAAAATTGTCAATAATTGTTTGCTATTTAAAATTGTTAGTTTCTTTTTTTTTTAATTCTTTTTCTGAATGGTCCTGGATATGACCGTAAACTGCATTCAGCAGCAAGGCCTCTGCAGGATTTGTTATTGGAGGCCACAACCTGAACAACATAAAATACGCGGACGATACAGTACTGATTGCGGACACGGAAAGGAAACTGCAAGATCTCATACAGAAAGTAGCAGTGGAGAGTGACAAGAAGGGACTACAAATAAACTTTAAGAAAACTGAGTGCATGGTCATCAGCAAAAGATACAACCAAAAATGCCAAATACAGGTGGGGGATAACAGAATCAAACAAGTCCAAGAATTTAAGTACCTAGGAAGTGTTCTAACAGGAGATGGAAAGTGCGACACGGACATCCGAAGGCGAATTGGCATGGCAAAGGACGCGTTCCAGAAGATGAGCAAAATACTAACACACAGGAAGATCTCAATAGAAACGAAGAAAAGAGTGCTAGACTGCTACGTGATGTCAGTTCTTCAATACGGCTGTGAATGCTGGACAATATCATTGAAAATGAGGACAAAACTGGAAGCGGCCGAAATGTGGTTCTACAGAAGGATGCTACGGATATCGTGGACTGAGCATACAAGCAACGACGAAGTGTTAGAAAGAATGGCAACAAAAAGGAAATTGATGCTGAGCATCAGGAAGAGACAACTGAAGTTCCTGGGACATGCAATGAGGAAGGAGAGCATGGAGAACCTGATACTGACTGGTCAGATAGAAGGAAGAAGAGACAGAGGAAGGCAGCGGATAACATATTTGCAGGGTCTGATCAGGTGGATGACGGAACGGGGGTTGCCAGGAGCAACAGGAGCAAACATACTAAGAGCCACAAGGGATAGGGAGACGTGGAGATCCATGATCGCCTACGTCCTGAAGGGACAGGGCACATAGAAGAAGAAGAAGAGGAGCATGGAGCACCTCTTAATTGCTGTTGTTTCCAGGCCCACCCTGACTTGGGGTGGTAACACCTGTTAGGATCCCAGCTATTGCCAAATAGTTAACCCCCAAACTGGGGTCAAAACACTATGAAAATATAAAAATACTTTTATAGAAATATATAGATATATTGAAGGAAAAATATTACCAACAATACATTTTTGAAGGAGGGAAAAAAATTGCCGTAATGTTTTTGAAGGAAAAAAATTGCCATAATACATTTTTGAAGTTAAAAAAAAATGATTACTAACAATACATTTTTAAAATACAAAACTAAAAGACATCTTTAGTTTTCTAAAATAAATAAAAAATAAATTTTCATCAAAATCTGATTAAATCAACCTTCTCACTATAACCGCACATTAAAAAAAAATCCTTAAAACCCCCACTTTTTTTGCATTAAATAGCCCACAGAAATTGACATGCCGTTAAACAAAACTCAAAATCTTTTTCTAAAATATATGACTGATCTTGGTACAAAAGTTTCATATTTGTGCATGAGCAGTTGTTTAGGACTTCTCGACCCAACATACTTAGATTTTTTTTTTTCTAGAAAGAAAAGAAAGTTATTTTACTTATATGTTGATACCTTTTGTTTTATTTGTAGCAAATAACTTGGACAAAAATCTAGCAAAAGAGTTCTCCATTGCTGCCTCAAGACTGAATGAAGAAAGGGTACAGTGTGATATTTTTTATTTTAATTTTATTTTTCATTTGTATAGATCAGTTCCTCATTTGCTATCTTTTATCAGTACTGATTATTTTAATTCCGTATAGTTAGCCAGCAATTGTACTTGTAAACACTTCTTTAAAAAAAATAGTTTTATGTCTATTAAATTTGATCTGTTTTATTTTTCTTTTATTTTTATTCTAAAAAAAAGAAATTTTTAAAAATATTTTTGTGTTGAAATTGTGGCACTTTGATAAGGACACCTACATCGAAGGGACTAATATGTGATTTTTATCAGTCTTCAAAGTGGATACTCACTTGACCAAAAAGGGAAAATAAAAAAAGAACTGAAAATATTTGGGGTCAAGTGACTACAAGATGGAAGTTGAAGATTCCTAGTTGTAGATTTATATTAACTCACATTTGGGATTGCGAAGAGTTCTGGACGACCCTTGGTTGGGTTGGGGGTAGCCCATTACCAGATTGAAGACAGACCATTGAGATAATTCCAATGCTGCCAGTTGCACATTGTAATGTTCAGACAGACATAGAGTTGGAGGAGGGTTAAAGATCTTACTGGTTGAGGAGAACAGCTGTACTCAAGTGTCTACCTTCAGAATATCATCTGTGGTAGTACAAACATTGGAAAGTGACTAAGACTAAAGCATAATGTCGCCTCAGGGTTGCTCACCAGAAATACCTGCAGGGATACCTATCCATGCACCACATGGCACTATCTTCTTCTTCTGTGTGCCCTGTCCCCTTCCACGTCTCCCTATCCCTGGTGGCTCTTAGCATGCTTTCTCCTGTTACACCATGCAACCCTCGTTCCATCATCCACCTGATTAGGTCCTTCAAATATGTTATCTGCTGCTTTCCCCTGCTTTCTCTGTCCACTTGACTCTCATCAGTATTCTCATCCATCTCTTACCCACATCCTGACACCCCTTATAACCTGTCACTGTTTCTCATAACTCTCCCCTTGCAAAAAAGTGGCAATAAAATGCCTTGCTTGGGGCGATATGATTATAAAAGAAATGTATATATATATATATATATATACCGGGGTTCTTGTAGTGCCATATCGCGCATGGACGGGCGTCCCTGCATGAACGTTCGGTGGGCAACCCCGAGGCCACATTATGTTGTAGGCCGCGCCAGTCTCCATTCTTCACACGTTGCAAACGATTGACCGACTGATTCTATTCTAAGACCTCTCCTTAACTGAATCACTATGGAAAAAAGCAAACATAATAGCAAAACTAAACCAGCTCGTCTGAAAACGCCTAAACCCGTCTGCATCTCTTTCACTAACATACGCGGCATCCGCACCAACTTCCTCAGCGTAGATTCATTCCTCCACACTAACTCACCTGATATCTTAGCCCTATGTGAAACTAACCTTAACCCTTCTATCCCCTCTTCTGAGTTTTACGTTCCTGGCTACCTTCCCCTCTTCAGGAAGGACTCCAATATTCATATGCATGGGCTTGGTGTCTATGGCAGCGAACACCTTCCCCTAGCTAGGATGTCATCTCTTGAATGCCCAGATCTTTCATGTGCTTCCGCCTCTCACTTCTCAGCTCGATTAGCTATCTCTTCTTTCTCTACCGCTCTCCTTCCTCCCCTGACTGTTCGTTACTTGACAGCATTTCTGACAATATCGACAAAGCCATTTCTTCCCATCCCTCTGCCCATGTATTCGTGTTTGGTGACTTTAACGCCCACCACACCAAGTGGCTGGAGAACGCTGTCACCGACCCTGCTGGTGTCCACACCATGAACTTTTCAATCACCCAATCCCTTACGCAAGTGGTGAACTTCCCCACGCGTTTCTCCGACAACCCTAACGGAAGGGACTCACTTCTCGACCTCTGCTTCACTTCCATCCCAGACACTTGCACTACCAGACAACTCTGCCCACTCGGAAACTCTGACCACACTGTAGTGTCCGTCAACATTTCATTCCACTCCCGCCCGACCCATGAAACACAGACAAGTAGAATATCCTACTGCTATCAAACAGTAGACTGGAATTCGTTCCGAGACTTCCTCTGTGACATCCCTTGGAACAACGTTTTTAGTCTTCCCATCGAAGAATGTGCATCCGAGGTCTCCTCCTGGGTTAAGGCTGGCATCGATGCCTTCATCCCTGCTAGAAAATTCCAGCTTAAATCTCATTCGTCTCCATGGTTCTCACCCGCTTGCTCGGCTGCCATTGCCCACCGGAATCATTTCTTCCGACTCTATCGTAACTACGCGTCGGACCAAAACAGGCGCCTTTTCACTTCAGCTCGTAATAAGTGTAAAAAGATACTTAACGAAGATAAGATGTTGTTTGCTGTCAGAATGAAGCAATGCATAGCACAATGAAGGTGGTATTAAACGGACATGCCTCCCAGAACTACCATACAAACGCAGGTGTCCCCAAGGCACCATCTTAGGTCCTACACTCTTTCTGATATACATTAATGATCTCCCTGATTCCATAAGATCCCAAGTAGGTTTGTACGCCTATGACACCACAGTTTACTCTCTCCTCGACCAAAAATCTGCTGTAGGCGTCAAAGCTAACCTCGCAGCCGAGATTGAAAAAGACCTTCAATCCATAGTGGAATGGGGTAAGAAATGGCTAGTAAATTTTAATGCTTCTAAAACGAAGCTACTCTCAATTAACCATCATCGACAATCTCACCTACCTCCCATTAGCATGGACCAGGCTTGCCTCCCAGAGAGTAAAACACTACGCCTCCTTGGTCTCACACTTTCAGTGGACCTCAAATGGAATGACTATATCGAATCCATTGCTAAATCCGCTGCTATGAAAGTCGGTTCTCTATGTAGGGCCCGGAAGTTTTTTTCCGTCTAAATCTATCCTGCACGTATATAAATCTACCATCCGCCTGTGCATTGAATACTGCTGCCATATCTGGTCGGGTGCCCCTGCTATTCTCCTCGGGCTTCTCGATAAGGTACAGAGGAGGGTCTGTAATGTGATAGATACCGACTTGGCAGACCACCTGTAGTCTCTCTCCCACAGGCGCGACGTGGCTTCCCTGTGTCTCTTCTATAAATACTTTCACGGTTTCTGCTCCGATGAACTTAGATCACTGGTGCCCCCTAAATACGAATTTGAACGAGATACTAGGTTAGCAACTAGATCCCATCCTTTTACAGTGAAACCGATAAAATGCAACCGCAACTTCTACTCCAACAGTTTCTTTCCTCGCACTTTCCGACTGTGGAATTCCCTTCCATTTCCCTTCCCCGACGGCTACAATCTCCAGGAGTTTAAATGTAAGGTCAATAGACACCTCCTAACACACTAACTTGCCCCCATTCTATCAAACACTCTTCCCATCTACCCAACCCTCATCCTCGCTATCTATTCTTAGCCATCTATCACCTTCCTCCTGACATTCCCGATGTCTAACCACTCCTTCTCTTTACCTCCCCCTCTGTAGCCCCATGCGCAATAGTGGCAGTGGAATGCCTTGCTTGGGGTGAAATGATTAAATATATATATATATATATATATATATATATATATATATATATATATCCGAGTGAATAAGGAACGAAGAAAAACATTTTTTTACAACGTCCAAAACATTAATTTAAAACAGTGCTCGATATATAATATATAGAGCTGTGAATATTTATTATAAATTATATTTTAGAATATGTACAATTTTTTATGCATTTTCCCCTAAAGATATATATATATATATATATATATATGTGTGTGTGTGTGTGTGTGTGTGTGTGTGTGTGTGTGTGTAAGTATATATATATATATATATAATCATTTCCTTTATAATCAAGACCGTTGTTTATTTGTGTGTATTTATTTATATATATATACATATGCACACTAACACAAACATATATAATATATTTACTTCCTGCCACGCTTATACAGTATCGTCAAGTAGTGAAGAATGAATATATATATATATATATATATTAGTCAGTCAGTCAGTCAGTCAGTCAAGTAGCATACGTGATACACGCTTTGGGCGATCATATCTCGAAAAAGCCATGATTGACTTGGCAGAGGATTATCCCGCAGTAGGCTGCCAGTGCTTTCTGCGGTAGACTGGTTACCAGCCAAGGCTATAGAACTGAATCTGTTCTATTATTCAACCCATAACTGGAGAGAAGAGACAGATATATATATATATATATATATATATATATCCTTCTGCTTCGCTCAGGGGATTTAGACAATTTTTTTTCTTAGGTCATAATGTAAGATACTCAACAGTAGATAAATATATATGTTGCCGTCATTTTAGACGGCATGCTGATAAATATATTTTGCCATCATTTTATATATATATATATATATATATAAAATATATATATATATATATATATATATATATATATATATATATATTCTCACATATATATACACCTATCATATCTACTTAAATATGAGTATCGGTAAAAATAATGTTCAAAATAATTCATTACAAATTGTCGGTTGCTTATAACCAAGTTTCGTTAAAATTCGTTAATTTCCGTAACATGTTTATATATATATATATATATATATATATATATATATATAGTGAAAATGTATGACAGTGGAAAACGTTTTTGTGTAATGCATTGCATCTTAGGACTTCATTGGACTAAAATTGTTAAGCAGGTGTGACTGCACATGTGTACAAATGTGGGATGCTGGGAATTTTTTTTGTTTCCATCACTTTTAAATATTCCACACTGTGATCATAGAAGTTCTGGTAGGAATGGTGAAATGTCGTGAGAATCTGAATACAAATTTACTGCGGATAATCTTGTAATCATGGTACTCCTTTGGAGAGAAGAAAAGAGAGAGAAAATTTTAGCATAGAACTTACGGTTGCATTTAGTCAATTTCACTGTTAAAAGATGAGACCTAACTGCAAATCTAGTAATGTGCTTTCATTCATAGTCTATGTATTAAAGAGGAAACTCAGTGAAATAATTACTATAAAAATATTTATAAAAAAAAACTGACATGTGATATCAATACTCCATAAAAACGCAGTGATTACTGGACAGTTTTCTCACAGATGTGAAACAGATTTGATGTCGCAGAGATGTGGTTCTACTGAAGGATGCTGAGAATATTATGTATAGAGCATGTAATTAATGAGAATGTTTTAATGAAACAAGACATCCTTAAAATCAGAAACTTTTAAAATTTTAGGACACATGAGAAAATGGCTTGGAGAATTTGACTTTCACGGGGATATTAAAGGTAAGAGAAACATTATATAAGCTATCTAAAAGATTTATGTAAATATATGGCAGAGCGGGGACTGGGAGAGACAGACAAAAGTTGTTCAGAGTGACAAATAGCAGGGATCTGTTGAGAGCCAGAGATATGACATGGTACATAAAAGTAGCATCAAGATTTCTTTTACATCCGTTGCGTCATTATGAAGGTGTAATATTTTTATATTGTTTTAGATGACGGGTGCGTTAGCTGTTGTGGACGGTGTGGTTGATGCAGCATTGGCTTCACAGTTTGGTATTGTCTCTTTTACAACAAGTAAGTATAATCTTTGTGGGGGAGGATTAAAAATATTACTTGATTTTCAACAAATGCTAAGAAAAACATGCTGAAGCTTATCAATAATTAAGTTTAAATTTAATACCTCGCCCTCATCAAACATCGTTTTTTTAACACCTCTACTGCTCTAGACAGTTACATCTTTACAAAATTTATGTTGCCTGCTGTTGACGTAGACATGTTTTCAAGACACTATGAAGTGTTCATCTATATAGAAACTAGCAAAAGCTTAGTGCTATTTCCAAACTGCTGTAGACATATGTAGAGAAATAAGTGTATGAAAAGCAAAGAAATAATCTTCAAACACAGCTCTAAAAATTTAGATAAGTTTTATTATGGAGTATTTTTCTTTCAAATTGAAATAAATAAATTGCAGGGATCCCTCAGTTAGTGCAGCTAAATGTATACATTAAGACATACATACTAATCGTAGACACATTAAATGAATAAAATAAATTATAGAAAATCATGTAATTTCTACCTCATTTTTTAGTTTCACTAGCTGGAAGTACCTGGCATTGCATGAGATCAGAAGTGTAAGAATTCCCATTTCTATACAGCCCACATCTGCAGACATTAAATATAGGAGATAACTCTTGTATTTTTTAAAGTTATTCTCCATGTAAAAGTTACTGTTTTTAACTTCTTTTTAACGAAATAAAATATTTTAAAATAAGAAATTAAAACAAAGATTGAACTGATGGCCACATACAATTTCGTTTTCTTGTGTAGAATAATAAATTTGTAAGTGGTGTGTAAGTTTTGAAACAAATCGGATGAAAAATGTGGAAGTGTATGTTAATAGAAATCAGTGAGGATACACACAATGACACACATCTTTAGTTTTATTTATATAGATTCATAATTAACTTCTAATTTGCGTACTTTTTAATTAAAATATGAGTACATATAAGATAAAATAAAAATTCTATGAATTATTAATCTGATTTGCTTTTATGAAACACTTATTTAAAATGGTTTGCTGCATGGGATTTTTTTTTAGATCTGTTGCATCATTATGAAGCTGAAATATTTTTATATTGTATATCATCTTCATATAATTGACAGTAATGAAAAATTGATGGCTTCTGTCTTCATCAGGATCTGCTTTTAAACATTTTCTTTTGAATTTTTCAGTGACCCTGAAAATTTTTTTGAATTTCTTCTCTCTCAGGGAGTGAAGAAAAGTAGATAGTACACATTGCTCCCATATCGGCGGCCAGGGAGCAAAGAAAAGTAGATACTACACTTTGCTCCCATCTCGTTGGCCAGGGAGTGAAGAAAAGTAGATAGTACACATTGCTCCCATATTGGCGACCAGGGAGCAAAGAAAAGTAGATACTACACTTTGCTACCATCTCTGTGGCCAGGGAGCAAAGAAAAGTAGATACTACACTTTGCTCCCATCTCGGTGGCCAGGGAGTGAAGAAAAGTAGATAGTACACATTGCTCCCATATCGGCGGCCAGGGAGCAAAGAAAAGTAGATACTACACTTTGCTCCTATCTTGTTGGCCAGGCAGCGAAGAAAAGTAGATACTACACTTTGCTACCATCTCTGTGGCCAGGGAGCGAAGAAAAGTAGATACTACAGTTTGCTCCCATTTCGGTGGCCAGGCAGCGAAGAAAAGTAGATACTACACTTTGCTACCATCTCGTTGCCCAGGGAGCGAAGAAAAGTAGATACTACACTTTGCTCCCATCTCTGTGACCAGGGAGCAAAGAAAAGTAGATACTACACTTTGCTCCCACATCTGTGGTCAGGGAGTGAACAAAAAGTGTAATTCAAGGAAGATTTGGTTGCTTGATCAATGAGTTCAAATATTTCCCTACAGAGAAACGGTTAATATTATCGTTACCATTAGCAATGAGAATAGATACACTTTGATCCCAGTGAGGGAGTAAGGACAACATGTATAACTTTAGTCATACTGGTTGCTCAGTCGATGCTGTGTTTCCTTATAAGGAAACAGCTAATATTTAAATTATCATTCGAGAGGAGAACTGATACTGAACTTAGTATTTACTTGCTACCCCATGCTAGCAGGGTATGACAAGGTCAGCTTATTGTGGGACACTTATGCACACAGCCCACCCCAACCCTGAACAGCTCCCAGAACTGTTGGTTGCGCTGACATTGGTATTACTACCAATCCTCCTTTAGTATAATGAGGGAGGTACTGCCGAACACTTCTCAACGATTTTTAATTTTCAGTTGCCCTCTGTCCGCAGATACACGCACTTGAGATAAAATGTAGTCTATCTGTCTGAGGGTAGATACTACACTTTGATCACAAAGTGTTTATAATAGTAATCAGTTTGAAATATCTTTAAAGGGTCTTTTCATGCACACAAAAAACAAAACATTTTTGGGTTAAAGTTACAAACTGTTTTATGCATCGTTTTTTTTTTTTTTTTTTTTTTTAATGAGCGTTTGTTTATCATGGATACACCTGGATTTATTATTTTCATATTCTTCAAGAGTATAGCTATCTGTCATCGTTTCACGATATATTCTTGTTCGATAAAAAGTGAACTTTGTTAAAATAAAACTGAATTTTAATTTTTATTGGGAATTCTCATCATCATAATTATCTAATTATTTTTCTTTCTTTTCTTTTCAGTAACATATTTCAGGTAAGTGCAGTTTTATATTCATCAAAATGTGTTTTAGTGATCTGGAGGATTTAGATAATCTCTTGAAAGCTTAGCAAGATCACCTGGTGTTGCCTAACATGAAATGGTTAGCTAATTTATTAAATTTCAGGCTTTGAAAAATTCATCTTGTTGGTGATGTTGATGAAATGTTAGTTTGAAGCCAAATAAATCTTCTTTTTTGTTTTCGTAAAAAATTGGATTTGGGTGCCATTTTTAGCTTGCATTTGTTGCAATGTAATTCTTTATTAAAAAATCATTTTCTTCAATTGTGTCTTACAAATAAAGTTTCCATGGAACGTTTGATCTGTCATTTTACAATTTATAAAGTTGAGGTACCAAAAAGGAAAGCTTATCAGAACCATGAAAATATTTATAGAAAAGTCAGAGGGAAGTCACATAACGGCAAGGGGAAAGTGACTGAAGTTGAGATGCCAGGTCTAATATTATAGATTCTTCTTTGAATTTGGTCAAGAGCCTTGATCATCATTGACAAACGCTCTTGAAGCAAAATATGGCAGTCTGGAATTTTTAGTTTGTGATTTCATGAGTACGAAGGTGACTCAGAAGTCTGATTCTTGATCTGCATGTAGGTTGGCAGTTTTGACAGGTGGTCGTATTAGGGAGGTGATTCCGGTTGAGTTATTTTCCTGAGCCTTCCTTCTCAGTTGTTTGGTTGCCACAGATTCAGTTCACTTATTTTCAAAGGTCTCAGCAAACTTGTAGCTCTCCAGTCGCCACTTGGACTGGTTCTGAACTGGAAATTCAATTGAGTTGGGATCAGTGTCTCTTTGTTTCAGGTAGTACTTCAATGTATCCTTATAGTGTTTTTGGCCACCTACAAAACATCAAGCTATCTGTAATTCTCCAAAAAGGGATTTCTCTTTGAAATCCTTACATCAGGCATGCACATGCAATCTCCAATTCACCGTTGTTGACTTTTCATAATAAGGGCCTCGATGCTTGTAGATCCAGCAACTTCAAGTACTGATGAGATCATCTCTCTTCCCAGCCGGCTTTTCAAGATCTGTTTAAGGCCTCTGATATGAAATCCTTCTAGGGTGTTGAGCTGTGGTCTGTAAGTAACCCCGGTCTCATAGCCAAACAAAAGTGTAGGAATGATTAAGAATCTCTAAATATGCAACAGGACTGTCAGGCCAAATATGGCAGCAATATTCAAAGTATGGATGAATGGTAGACTTATAAATGTGCAAGATAGATTCTGGGGATAAAAATTGTCTAGCATGATACAGTAAACCAACTTTCCATCAACGGTCCAGTGAACCAGCTTTTCCATCAACGGTCAAGTGAACCAACTTTTCTATCAACGGTCCAGTGAACCAACTTTTCCATCAACGGTACAGTGAACCACTTTTTCACCAACGGTCCAATGAACCCAATTTTTCCATCAACGGTACAGTGAACCCAATTTTTCCATCAACAGTACAGTGAAGCAACTTTTACATCAACAATACATTGAACCATCTTTTCCATCAACAGTACAGTAAACCAACTTTTCCATCAACAGTACAGTGAACCCACTTTTCCATCAACAGTACAGTGAACCAACTTTTCCATGAACAGTACAGTGAACCAACTCTTCCATCAACAGTACAGTGAACCAAATTTTCCATCAACAGTACAGTGAACCAAATTTTCCATCAACAGTACAGTGAACCAACTTTCCATCAACAGTACAGTGAACCCACTTTTCCATCAACAGTACAGTGAACCAACTTTTCCATCAACAGTACAGTGAACCAACTTTTCCATCAACAGTACAGTGAACCAACTTTTCCATCAACAGTACAGTGAACCAACTTTTCCATCAACAGTACAGTGAACTAACTTTTCCATCAACAGTACAGTGAACCCACTTTTCCATCAACAGTACAGTGAACCCACTTTTCCATCAACAGTACAGTGAACCCACTTTTCCATCAACAGTACAGTGAACCAACTTTTCCATCAACAGTACAGTGAACCAACTTTTCCATCAACAGTACAGTGAACCCACTTTTCCATCAACAGTACAGTGAACCAACTTTTCCATCAACAGTACAGTGAACCCACTTTTCCATCAACAGTACAGTGAACCAACTTTTCCACCAACGGTCCAGTGAACCCACTTTTCCATCAACAGTACAGTGAACCAACTTTTCCATCAACGGTCCAGTGAACCAACTTTTTCCATCAACGGTACGGTGAACCAGCCTTTCCACCAACGGTCCAGTGAACCCGCTTTTCCATCAACAGTACAGTGAACCAACTTTCCCATCAACGGTACGGTGAACCCGCTTTTCCATCAACGGTCCAGTGAACCCACTTTTCCATCAACAGTACAGTGAACCAACTTTTCCATCAACAGTACAGAGAACCAACTTTTCCATCAACAATACAGTGAACCAACTTTTCCATGAACAGTACAGTGAACCAACTTTTCCATCAACAGTACAGTGAACCCGCACTTTTCCATCAACAGTACAGTGAACCAACTTTTCCATCAGCAGTACAGTGAACCAAATTTTCCATCAACAGTACAGTGAACCAACTTTTCCATCAACAGTACAGTGAACCACTTTTCCATCAACAGTACAGTGAACCAACTTTTCCATCAACAGTACAGTGAACCCACTTTTCCATCAACAGTACAGTGAACCCACTTTTCCATCAACAGTACAGTGAACCAACTTTTCCATCAACAGTACAGTGAACCCACTTTTCCATCAACAGTACAGTGAACCAACACTGCACCAACGGTCCAGTGAACCCACTTTCATCAACAGTACAGTGAACCCACTTTTCCATCAACAGTACAGTGAACCAACTTTTCCATCAACGGTCCAGTGAACCAACTTTTCCATCAACGGTACGGTGAACCAACCTTTCCACCAACGGTCCAGTGAACCCGCTTTTCCATCAACAGTACAGTGAACCACTTTTCCATCAACAGTACAGTGAACCAACTTTTCCATCAACAGTACAGTGAACCCACTTTTCCATCAACAGTACAGTGAACCAACTTTTCCACCAACGGTCCAGTGAACCCACTTTTCCATCAACAGTACAGTGAACCAACTTTTCCATCAACGGTCCAGTGAACCAACTTTTCCATCAACGGTACGGTGAACCAACCTTTCCACCAACGGTCCAGTGAACCCTTTTCCATCAGCAGTACAGTGAACCAACTTTCCCATCAACGGTACGGTGAACCCGCTTTTCCATCAACGGTCCAGTGAACCCACTTTTCCATCAACAGTACAGTGAACCAACTTTTCCATCAACAAGTACAGTGAACCAACTTTTCCATCAACAATACAGTGAACCAACTTTTCCATGAACAGTACAGTGAACCAACTTTTCCATCAACAGTACAGTGAACCCACTTTTCCATCAACAGTACAGTGAACCAACTTTTCCATCAACAGTACAGTGAACCAAATTTTCCATCAACAGTACAGTGAACCAACTTTTCCATCAACAGTACAGTGAACCCACTTTTCCATCAACAGTACAGTGAACCAACTTTTCCATCAACAGTACAGTGAACCCACTTTTCTATCAACAGTACAGTGAACCAACTTTTCCATCAACAGTACAGTGAACCCACTTTTCCATCAACAGTACAGTGAACCAACTTTTTCCATCAACAGTACAGTGAACCCACTTTTCCATCAACAGTACAGTGAGAACCAACTTTTCCATCAACAGTACGGTGAACCCACTTTTCCATCAACAGTACAGTGAACCCGCTTTTCCATCAACAGTACAGTGAACCCACTTTTCCATCAACAGTACAGTGAACCAACTTTTCCATCAACAGTACAGTGAACCCACTTTTCCATCAACAGTACAGTGAACCAACTTTTCCATCAACAGTACAGTGAACCCACTTTTCCATCAACAGTACTGTGAACCAACTTTTCCACCAACGGTCCAGTGAACCCACTTTTCCATCAACAGTACAGTGAACCCACTTTTCCATCAACAGTACAGTGAACCAACTTTTCCATCAACGGTCCAGTGAACCAACTTTTCCATCAACGGTACGGTGAACCAGCCTTTCCACCAACGGTCCAGTGAACCCGCTTTTCCATCAACAGTACAGTGAACCAACCTTCCCATCAACGGTACGGTGAACCCGCTTTTCCATCAACGGTCCAGTGAACCCACTTTTCCATCAACAGTACAGTGAACCAACTTTTCCATCAACAGTACAGTGAACCAACTTTTCCATCAACAATACAGTGAACCAACTTTTCCATGAACAGTACAGTGAACCAACTCTTCCATCAACAGTACAGTGAACCAACTTTTCCATCAACAGTACAGTGAACCCACTTTTCCATCAACAGTAACCCAGTTTTGAACCAACTTTTCCATCAACAGTACAGTGAACCCAACTTTTCCATCAACAGTACAGTGAACCCAACTTTTCCATCAACAGTACAGTGAACCCACTTTTCCATCAACAGTACAGTGAACCAACTTTTCCATCAACAGTACAGTGAACCAACTTTTCCATCAACAGTACAGTGAACCAACTTTTCCATCAACAGTACAGTGAACCCACTTTTCCATCAACAGTACAGTGAACCCACTTTTCCATCAACAGTACAGTGAACCAACTTTTCCATCAACAGTACAGTGAACCCACTTTTCCATCAACAGTACAGTGAACCAACTTTTCCATCAACAGTACAGTGAACCAACTTTTCCATCAACAGTACAGTGAACCCACTTTTCCATCAACAGTACAGTGAACCCACTTTTCCATCAACAGCACAGTGAACCAACTTTTCCATCAACAGTACAGTGAACCAACTTTTCCATCAACAGTACAGTGAACCAACTTTTCCATCAACAGTACAGTGAACCCGCTTTTCCATTAACGGTTCAGTGAACCAACCTTTCCATCAACAGTCCAGTGAACCCGCTTTTCCATCAACGGTCCAGTGAACCCACTTTTCCATCAACAGTACAGTGAACCAACTTTTCCATCAACAGTACAGTGAACCCGCTTTTCCATTAACGGTCCGGTGAACCCGCTTTTCCATCAACGGTACGGTGAACCCGCTTTTCCATCAACAGTACAGTGAACCCGCTTTTCCATCAACGGTCCGGTGAACCCACTTTTCCATTAACGGTACGGTGAACCAACTTTCGTAGCAGCAAGCCTAGTATTTGAGTTCATATACTCTTTCCATTTCATATCAGCAGAAGGCACATTTGAGATCCTCACTTAAAAGTTAGCAACAGCCGTTTTGATAAAAAGCAAGAATGGTTCTCTAAGATGATATTTCTGACAGTAAATATTCAATAAAATATTTCCAGTTTTTTTTTTTAAATTTAATTTATAAGAAAGAAATTTGCTTTTCTTTTTCTTACAGGAACGGCTCACCCATGATTGACTGTATTGCCAAAAATGCTCATGAAATGGTTGTTTTTATGAAAGAGTAAGTATCTGTCATGTTGTGAAATTAATATCATTATCTTTTGTTATGCCCTTTTATTTTTAATATAATCATTTCACCCCATGCAAGGCAGGAATGTCACTGGTGCGCAAAGGTTTACAGTGAGAGAAAAGAAATAAAAAAAACAAGGTACAGGGATGTTAAAGATAGCATAAGAGAAAGATGGGAATCAAGGAGGTAGGAGATGGCAGTTGATGTTGCATTTAAACTTTTGAAGATTGTAGCCATTAGGGAAGCAAGCAAATGGAAGAGAGTTGCACAGGTGGGAAGTGCGAGAAAAGAAACTCCTAGTGTTGGTTACATTTGACTATTTTGACAGTAAAAGGGTGGGACCTAAATTCCAATCTAGTAGCATGAGTAAATTCATGTGGTTGGGGGTACCTGGGAAAGAAGCTTGTCAAAGCATAAGCTTGAAAATGTTTGTAAAAAAGACTGAGGGAAGCCACATCCTGTCGGTGAGAAAGCGACTGAAGTTGATCAACTAAATCAGGACTGTTTTTTTGCATTTTTAAAAAAAAATTTATTATACAAGATATGATTATAACATTCTTGAACTCTACTCTATCTTACTGAGTCAGTCTGCCAATAAGTTTGATATTTATTTATATACAGTTATTACACAAGTTTTGTAACATTGTGTTGGAACAGCTCTGCAATCTTAGCTGAGTAACATATCTACATGACAAAAGCAAAATTCAGTAAATCTGCTGCCAAAATCCTTAAAAAACTTTGTTAGACTTTTTGCAAATATTCTTTTGATCTTTAGGGATTTGAGTACCATGTTTATTTCAACATTTTGGTTCAAGATAATTGTCTTCAAAGTGAGTAGGCCCTGTCGGCGGGGCTCCAGAATACGCTGACTGCCCCCATGCAGAGGGTAAAAATCCCTCAAGGGGATCACCTGTTGGTCCCGGGTGGCGACCCGTAACGCCCTGGGACGGTATTCTGGTCGTTGAGAGCCTTGGAGATTAGGTTAAGTACCTCCACTTCCCAATACACCACTTCAGCCCTTACCGGGGCTAGGCGGTCGGTCGGAGGGGCCTGATCCGACCAATCGGCTGGTCAAGTCAAGCCCTAATGTTTACTACTGGAAATAAATGACATTAACCTTACCAATCTTCCCCAACTAAAGTAACTAGAAGAACGAAAACTACGGAAGGATACCCAGAACCTGTAGACATTAGAAAGCACTGGCTGAGGGTCAATCATCTCATTGAGGTTCAGACCCAGACATGGCTGCAAACCTGCCAACCATGCACTGTGTCTTGGAGCAGAGCATTGGATGAGGTGACAGGTGCTCTGGGCCTCTCACCGAGATGAGTATAACGCCTGTGTAGTCCCTGGTCCGTCAGGGCGATTGGGTTTCTCCCCTGGCAGACCCCAATTGCGGGCTCCGAACTGGTGGGTGGGGAGCACGGGCGATGAATCTATACCAAAATAAATATTATGGCTTTCCTTAAACCCTCCAAGAGACCCCATATGGAGTCAGACAGTGACTCTGAGCCATTGTGGCATTGTCTTTGAGTCCACTGAAGATACTCTCTTATCAAAGCGATCTCCCTTCGTGATAGAAAAGATAATTTCCTCCAGGATAACCTCCAAGATGGTCAAGAAAACGAAAAATGGAACACTGTTAGTAGAAGTCGACCAAAGGAAACAAGCAAATTCTCTGCTCAAAATGACATCCTTTCACAACCTAAAAATAAAAGCGTACCCCCCATCAAACGCTAAACACATCTAAAGGAGTAGCTAAGAGCCGGGAACTCTCCCTCTGCACTCCAGATGAAGTCAAAACAGGACTAATAAGTCAAGGAGTCATAGATTATAAAAGAATCACCATTAAAAAAGAAGGCAACACCATTAACACAAACATGTATATCTTGACCTTTAACTCCCACAAGCCCCCCAAAGAGATTAAGGTCGGATACAATTTAATTAAAATTGAGACCTACATCCCAAACCCGCTCAGGTGTTTCAAATGCCAGATGTTTGGACACCATGAGGAGCCGTGTACAAGAAAACCTGTGTGCAAGAAATGTGGAATGAGAGACTTGGATCACTTAGAAGATCAATGCAATCGAACTATCAAATGTTCAAATTGTGAAGGTGACCACCCGGCATACACGAGAAACTGCTGTATATGGAAAAAGAGAAAGAAATACTCGAAGTCAAATATAACAGAAATATACCTTTTTGGGAAGCAAGGAAAACCGTCGAAATGTACTCAAATAAAGTTTCATACTCCAACATCGCCCAAAGAACCCTCTCCAACTACTGAAACAAAAGATAAGTACAAGGATCTCCTTCAAAAATCATACAATTTGAGCCCAACGATTGGCCCAAATTCATCAATGAATGAAAGATTACTCTTGGAATATCCGAATCCTCCTTCGCCAATGAAAATCCGAAACCAATTCTCAACAAAAACCAAAATGAAAACCCACACACAACAAGGACAAAAACCTTCTCATCTAAATCAAATAAGAAAACAATAAAAAAACCCTCTTTACCCAATAAGAAAACAGAAATTATCCCTAACACAAACTCTACAAAAAAAAACTGAACCAAAATTAACCCCTCATTCAGACAAACCAAAAAAATCACAAGAAAAAAAAAGAACCAGCAAACAAGACATAGACCAACATCAAAATCAAGAACCCAAACCAGCTTGAGCCTAAGACAAAACAGATTCGAAAATCTAGAAGCAATGGATATCGAGGAACAAAATCCTCAAACGCGCCAAAATCCCAAACAAAAACCCTCTCAAAACTGAAACCCATAAAATTATTCAGTGGAATATTCGAGGCATAAAAGCAAATTTCAATGAACTCATAATAATTCTCAAAAACTGTTCCCCAGCAGTTGTTTGTTTGCAGACCACTGCTCATTACCCCCTTTAAAAAATTTTTTTTTCCTTAAAAATTTGAAGATAACCAACTCTGAAAGGTTGCAAACAACCAACTTTGAAAGCAATTAAAAACTTGAAGACAACCAACTTTAAAAACAATTAAGCTTGATAACAAACAACTCTGAAAGCGAAAACACCTTTTGGCCTTAAATGACCCTTTGGAGGTTGATTGTGTTTAATGGCCTATCAACCAATCAAAGTGAGTAATTGCTAGTGTTGCTTATATTGACACTGTTGTAAACTATAATTATTCACTGTTATTTCTTTAGTAGTTCCGTATTCAAGGTGAGGATCAGTATAGCCTATTTATATGATGGAGATTTGCATATGAATATAACATCAAAGGACTTGGCTGTGATTAGGATAACTATATAGAAGTGGATTTTATTTGAGACCCAATTGTCTGGTATTTTTGTGACTAACTTACAAATAAAATCTTCAAAATGGCTCCCAAATAACCAAAAGAAAATAGAGAAAATTAAATAAAAACATTTTGGGATCAAGTGTCACTTAATGGAAGTTGAGAAGTTCTGTTCAGTCAGGTGCCATACGTGATACACGATTGGGTGATCATGTCTCTTTTGAGCCATGACTAACCAGGCAAAAGATTGTTCTGGAGTAGGTTGCCATTACTTTCTGCAGTAGACTGGTTGTGAACCAAGGCTATAGAACCCAATCTGTCCTGCTATTTAACCTATAGCAGGAGGGAGAAGTGACAGATTAATACCTTTCTTAAAGGTATTTGCACGTAAGTGAAAGCAACAAGTTCAACTGGAATTTGAACTCAGCTCTCTGATTTCTCGTTCTGAGTCGATATCGACTGCACCACAATGTTAGGCTTATATAAGCAGTATTACATAATGAAGATTTCCAACTCATGCTTTTTGTATACTAGCAGTATAGCACGGTGTTGCTCGGGTGCAATGAAAGCTTTAAAACTAATCCATGATCCTGGAGCGCAGTCTCTTTGGACGTTGGCACGAAAGACTAAAAAGCAATAGTTGTTTCGAGTTAAAGCGAAACCGTAGACTGAAAGAAAAATGAATGGATGTAAATCAAATTTTGATTTCCTGGTATCGATGTATGTCAGTATTAAAACGATATACTTTTGAAGGCAAAAACACTGTAGTCGGGAGATCAAACCTCACAGCATTGGCTTGTCGTCAAGCATTGTCCATTTGAGGGTACAAGTGTTAGCGTGTTCAACTGTTCAACTCTGGTTCTTATTTCTTGGTCATGCTTAGAATCTTTTGAACTTCCTCTCGCGATCCAATTGATAAAATAGAAAAACATTTATGCAAGAATGATGGTACATTAAAAAAATATGCGCATTGTATCACTGCATTTGAACCGAGAAATGTTTAGACTTTGAAGAGAAAAGGGAATGTAATACTTATAACAGTTTTGGTGCAATGGATATCAGCTCGGAACGACAAATCGGTGGAGCCGAGTTCGAATTCCAGTCGAATTCCTTGCATTCATTTACGCACAAATCCCCCCGGGAAAGGTATTAATCCGTCTCTTCCCTCCAGTTATGGGTTAAATAATAGGACACAGTGGATTCTATAGCCTTGGCTGGCAAACAGTCTACCTCAGAAAGCAATGGCAATCTACTGCGGGATAATCTTCTGTCCAGTCAGTCATGTCTTTTTCGAGACATGATCGCCCAAGCGTGTATCACGTATAGCACTGAACTGACTGACTGAATATAATAGTTGAAAACATGCTTAAGGTTTCTACTGGGCATAAACTGAGGGATCAGTTTTATATTGTTATGAAATAATAAACTGATCCCCTACTAATTACTACTTAATAATATAATAGATCTCTTCCCCTTCTATCTATGAATCAAATAACAGGACAGATTCGGTTCTATAGCCTTGGCTGGCAACCACTCTACTGCAGAAAGCAATGGCAAGCTACTGCGGGATAATCTTCTTGGACAGAAGATCAGATCAGTCATGTCTCTTTCGAGACATGATCGCCCAAACGTGTATCACGTATGGCACTTGACTTAATGCTTATAAAGCCGCCTGAAGAATAGAAGATTTAGATTCACAGCTCAATTGTCCATTTTTGTTGTCTGAAATTTCGATCTCTTTAAAGGGGACTTGTTTCGTTTACAATAAATTAATAACAATTGCTAGACGCTTCACTATCTAAGCCTTTGACTGGCTTAACAGAATTGTGTTCTGTTGAAAATTGGACGGTAAAAATCAATATTTACACCCAAGAGCGGGTTATTATGATGTTATTTATAGGGAGAACGGCTGAGCTGTTAGACCAACACAACAGAAGTATCACCTACTTACTCATTCAGACGAGCTTGTAGAATCACTTCTACATGCACGTACATACCTACATACATGTCACACACACGTTCATATACATATACCCACACACTCTTATGTAAGGACCGCATGTGAAACTTTGTTTTTTCCCGCTTTTATTAAGAAATATATAAACTGATTTCCACACGTGTTTAGCCAGTTGGAGGCTGTTTTTCGGAGCATAAGTCCGAATACCGTTCGTCTCTTCCAACTCAAATACTGTGCTAATTGCATTCAGCAATTAACCACATAAAAATGCTTCTCTCTGTCTTATAAGAACATTTCAATACATGTATAATTATATTCATTACTATTCAGTACAAACATATTATTTCCTTTTCAGGAACTTTTCTAACATGAATATTGAGACAATATCTTTAATATCCAAGAGAGAACTCTTTTTCCGACCTCTGACATTCACGAATTATTCAGATCTGTAACCTTACTTAATACAATGTTGTTATATTCGTTACATTTTGCTTTGAGTTATTTTATTTATAAATGTGCTGGTTTGGACAACCAACCTTCTTTTTGCTGTTGAAATTACTACCCCGACGGTCAGTCTACTACATATCGGAACCCAATTTGTCCAGACCACTACAAGCTATCATGAATAAAATATCTATTTCATAATATGCGAACCAGGGTTTGGGTTCTTATCCCTTATATATCTTTCATCTTGTAACCTCGTGAGCACGCAGCAAACCCTTTTCCCCAGCATTTCGGATAAACCAAGGATGATGAGAATCAAACTTCAACGGAGAATAATCATTGGGTGAGGTTCACGTTGTATGTTTAAACAGCAACCAGACTAGACCAACTCGTGGTGCATAGTCCGTAAGAAGAACGGTAATAACCCAAATTTGATTTGATTGGATGTTCTGCGCAATAGCTGGTCATTCGACCTAAAGACGTCTTCCTCCATTGTTTTTCTTTACTTACCCAGGAAAAGAAGAGAAAAAATCCAAAGACCTAGTTTCAAGGCCATTGAAAGATGGTCGTAGTATTTATTTTGAAATTAATTTGTGTAGATTTCGTTTTCTACTCGGGTTTGTTCGATACAGATAACTGGTCCTTCGGACTCGCCACAATGTAGAGGTGGACTCATGCCATGTCGATAGATTTCCCGGCAACAAAGGCCGACGTTGCACTCAGAGCTTTCGGAACAGAGTTCATCTGAAAATGAGAAAAATATAAAGATACAATAGAACTTTACAGTACAGTAAAACACAAAAGAAAATATATCTTTCTTCCCGCGTCAGACGGGGATGACTACCTATGATAACTCTCCACCCTGTTTCTGAAAGAACCGAGGCACAACTGAATGATGTCCACATTACACCTTCGCTTGTCTCTAAGATAATCTTAAAACTTGACCCTCACAAAACGAGCGGTGGTGACGGAATCCCAACCATAGTCTTAAAGAAATGTGCCCCTGAACTCTCCTCTGTCCTTTCTAAGCTCTACAACCTCTGCCTATCTACTTCCTGCTTTCCTGCCTGTTGGAAATCTTCCTCTGTAGTTCCTATATTTAAAATTATGCAGGAAAACCCTTCTCAACCACAGCACGTCTCTTTCTTAGGACCTTATGGTGGGAAGTAACAGTGAGCGACAAGACCTGACCAACAAACTCATTGAAAGAGCCAGTTCATATGGTTAGTTGGTTGTTTTCTTTTTACGGCTAATCAACCTCGGTGGGTCATTTATTTCCAAGTAAACTTTATTTATTTATTGCTGGTAATACCTTTTTCTTTCAACAATTTATTGTTGCTTTTATATAAGTTTTTGTGTCTAGTAATACTTTTCTTTTCGAGTATCAAGATTCATAGGGATTTGTTTTTTTAAGGCCAGGGTCCCCAAGTCCTACCCTTGTTATTTAACCCATAACTGAAGGGCAGGGACGGATTAATACCTTTCCCAAGGGTACCAGTGCTTAAGTGAATGCAGAGTATTCAATTGGAATTCGAACTCGGCTCACCTAGAGTCGATATCCACTGCACCACAACGCACATCCATCACTATACGCTTACAGTACCTGGTAATCCCAAGCGGTCACCCATCTAAGTACTGACCAGGCTCAACGTTGCTTAACTTCGGTGATCGATCGAGAGCCGGTGTATGCAACGTGATATGGCCGTAAGCCTAATTCATATGCTATAGAACGGGAAAAACTAAAGCAATGGTGAAAAGCACAAGTAACCAAAGAGCCATGGATGACGAACTTTAAAAAAAATCATTTCACCCCAAGCATAACAAAAAAGCCACTAGGATGCAAGTGGTTACTGAGTGTTAGACAATATAAGTAAAAACTACTAAGGAGTGAGGACAAAAAAGATCTATCCTATGTCCAACGCTTTTTCTGATCTTCATCAATGATGTCAGCAGTTTCCAGGTAGACATCTATGCAGATGACACCACCATTTACACCCGTCTTAAAAGTAAATCTGCCAAGGTTGACAAAGTAAATCTAGCTGCTACCATTCTGAGGCTGAATAGGGTAGGAAATGGCTGGTAAATTTTAATGCCTCAAAAACGAAGCTGCTCTCTTTTAACCCCCATAGAGAAACATCCCTGCCTACCATTAGAATGGATAGCGCTAGTCTCCATGAGGATAACACACGGCGACTCCTTGGCCTCACTCTCTCAGATGATATCAAATGGAATGACTACATCGAATCCTTGGCTGCATAAAGTTGGGTCACTCTGGGCCAGGAAGATTTTCTTGTCAGAATCCATTTTGTACATTTATAAATCCATCAATCCTCCATGCATTGAATACTGTTGCCATATATGGTTGGATACTGCTACTATTTATCTTAGGGTTCCCTACAAAATCTAAGGGAGGATAATCGATCCTGACTTGGCAGCTCGTCTTCGGTCAGTTTCTCACTGAAGCGATGTGGCTTCCCTCTGTCTTTTCTACAAATATTTTCATGACAATTGCTCCGACGAACTTTTTCCCTTGTTCTTTGATCAGCTGTATTTACACGTGCTACTAGATTGGCATCTAGGTCTCACCCTTTTATCATTGAAATAGTTAAATGTAAATTTCTCTTCTACTCTAACAGTTTCTTTTCTTGCACTTCCCGTTTGTGGAACTCCCTTCTGTTTGCTTGCTTCCCTGATAGCTTCTTCTTATGTGTGCTGTATCCTTTCAGGAAGTATGCGATCATAGCCCTCCACATCTTCCTATCCCCTGTAGCTCTTAACACCCTTTCTCTTGTTACTCTTCCCAAATCCTGTCATGCCATCCATTTGTTCAAGTTCCTAAATCTGGAAGATAAATCTATAGAAACTTGAGTGGCCACAAAGTGAGGGACCAGTTTGCATATTGATTATAATATAGAATTGGTCCCCCACTTTATATCCACTTTATAATTTCTTATTTGTTTATCAAATTCGGATTAGGTATGAATCCACCGCTTCTCAATACTGATTAGTTATGCTTCTATGCGCCGTGTCCCTTCAGGACGCATGCGATCACGGCCATCCACATCTCCTATCCTTTGTAGCTCGTAACACGGTTTCTCCTGTTACTACTCTCAAACCCTGCTCCGCCATCTATCTGCTCAAGTTTATCAAGTATTTCAAGCGTTGCTTTCCGTTTCTTCTTCCCTTTATCCGTCCCGTGAGTGTCAGATTCTCCAAGCCCTCTTTCCTCGTTACATGTAAAATTAAGCTGTCTTTTCTTGACGTTAAGTATCAGTTTCCTTTCAGCTTCTATTCTCTCCAAAACCTCGTTGTTGCTCCCATGTTCGGTCCATGATGTTCCTAGCATCCTTCTGTAGAACCATATTTCGTTTGCTTCTAGTTTTTTCCCTCATCTTTGATATCTTTCGTTGCCATATTGAAGGACAGACGACACATAACAATTCAGTACTCTTTTCTTTGTTTCCAGCGAAGTTTTCCTGTCTCGTCTTCTGGAATGCATCCTTGGCCATGCCAATACGCCTTTGGATCTCAGTGTCGCACTTACCGTCCTCGGTTAGAACACTTTAAATTTCCGTACCTTGATTTTAGTATCCCCGGCTTGTAGTTGTCATTTTGGGTTCCTTTTTATTTTACTGATGATCGTTCATTTAGTTTTCTTGTAATTTATATGTAATCTTTTGTTTCCGGTTTCTTCAACTACCTTCTGTAGGAGGTCTTGTAGTTTCCTTTCCATGTCTGCTATCAGCACTGTGTCATCTGCTTATCTTATATTGTTCAGATTGCCCACGCCAATGACGACTCCTGGAAGGACTTCTAGAGCTCTCACAATTGTCTCGCTGTATAGGTTGAATAGGTTTACGGCTATACCGTATTGAATGCACCGGTTCCCGTCCGATCACCGAAGTGACATCGAGCCTGGTCAGTACTTAAATGGGTGACCATTTGGGAATACCAGGTGCTGTAAGCGTAAGGACTAAGAATGGTCCACCGGTCCTCTAGGTTTGGGGGTTGGGTGCAGGGTTAACAACCCTGCCCCGTAAAAAACTGTTACCGAAACAGCAACAAAAAGTTGCTGCCCTATGCACCATTGGGTGTGATGGATAAATGATGATAGTTTGAATAGATCTGGTGAGAAGACACATCCTTGTCTTACACCCCTTTCTACCTTTGTTATCTGCTGAATGAATTCGTTTTTCTATCCGTACGCAGGCAGTTTGCCGCCAGTGGAGGTTCATGATTACTCTAATCAATTTCCCGAATATGTCAAGGTTGCCTGAGCTTTGTGGCGAATGGGGAATGCCTTGTGTGGTCTACGAAACACAGATATACGTCCTTCTGCATTTGTATTGCCCTTTCTGATAACATTCTAAGCGTAAATATCGCGATCCTTGTCCCAGTATTCCTACCTATCCTGATTCTGCCGCGCTCTCTATTCGTCAGAATTCGGATGATGAGTTATGTTATGTAACTCATTAAACTGATTGTTCGGTGGAGTTCACATTCGTCTGCGCCTGGCTTCTAATGTAGTGCTATGAAAATCGATCTGCTTAGATTTTGCCATTGTTGCAGATTCCATTTATTATTTCTATGATTTTGTCTCCGACGCAACCTTCTAAGGCTGTCAGCATCCCTATTACAATCGTCGTCTGGTCCTGCTGCTTTGTTTTTATTCAGTTTGGCAAGCGCAGTTTCCACTTCGGATATTAATATTTCCGGTCCGTCGGTATATCTGTTTATTGTTGGTTGCTGGAATTCCTAGCACCTAGAGAAGACCGGAGTGTACAACAACCGAAACGTCGTACAAATGGCATGAAAGATGAGGACAATAGTCCGAATAATGTAAATACTCATCTCAGAAATATAGACAAAGGACAACGGAATTTGAAATTCCTAGCACCTGAAGAAGGCCAGAGAGTACAATGGCCAAAACGTTGTAGAAATGGCAGGAAAGATTAGGACAATAGTCCAAATAATGTAAATACTCATCTCAGAAATATAGACAAAGAATAACGGAATTCGAAATTCCTAGCACCTGAATAAAGCCGAGAGTATAATGGCCGAAACGTCGTAGAAATGGCAAGAAAGATGAGAACTATAGTCCGAATAATGTAAATACTGTATTGAAATACAAATAAAAAGATTTTCAGTTTCACTTTTATCTTCTTTTCCAAAACCTCATCATTGCTAACATGCTCGATCCATAACATTCGCAGCATCCTTCTGTAGAAGCACATTTCAGTTACTTCGTCTTTCCTTTATCTTTGATGATATTGTCCATTCACTGCCATATTGAAGAACAGACATCACATAGCAATTCAATACTCTCTTATGTATTCTTCTCATCGCTGAAGTATTTTCTTTCTCCAATATGAGCGTTCGATCTTTGGATTTTATACATCTTGTTAAGGAGCATTGTAATAGAGATGCTAACAACCTTAGAAGGTTTTAGAAAGGATGGAAACGAAAAAGAAATTAATACTGAGCATCAGGAGGAGACAGCTGAAGTTCTTTGGACATGTAATGAGGAAGGAAGGCTTGGAGAATCTGATACTCACAGGTCAGATAGAAGGAAAGAGAGACAAGGGAAAGCATCGATAACATATTTGAGCAGGTGGAGCTGCAGAGCGGGGATTGGGTGGGATAACAAGAGAAAGCGTGCCAAGAGTTACCAGGGATAGGGAGACCTGGAAGGGACATGCCACATAGAAGAAGAAAATTTCTTCAGAATTAAAGAAAGTATGTCTCTCCACAGCTTCTTATATTTTGTCGCTCTCAGTAACTATTTACTATTTATCTTACCCTGGCCCTAATATCCGTTAATACAATATTGTCGGTGCATTTAGTACTGTTGCCATATCTGGGTAGAATATTAAGAGACAGGAAAATTTCACTAGAAACAAAGAAAAGAGCACTGGATTGCTATATGATGTCAGTCCTTCAATATGGCAGAAGATGAAGGACAAACTTGAAGCAACTGAAATGTGGTTCTACAGAAGCATACTGGATATAAAGTAGGGGATCAATTCCATATTAAAATCAATATATAAACTGACCCCTCACTTTGTTTCTATACATTTATATTCCTGAGATCCAAAAGCACAAGGATGCATTCTAGATGCTGAGAAGAGTATTAAGAAACAGGACAATTTCGCTAGAAACAAAGAAGAGAGTACTGAATTTCTATGTGATGTCAGTTCTTCAATATGGCAGTAAATGTTGGACAATATCATCAAAGATGATGGAAAAAACTTGAAGCAACTGAAATGTGGTTCTACAGAAGGATGCTGCGGATATCATGGATTGAGCACGTGAGCAATGATGACGTTTTGGAAACGATGGAAACGAAAAGGAAATTAATACTGAGCATCAGGAAGAGAGAAGTAAAGTTCTTGGTATATGCAATGAGGAAGGCGGGCTTGGAGAACCTGATACTAACAGGCCAGATAGAGGGGAAAAGAGACAGGGTAAAATAGAGTGTAACATACTTGACTGGCCTGAGCGGGTGGATAGCACAACGGGGGTTGTGTGGTGTAACAGAAGAAAGCATGCTAAGAGCTACAAGGGATAGGGAGATGGGAAAAGCCATGATCGCCTACGTCCTGAACGGACATGGCACATAGAAGAAGTTCTCTTATTTTTTCCGCATGATAGCTATAATCTCCAAAAGTTTAAGCGCAACGTCAATTGCCATCTTTTGTCTGCTTGATTCCCATCCATCTATTATCCTTTCTTCGACATCCCCTGTACCTTGTTTTTCTCTCACTGTAACCTCCTGTACACCAGCGGCGGTCCTGCATTGCTTAGGGTAAAATGATTATAAAGAATATTAGTATGAATTATTAGAAATAAAGGAAGATAGAAGTGAAACTGAAATATTTTTATTTGTATTTTCATAGAGTATTTACATTATTCGGACTATTGTCCTCATCCTTCTTGCCATTTGTACGACATTTCGGGCGTTGTACGCTCCGGCTTTCTTCAGGTGCTAGGAATTTCGAACCGAACCCTTTATTACAATCACTGGGGTATATGAACTCCCTTTCTTACTTAATGCCTTATCTGGAAGTCATGAGTTATCTCCCTCTAACTCTGTAAGTTACTTGTTCACCATTGTATGCACTTGGTATTGAATTCACAACTCTTTGGGTCATGTCACAGGAACTAATCAACGTCTATATCCACTGGGCCATGTGTCCTTAATTTAATACTTCTTCAAATAATTAACAGCATTCATAGATATGGCACTAGAATGAAATTATAGGGCACCAAGTGAGGATCAGACTCACTCTTAATTGTTCTAATGAGCAAGCTTGCTAACCATTGCACCATGTCAAGTTTCCCAAAATTATTTTTAAGCGTAGCTTAGATGTGGTACAAGTCTGAAACTGTGGAGCACTTGGTGAGAAATTGTAACTGATCTAGCGAGGAAGCTTGTTAACCATTACACTACACTAAAGTGCCCCAGCATTCATATTTATGATTGTTATCGCAGTATTTTTAAAAAGTTGTTAAACTCAAATATTTAACGATATAATATATACACAAACCTTTGTCTTTCAATGGTAACTCTCCAATAGCAGGTTGTTCTAGCTTTTTGCAGTGGCCAATTTTTCTTTCATCTGCAATGGTAAATCAACATTTTAAGTTTTGTTAAGATATTGCGTTCAGAAATTTGAAATTATTTGAATAAGGGATATTGGCAAGGAAAATGGAATCAGTGGGCGGAGTTCAAATCCCGGATTTTCTTCTTAAGTTCGCTTGTGCACGAAAGCCCTTGGAAAAGGCAAGAATCGGTTTCACCGCATCTTCTTTTTACACTAAGGCTCTTGGAAAAGTCAAGAATCGGTCTCACTTTATCTTTTGCATTAAAGTCATTAAAAAGGCAATAAATAGTCTCACCTCATCTATGAGTTAAACAGTAGAACAGACTGGACTCGCTGGCTTGAGCAACATCCAATCCAAGTGAAAGAAAAGTCGAAATTCTCTAAACCATGGAGAACGCAACGGTAAATGATCTCTCTGTTTTTTCTAAAAAGGTATGCTAATTTATATTTTTAGTGTAGTAAATGAATGTTTAATCGTCTGTTTTTTTTTTTGTTTTTTTTTAACACAAACCTTGAGAAAAGAGTATTTTTAAAGCTAGACGGGTTATAAAAATAAATTGTTACAGTTGTGGAAATATATTTTAGATACAGCGGTTTTCATATTTATTGATCAATGGGAGACGTACTCTAAAGTCCATGTGAAAACGTGGATACAGCCAGCGTGATCGTGCTTGTTTAATAAAAAGAACGACTGTTAGCGGATAGTTTCAGAAAGCAATTAACCGTTGAGGAGGAAGCAATGGGGCTCACACTTCAAGGCCTGAGGATTAGTCCAGATGAAGGGAATTATAAATCACCACGAGGAAAGAAAGAAAAGGCGACAGATTCAAACCCCAGGATTGAAAATTCTTGTCTGCGACTTTCAAAGAATTTGAACAAGGCAAGCACCAAAGTGTAACATTTTATTAAAGGACTGCATAAAGCCATCGAGACAACAATTTGTGAAAAACACAAAACCCCTTTCAATGGGTGCGCTTTGTATTTTCTGCTTTGAAAGTTTTTCACTCTCTCTTCTTTTTTTTTTCTTTTTTAAAGGTTTGGTTTTTTGGGATATGCATTATGGGGCAGTGGATATCGACTTGGAATGAGAAATCGGATACCCGAGTTGGAATTCCAGTTGAATTCGTTGCATTCACTTACACGCAAATACCCTTGAGAAATGTATTAATCTGTCTCTTCTTTCTTCCATGTGTGGATTAAATAGCAGGACAGATTAAGTTCTACAGCCTTGTTTGGCAACCAATCTACCGCAGAATGTAATGGCAATCTACTATAGGAAAATCTACTGCTCGGTCAGTCATGTCTCGTAAGAGATGATCACCCAATCGTATAACACTTAACTGAATCTTTGTCTACGTCTAAACTAAAAAAACTTACTTTTTTTTTCTTTATTTGAATGTTGCTCGTTTTTTAAATATCTTAAATTTGTTATTCTTACTTAATAGCTGCACAAAAATAATTTTTTGTACAAATTTTATTTTTGTATCTTTTTTGCCTTTATTTATGGGTTAAATATTTTTCCATTAAAACTTTATGTAGTGGTTGAGTCGTGTTTTGTTATTTGTGCTCATTTTGATCTCAAGGAAAAGAGAAGTATGTTTCCCTTTTCCCTTTCTATTCATAAGTTTTTGGGGTTTAGCGAAAGTTATGGTGCAGTGGATATCGGCTCGCAACGAAACCTCGGAGAGCCGAGTTCGAATTCCAGTTGATTTCGTTGCATTCACTTCTGCGCAAATACCCTTGGGAAAGGTATTAATCTGTCTCTTCCCTCCATATATGGGTTAAATAGCAGGGCAGACTAGGTTCCTTAGCCTTACCGCAGAAAATAAGGTCAACCTACTACGGGAAAATCTTCTGCCCAGATAGTCATGTCTTGAAAGAAACATGATCGCCCAAGCGTGTATTGCGTATGGCACTTAACTGACTGACTGAGAGTTTAAAAAATATATTGCGCAAAAAGACGGAAGTGGCGTTTGTGTAATTTTTTATATTACATAATAAAGAATTTTTAATATTTTTTTATATTAGCATATTAAAGAATTTTTAATATTTTTTATTTTAGCATATTAAAGAATTTTTAATATTTTTTATTTCAGCATATTAAAGAATTTTTTATATTTTTTATTTTAGCATATTAAAGAAATTTTAATATTTTTTATTTTAGCATATTAAAGAATTTTTAATATTTTTTATCTTAGCATATTAAAGAATTTTTCATATTTTTTATTTTAGCATATTAAAGAATTTTTTATATTTTTTATTTTAGCATATTAAAGTATTTTTAATATTTTTTATTTTAGCATATTAAAGAATTTTTCATATTTTTTATCTTAGCATATTAAAGAATTTTTCATATTTTTTATTTTAGCATATTAAAGAATTTTTAATATTGTTTATTTTAGCATATTAAAGAATTTTTCATATTTTTTATTTTAGCATATTAAAGAATTTTAATATTTTTTATTTTAGCATATTAAAGAATTTTTAATATTTTTACATTAGCATATTAAAGAATTTTTAATATTTTTTTATTTTAGCATATTAAAGAATTTTTAATATTTTTTATATTATCGTATTAAAGAATGTTTAATATTTTTATATTGGCATATTAAAGAAATTTTTAATATTTTTATATAATCATATTAAAGAATTTTTAATATTTTTATATTGGCATATTAAAGAATTTTTAATATTTTTTTATTTTAGCATATTAAAGAATTTTTAATATTTTTTATATTATCGTATTAAAGAATGTTTAATATTTTTATATTGGCATATTAAAGAAATTTTTAATATTTTTATATAATCATATTAAAGAATTTTTAATATTTTTATATTGGCATATTAAAGAAATTTTAAATATTTTTTATATTATCATATTAAAGAAATTTCATATTTTTGATATTAGCATAAAGATTTTTTTAATGATTGCCTACACCCTGGAAAAACATGGCATCAAAAATATGAAATAGATGCATGTCAGTATGATAACTTCATACCTTTTAAGGCAAACACGCTGGACTCGAGAGAGCAAACTTCGGACATTTCACAGCATTGGCTTGTCGTCAAGCATTGGCCATTTGAGGGTACACACTGAAAGGAAACAAATATGTTATTTAAATCCGATTAATATGTCTAAGAAAAAAATCTACGAAATACATGTGATAAAAGAACTTCGAGTTTTGTATTTATTCCATTGATAACGTCGGGTCTTTTTGTAAAAGTAAGAAACTTTCGTTAAATATTTATTCCAAATTAATTTCAGTTATTTACATTTTCATTTTCAGAAGTAGTAGTAGTAGTATTAATCGTAACGTTATTTGGTATTTTGATTAGATGAATCATTGTCAAGCATTATTTATTTTCGACTAGGATTTCTTTAGTATGCTAGGCTTCAGAAATCTCCTCAGCCGACTAAGCATAGAGATAAACACAATATGGGAACCAGTAATACGGAATGCAAGAGAAAAACATTAAGGTTAAAAATTGCAATATGAGCTCTGGTAAAAAATACTAGAAAAAAAACCATTAACATCAGCAATACTAGATAAAACCATTAACATCAAAAATTGCAATATAAACTCTGGATGGTCACAAAGTGAGGGATCAGTTCATGTATTGGTTATAATAGAGAATCAATCTCCCGAATGTATATTATATAGCAACAAAAGTCCATCATGGTCACAAAGTCAGGGATCAGTTTATGTATTGATTATAATAGAGAATCAATCTCCCGAATGTATATTATATAGCAACAACAGTCCATGATGGTCACAAAGTCAGGGATCAGTTTATGTATTGATTATAATAGAGAATCAATCTCCCGAATGTATATTATATAGCAACAACAGTCCATGATGGTCACAAAGTCAGGGATCAGTTTATGTATTGATTATAATAGAGAATCAATCTCCTGAATGTATATTATATAGCAACAACAGTCCATGATGGTCACAAACTCAGGGATCAGTTTATGTATTGATTATAATAGAGAATCAATCTCCCGAATGTATATTATATAGCAACAACAGTCCATGATGGTCACAAAGTCAGGGATCAGTTTATGTATTGATTATAATAGAGAATCAATCTCCCGAATGTATATTATATAGCAACAACAGTCCATGATGGTCACAAAGTCAGGGATCAGTTTATGTATTGATTATAATAGAGAATCAATCTCCCGAATGTATATTATATAGCAACAACAGTCCATGATGGTCACAAAGTCAGGGATCAGTTTATGTATTGATTGTAATAGAGAATCAATCTACTGAATGTATATTATATAGCAAGAACAGTCTATGATGGTCACAAAGTCAGGGATCAGTTTATGCATTGATTATAATAGAGAATCAATCTCTCGAATGTATATTATATAGCAACAACAGTCCATGATAGTCACAAAGTCAGGGATCAATTTATGTATTGATTATAATAGAGAATCAATCTCCCGAATGTATATTATATAGCAACAAAAGTCCATGATGGTCACAAAGTCAGGGATCAGTTTATGTATTGATTGTAATAGAGAATCAATCTCCCGAATGTATATTATATAGCAACAAGAGTCCATGATGGTCACAAAGTCAGGGATCAGTTTATGTATTGATTATAATAGAGAATCAATCTCCCGAATGTTATATTATATAGGCAAAGCAACAGTCCCGAATGATGGTCCACAAAGTCAGGGATCAGTTTATGTATTGATTGTAATAGAGAATCAATCTACTGAATGTATATTATATAGCAAGAACAGTCTATGATGGTCACAAAGTCAGGGATCAGTTTATGCATTGATTATAATAGAGAATCAATCTCTCGAATGTATATTATATAGCAACAACAGTCCATGATGGTCACAAAGTCAGGGATCAGTTTATGTATTGATTGTAATAGAGAATCAATCTACTGAATGTATATTATATAGCAAGAACAGTCCATGATGGTCACAAAGTCAGGGATCAGTTTATGCATTGATTATAATAGAGAATCAATCTCTCGAATGTATATTATATAGCAACAACAGTCCATGATGGTCACAAAGTCAGGGATCAGTTTATGTATTGATTGTAATAGAGAATCAATCTACTGAATGTATATTATATAGCAAGAACAGTCTATGATGGTCACAAAGTCAGGGATCAGTTTATGCATTGATTATAATAGAGAATCAATCTCTCGAATGTATATTATATAGCAACAACAGTCTATGATGGTTGCAAAGTCATTGTATATTATTCTATGAACACCATATCGTCATATGAACACCATAGCTTTCTAGTTCTTTTAAATTTTAACTCTACAGTTAAGCCATATATATATATATATATATATATATATATATATATATATATTATATATATATATATATATATTATTTTAACAGTTGTGTTAAAATTTAAAAGACATAGAAAGCTGCTCACGCAAATTTCAGCCCTGCTCAAATCGCGAAGACACGGAATAAAAGCTATTATTCAAAACAAAATAAAAATAAAATGCAACTCAAACAGCAAAAACGCGAGGGAAGACTAAAAAAAAGGACAACCCTGTAAAATGGCTAAAGAAGTAGCCGAAATCACTTGGGAGAAGGAAATTATGAAAAATTTCTGTACTTCCTTAATCCAACCAAAAGGAACAAAATGTTAAGATGCTGAAAAAAAAAAAAACTAAATAAAAAAATGAATTAAATCGCTCTTGTGTGTCGTAGGTAATGAAAGATGTTTTAAAAAAAAAATTCTGACTATATATATATATATATATATATAACGGAAATTAACGAATTTTAACGATACTTGGTTATAAACAATCGACAATTTGAAACGAATTGTTTGAACATTATTTTTTATCGATACTCGTATTAAAGTAGATATTCTGTTTTTTAATTAAACAGTATTATATATTTATATCTACCGGCCTGATTATTTACGAGAAATTTTTATTACGAAAATGTGTTCTATTCGGCAGGATTCGAACGTTGCCAGATCAAATGGTAGCTTCCCCTATGTAAATAGGTGTCGAAGGTTCGAATCCTGCCGAATAGCACACATTTTCGTAATAACAATTTATCGTAAATAATCAGACCGGTAGATATAAATATATAATACTGTTTAATTAAAAAACAGAATATCTACTTAAATACGATTATCGATAAAAAATAATGGTCAAACAATTAATTTCATATATATATATATATATATATATATATATATATATATATATATATTTGTCTGTTATATTCCGAAGATGCAAATTACTCTGTTCACACTATGAATTGTTAAAAGCAATCGCTTGACATAAAGATGCTATCCGATACTAAGTCGCTTTTGTTGGGTTTAGCGTTTCATTGTAATTCATAATAAGCAGATCGATACTTTCGAAAATGGCATTTATTAATTTTATTCTATCGTTCCATACTCGTTTTCATCGTCGTCTCTTTTGCTCTTTAAATGTTGATGGGGTGCGGTTGAAAAAGTCCTTCCCGTGGGAACGCGATAGAAACACTTCTTTTTGTCATATTTCCTAGAATTAAATTAGAATCTCTCCTATAAATTTAACTTTTTGAGTATGACGATAAACTACATCCGGCAGCAAGTCTTCTGATTGGGAAGTTTTGAAGAGCGTGGAACCACCTTTTAATTGCTGTTGTTCCTAGTACCACCTTCTGCACCATGCCTCACAAACAGGATAACCTAGTCAAGGACCCCTTATATCTGGCCATCTAACTTTGCAAACCCCTTGATTATTATGAGTGAGAGACAAAAAAACAAAAAAAACAAAAAAAAAAACGAAAATATCCTTGTAACATCAAAGATGAACTGGAGACAAGGATTACATTTACCAACTTAAACAAGGAGACATTCTAGAAGATTTGCAGAAGATTTAAAAGTCATCTAGAGGCCGTGATTGAAGCCAATATTTATTTCACTGAATAAATTTATTCAATGAAATCATCATTTACTAATACAATTATTACATGAACAATTAAATTAAACCCTTAAGTATTTAAAAATATTTTTGTGTTTAAAATAAAATGTCAGTGTTAATTTCATTTTTTTGTGTAATTTAGACGCCAATTTATTCATCGCACCCTGTATCTAATTCGTCCATTTTTAGAATACGGTACGGTGCCTCGGCCGTTTACCTTGAGCTCTTTGACAAAACCCAAAGAAGAAGCAGCAATATTATTGATCCTAAGCTTATTCTTTATTAAGTCCGACTTAAAGCGAAGGTCTTGTTTTCATTCGCGTTCGTATGGTTGTCTCTTTGTCTGTCTTTCTGTCTGTCTGTTCGTGTTTAAGATATCTCAAGACCAGCTGGATGAATTTCGATGAAACTTTCAGGGATAATTGGCCTCATGACTGGCTCGAACTGATTACATTTGGGGTTCGATCCGGTACAGGATAAAATTTCTCGTTTATTTTCCCTCTTTTTTTTTGTGCTACTATTTTTGTATCTTTCATGGTTCATTGTAAGTGTGCATTTAATTTTGAAAGAGGTCGAGTTCATTTTTTAGTATTTTCACTCTTGCAAGCTGTCAGATTCATTGCAGTCATTCTCATTTTAATAATCATCGCTGAGATTATATCGGTATGGTATTGGCGGAGGTTTGCGATCTTTGACTACTTTTGCATTTTATTTAAATTCAGCCTTTCTTCACGCCACAAATAAAAATAGACGAGAGAAAAGCAAACATTGACCTGTAATTTTTTTGCGGTAAGGTTCACATGAATAAGGCCCGGGAACCACTCGATGTAGAGGATTACAAGAGCAAGAGACATAGTTTATGCGGATGTGTGGGGAAGAAAACAGTCAACCCTAGACTTGAACAGTTTTAAATTGTGGTGGTTGGGAGAACATCCCATTGAAAATCGATCCCACTTTCAATGGTTCCCGGGAAGAAAACTAAGCTCATGGCTAGACGATTATAAACGAAGTCTTATTTCGACGATGTATTGTAAATTTTCGGAGATTGTGAATTTAACAAAGGAAATAACTTCCTCTGTTAAAATCGTTTTTTTCTTTTTTTTAATATTTCTGAGTGAATTTATTTATTTTTCCACAGACGGAATGAGATGATGTAAATTTACAATACATCGTCCTAATAAATCTCGATGTATAACCGTCTAACCATGTGTTGAGTTTTCTTCTCAATATTTCATATTATATATATATATATATATATATATATATATATATATATATATATATATATACTGTACTGTTCAAAAGCATTAAGACAAGAACTATTTTATCTTTTATGAGGCATCAAAATAAAGTTTTAAATCACCCCTGTCCTAACACTTTTGCACACTACCAGTAGTGTGAAAAAGTATTAGGAGAAGGGTAATTTTTCTAAAAAAACTCACTGAAATTCAAATACGGGGTGAAAAGCCAAACCTTTGTAAGAGTTATTTCACTAAAAAGGGAGAGGAAAGAAGACTTCGGAATTTGAATTGGCCCCCACAAAGCCCTAATCTCAATCCTGTTGAACATCTATGGGATATTTTGGATAAAAAATTGATAAATCTAATGTTACTTCGCAAGACACACTTTGGGAACAAAGACAAGCTGCTTGGCAGGAGATACCATTAGATACATTGAAGAAGCTTGTGATGTCAATGCCTGACAGAATCAAAGCAAAAGGCTATTAAACAAAATATTAAATTTATTTTGTAACAAGTATTATTTTCTTGTTAAAGCATTTGTTGAGTAAATCAAATAAAATTACTTTAATTAAATTCTTTATTTTCTGTCAATATTACTCATAAAATATAAAATAGTTCTTGTTCTAATACCTTTGCACTCTACTGTATATATATATATATATATATATATATATATATATATATATATGTATATATATATATATATATATATATATATATATATATAAGGTAGTCTAAAAGTAGGTAGACAGTAAATGATAATATTTATTTTCAGATTACACATACAATTATATTTATTAATACAATTATTACATTGACAATTAAATTTTATTGTGTACAATATTACTAAAGTGCTTAGATTTTTTCAACGCAGGTGCTCAAACTGATGTCCATCAGATTTTAAACACCTTTAAAATCTCCCCCTCTCGCTTCGACAAACATTTTTACACAAGTCTCTTTGTGTATAAGTTTCTTGAAATGCATCTCTAATGTAATCTTTCAAATCAGCTACACTTCTTGGTTTTTGACTTAAGACTTAGTCCTTAAGTTCTCCCCAAAAGAAAAAATCCATCGGGGTTAAGTCAGGTGAACGTGCTGGCCAATCAAGTGGACCTCTTCAGTCAATCCATTTCTTAGGAAATGTTTCAAGATACTCACAGACTGCTCTTGAATAATGTGTAGGGACCCCATATTGTTGAATACTATCGTAATAATATATAACTGATATACAAACAGTGGCGATTCTACGAAGGGGGGGGGGGAACCATCTCCAACGAACTTTGTTGGGTCCCTCAACTTCCTCCAACTTTTATAATTTTTAAAAAAATTTATGAAACTGATCAGTCTCTGATTTTGATAAGATTTGAACTTCAGCACTTTTCCCTTTGTGCTTTTTTTTCATTTCGGTTTTTAAGGACACAGAGACCAGTTTGAAAGAAAAACAAACAAAATAAAGATAATATCTACTTAAATAAGAGTATCGATCAAAAATAATGTTCAAATAAATAATTTCAAATTGTCTGTTTGTTTATAACCATTTCTTTAATCTTCGTTAATTTCCGTAATGCATACATACATACATATATATTACGTAGGTACCTCCAAAAAATCGCTAAAGAAACAGCATGAAACAGCATAGTATAAATAAAAAAGTTCATAAACTTAATAAAACAAACTTTTTCCATCAAAATATTTATATTTTTATTAAGAGGAAAGATCAAAGCAATTTTTAATTATTTTAAAAAATTTTTGAATCCCTGCTAACATTTTCGAAATTTTGATAGAAAATGTTGTTTTATTTGAGTTAGCGGCTAAAAAAAACAAAAACATTACGCCTTTACTTTCAATGGGTTACGTAATGATGACACAACCCACTTTTTTCCCGGTAACAAACACATTAATTTGAAAATTCTCGCAAAAATCAAATAATAGTCAGATTTAAATGAAATTTTCAGTACTCATTCACAAATGAATGAAATTATTTTTGAAATTATTATTTGTTAAAATTTCTTGGTGAAAATATTTTTTCAACTCTGTTATCCCCTCTACGTAAATCCATGAAATTTTAATAAATTTTAATTAGCTGTAAAAAATTTTTTTATTAGTTAAATGCAGGACTAATTGGGGCATATAAATCATCTATGTTTTTTATTCTAAAGTGGACAACCTGGCCGAAAATCTGCTCCGAAGAGTAAGATAAAAATGCAATAAAACTCTGATATAATTTAATTTAATAAACTTTTAATTACTGGAATAAATAATAATTATTAAGGACATTATAGTCTGAAGAAAAAAAAATTTTCGTTTACTAATAAAATTTTGAAATAATTGTTTATTTTTTTTATTTTTTTATTATAATAATTCATAAAAGTGTTAAAAATATTTTAAAAAACTGTTATAAAAACGTTGTTGAATTTCTTTTTTACTTAAGAATTGATTATCATATTGCCTATCGAAAATTGAAAAGTTTAATAAAAATCATTCACCAATTTTACTTTTAAAATAATAAAAAAAAATTAAATTTTGGAAATTTTTATTAAGTACGGTGTTCCATAGGGGTCATAACAAGTTTCCGTAGCGGTCGTATTGTTTTTAGAAGTTAACAAGTGTTTGGATGAATTCCCCTTACATCGAAAACTACACAAACCACACTTTGATTCTAATTTCATTCTTTTTTTATTAAATTAAAATTATTCTAAAAGAAATTTAATTTTTCAGAAAGCATATTAATAATTTAAGATAAATATGTAATATCTAAACATAAAAATATTTAATATTTCAGAAAAATATTAATAAATAACATAATATAACTTAGTTCGGTTATTTTAATTTAATTCTTTCTTTTAAAAGAAATTTAAATTTTTATTTATTCAGAAAGCATATTTTATTTTTATTTATTCAGAAAACATAGTCTGGTTATAAATCTAAACTAAAATTCTCTAAAATATTATACTTGCTGAAAATATTATGTTAAATTTTTAATTTTACTATTTAGTTAAAAAACAACAAAAAAACATTTAAATTTCCAAATGTTACGTTTTAAGCTACATGAATTTTTTGTCACTTTCTGTCCCCATCCAAACGTCATTCACACCTGCTACTTGTCAACACATAATTTATCGCTTAGATAAGCGCTGACAAGAGGTCTACCGTCAGTAAAGAGTGATTTATTTCGTAAATTTCCTGACAGTAAGCAGTTAATACTTGTTTGAAATCAGATAAAGTTAAGTTTCAATTATAAAAAATCAACTTAAATAACGTGTCAAGGAGGTATATTTTTTTGTGCAAGATTTTTAAAACAGAAATTTAGCTACTGTTTACATGATGTGTTGATTACTCAATAATGGCGGTAAATTAAAAAAAAATTCAGCAGTTAAATTTGTGATTCCGAGCAGTATAATTTCGGTTTGAACTAAACCGGGGTATTTTGCTTACTGTAATTAGTAAATTTAATCTCTTGGCTTTCAATTAAAGCTAAAATTAAAGCTTCAAGAAAACATTTTTATTTTTAAAAATTAAATTTAAATTGAGGTATCGAAAATGAGCAGTGATTTTTTTGTAGGTACCTAAATTACGAAAATCAACGAATTTTCACGAAACTTGGTTATAAGCAACCGACAATTTTGAAATGAATTGTGTGAACATTATTTTTTATCGATACTTGTATTTAAGTAGATATTCTACCGTATTTTATCGTACACAATCAGGCCGGAAGATATAAATATATAATACTGTTTCATTAAAAACAGAATATCTACTTAAATACGAGTATCGATAAAAAATAATGTTCAAACAATTCATTTCAACATATATATATATATATATATATATGGTTGTTTAAAATAGGTGGACAGTAAATGATAACATTTATTTTGAGATTACGTATACAACATAGAAAATTATATTTACTAATACAATTATTACATGGACAAATATTGCTTAAATTCCATCAACGCAGGCGCTTAAACAATTTACACAACTTTGAATTCTACCGCTCATATTTTGACAAATATTTTTGCACCAGAGGTGCATTAGTTTCTTGTGCATTAGTTTCTAGAAATGCATCTCTTATGTAATTTTTCGAGTCACCGGCACTTCTTGGCTTTCGACTATAAACTTTGTCCTTGAGTACTCCCCAAAAGAATACTCCCCAAAAGAATACTCCCCAAAAGAATACTCCCCAAAATAAGAAATAAATTGGGGTCAAGTCTGGTCAATGTGGTGGCCAATCACTTGGACCTCTTCGGTCAATCCATTTCTCTGGAAATGTTTCAAGATACTCATAGACTGCTCTTGAATAATGTGGTGGTGGGGGGCCCTATCTTGTTAGAAATAAAGGTCATGAGAATTAACCTATTCCACCTACTGTCCAATAACTTTAGGACCACACACACACACACACACACACACACTCTCTCTCTCTCTCTCTCTCTATATATATATATATATATATATATATATATATATATATCATCATGGACTCTCCCGTCATTTTCGACGTATGAGTGTCTAACTGGGTTAGACTGCCACACAAAGAATTGTTTAGAGTGGTGAAGGCTTGTGTAAACACCATCCACACTTTTTGGAACCGCTGATAACAAACAATCGGTGTAGAAGTTCGCCACAGATCGCATGAACAGCAGACCTCAGTTATTTAACCCATAACTGGAGGGAAGAGACGGATTAATACCTTTCCCAAAGGTTCAAGTGCGCAAGTGAATGCAGAGAAATTGGAACTCGGCTTACCGATTTCCCTTTCCAAGCCGACACCCACCGAACCACAACGCACATCCGTCCAGTTATAGTTTAGAACATGTACAAATTATAATTTATAACAAAAGTGTACTTTTTGTTTCAACATCGAAAAAACAAAATATCACCAGGTAGTTAATAATGATTTTAACTACCTAATGAGACATTGTTTTTTTGATGTTGAAACAAAATGTACACTTTACTCGTAAATTATAATTTGTACATGTTCTAAACTATAACTTATCTAAACTTATTTATAAATGGAACTTTGTCTGTGTCTGTGTGTGTCTGTGTGTGTATCCGTTACCTATAGACTCCGAAATGGCTGAACCGATTTTCTTGAAAATTTACACAGCTGTACTATAAGCGTCTGCGAGTGTTCTTAGCTAGGTTTTGTGTCGAGGTACCCCCGATAAATATCGAAAATCGATAATCGAAAAAGTCGGGTTATAGAAGGAGTGGTCCAATTTTAATCAAATTTGATACACTCATAGACAAAGACATAAGAAACGAAATTCAGAAGTTTCAAGGTTGCAGTTCTTACAATAGTGCAGAAAATCGGTAATATATATATATAAAAGTTTTCATTACACCCGAGCAACGCCGGGCTATACTGCTAGTAATAAATATTTATTGCTCTATTTCTATTGTGAGCACTGATTTGAATTAATGTTTTGAACGTTGTTAATACTCTCTTCGTTCTTTATGCACTTGTATATCTATATCTATCTATCTATCTATCTATATATATATATTATTTTGAACATTATTTTTACCGATACTCGTATTTAAGTAGATATTCTGTTTTTAATTAAACAGTATTTTTATATTTATATCTACAGGCCTGTTTATTTACGATAAATTTTTATTACGAAAATGTGTGCTACCCAGCAGGATTCGAACCTGCGACCCCTATTACATAGGGGAAGCATACCATTTGATCTGGTATCGTCTTACCCACTCGACCATGGATAGCCTCTTGATCAGACGAGGTTTTTATCATGCTTATATCTCTGATCAAGAGGCTATCCATGGTCGAGTGGTCAAGACGGTACCAGACCAGATGTCAGAGAAAAGCCATAAAAATGCTACTGAAAAGGAGAAGGAAAAACTCAAGACAAGACAACAAAAGATACTGAGGCCGGGGAATCGCCCTGTGGCTGGAAGTCCCCCCCCCCGAAATGCAAAATCAATTTGACGGAGTTTTTGGAGAGAGCTAAGAGATACGCACTCTTTGTAAAAGAAGGTGGGCTTTTGGAAGATCCCCAAGAATTAAAGAAAATTGAGAAAAGAATAGTGTCTATCTTCGTGGTGAACAAGCGTACGCGCAAAATTTGTCGCAGCACGAAAGACACAGTGTTAAAAGCACTGCAGTCAACAGGGGTTAAGCCCTTAAGAATAGTTAAAGGTGTGGGCTTCTTCATGTGGGACGTACTGCTACCCACGCCAGAAGAATGTTTCAAGATGGCGACAGAAGACCTAATCTCAAAAAATTACATTATAAGAACCGAATATGATGGCAAGAGAAGGACCATGTAGCAGTATATGAGGTTCATCCTCAGGTTATCGGGGAGCATCTGGCTGTTTACTTTTCGCAGTTTGGCCAAATTTTGGATGCCTCCTGCGATGACCTGACCGTGGGATGGTCTTTCGAAATTATGATCGACCGTTATGCCTTCCTGACCATCCCTAACTGCCTTGACGTAGGGGGCCTGAGCCTGCCGGTAATAGTATCCGGCCGAAAACCAAAATGCTGGAGGTGTGGAGAGACTGATCACCTCTCCTCCTCCTGTCCAGAGAAGAAGGCCTCTGGAAGCCAGGCCCCAGTCGACCAAAATCCCCCACTGGCCGCTTCTGTAACATCCGTCTCGCCTGTAGTGGGCATGCCAATACTCAGGACCGGTGCGGTAGTTCCCCGGGTTGGGAATAAAAAAGTTCCCTCACCCCTCGAAAACCCATCGCCAGCTGCAAGTGCAGTCACGGAGAAGGAAAAGGGGGAGTGGCCAGTTGTTGGCAAGGCCAGGGGGAAGCGCCAAGCAGCGGAACCTCGGAGGCACGGCAGACTTGGGCATGGTCGAGGGGGCTTCGAAAGCAATTACACTAACTCCACCAATAGTGACTACCAAATCGGAAAGGCTCACAAACTTAGAAAAATTTTGTTCAGGACGGGTCTTGGTTTTCGTTCATCCCTCCCTCTATAAAGCTCTGAAATTACCCTTTCTCTGTGATATTGGCGGCGTCTCCTCTGACGGCACTATCAAGAATGAGAGGGGCCATGGGTCAATGGGAGAGGCTGTTGGCATCATTTCCCCGTCCATGTTCTATTCAGGACCCTAACCCTAAGCACGTATCACAATGGCTCTTTGGTTAGCAAACGTGAATGCTCGGGGGCTGAGGTCAGAGTCTCGGATAGTGAGACTCACTCATGATCTCCAGCGCCTCGGTGTGGATGTTTGTTGTTTGCAGGGGACCCGGTTTTTAGCTGGCGACTATGAGGGCATACTGTCTAGGGATTACGATCTCTATTCAGCATGTTTTGATGGTCGTTCTAGAGGTGTTTTCTGGCTCGTGAGCAAGTCTTTGGGTGCGGTGTGTGCGCTTGTCTTCGCGGATCCAGCGGACAGGATTTGTGTGCTGGATATTACCATAAAGGAGAAGTCTTTTCGGCTCATTGGGGTTTATGCGCCCAATGACCATGCGGAGCGTCCAGCTTTGTTTCGGCGGCTCGAGTCGTTTTTTGGAACATCGAGGCGGGTAATTTTAGCGGGGGATTGGAATGCCGTCCTTGACCATGAGAAAGATCGTATAGGGGAAAGATCGGGTACTAACAACCCGGATATGAAACCATTTCGGGAATTTATCGATAGGAATGATCTTGTCGATAAATACCGAAATGAACACCCCCGGGAGGTAGTGTCAAGAAGGATCAAGCTCTGGTAGTTAGGGCTAGGTTAAAAAGAATGTCTTCTGAGGCAACGAATATGGCCGCAGAATTGCGTGCAGAGGAAGCTAGGCAAGCAGTCAAAGCAGGCTTTTCTGGATTACTTCCAGGATCTTTTCACTAGGGAGCCTGGTCTGAGCACTGCTCAGTTCGACGCCTATTTGGCTGACTTTCCCCGCCTCGAGGCGGCTGAAGCAGCTGGGTGCGAGGAGCCCATAACAGAGTCGGAAATCTGATGCGCTGAAACTGGTTGGCCGGGATAAAACTCCAGGATTGGATGATCTTCCCTACGAAATGTACTTGAGGCAGTCGTCCGTTTTTGTTCCTCTGCTGGCGCTTGTTTATAAGAACTGGATGGAGCAGGGGTCTATACCTCTACGCTCCACCAGGGGTGTGATCAAGTTGCTTCGCAAGAGCAAGGGCGGTGGGGGTGGCATAGATAATTATCGGCCTTTAACGATGTTAAATACTGATTTAAAGATTTTTGCCAAGGTCTTGGCCCACCGTTTGCAGGCTGTCCTCCCTAGTCTGATTGACCCCGAACAGACTTGTGCTGTGAAGGGCAGGACTATTCAGGACAGCCTTCATTTGATACGCCTGATCATCGAGAAAATCGACACTGAAGCCGCGCTGATCAATTTGGATCAGTCCAAGGCATTCGATAGGGTTGACCATCGCTTCTTGGAGTCTGTCCTTTCCGCCGCCGGTTTCGGGTCGTACTTTTGCTCCTGGATCCGACTGCTGTATGAGTTCCCCGGAGCGCTGGTGGAAGTGAATGGGGTAAGATCGAAGCCCTTCACATTATCTCGCTCCATTCGTCAAGGTTGTCCACTTTCGCCTTTGCTCTACGTTCTTGCGTTGGAGCCTTTCCTTCTCAAGTTAAAGGTGAATCCGGTCCTTCGCGGAATTTCCGTACCTGGTGCTACCACCTCGGCCAGGTACTCCGCCTATGCTGACGACGTTTCGGTTTTTGTGTCGAGCAAAGCCGAGATTGACGAAGTTAGCAAAGAAATCAGATGTTATGAGACGGTGACAGGGGCCAAGATCAATTGCGATAAGTCTATGGGCTTGCGATTGGGTGCGTGGAAAGGAGTTTCTCTTCCCGGAACTTTCCTCTGGACGGACGGGCCGATCAAGATTCTCGGCGTCTTCTTCGGTCCTGATCTCCAATTGGAAATGAATTGGTCGGAGGTTCGAGAGAAGGCCGAATGCGCAGTTCGTCTGTGGACTCGGAGGAAGCTTTCCTTAAAGGGGAGGGCGGAAGTATGTGCCTCGCATATCTACCCGATTCTCCTTTACCGACTCTAGGTACTTCCTCTCCCGTGTGCCATTCGTTTGGGATTAATACAGCTCTTTTGTTCTCCATCCTTTGGGGAGAAGGCAAAGCTCCCAAGGTGCGTCGCGAGATCTGTTGCCTTCATCCTTCTGCGGTCGGTCTGGGCATGCCTAGCGTTGAGATTCGTCAACATACGCTTCGCATTAGAATCCTGGATCGAATGTGTATGCTAGCGGATGAGAACGGTGCCCTTGTCAAAGAGGACGTCCATAAATACTTTCCATCCTTGCGAAGTGTGCACTTGTCGGAGGAGGAGGCCGGCCGTACTACTCGTGGCGAGTGCTCCTTCTATAAAGAATGTCGTTTGGCTCTCCAGTTTCTCTTGCGGGCTACGGATAGCCTCTCCAACGCCCAAGCGTTGTCTCTTAGGGCATTATATCGGGTGTTAGTTAGGGGGGCCGTTCAAGATGAACTAATAGGCGAGCTCGGGCTTACGAAGCAGGAGGCTCGCTCCATATGGCCTTGGGCGCCTCTGTTTAAATGTCTCACTAACGATGAGGTATCACTCACCTGGCTGATGATTTCCGAAAGGCTCTCTGGGTAGTCAAGAAGCTTCATGCAGCGGGCCTAACACCGAAATCAACCTGCGTGCGTTGTGGGCTGTCGGCGGAAACCGTCGATCATGCCTTCTTCCACTGCAGTGTTGTTGCTCCGTTGTGTAAGTTTCTTGAAAATCTCATGGTTCGTATGCTGCGTGGAAAGTTCTTTGTCCTTGAGGCTAGTTCTGTTTGTAGCAATGTCGTACCTCCGTTATCTAGGGCTGAGCACTATGTGCTCTTTTTCTTACTAGGTGTTATGCGAGTCGTGATTTGGACGACGCGACAGAAGGAATTCTATGGTGATGAGAAGTTTACCTTTTACCAACTGATCTTGTTCTTTAAGCATCAGCTTAAAATCAAGATCAGGACGAAAAGGAAACGACTCACTCCATCTGAATTTGGCAAAAGGTGGGTGAGTCTTGCGCGTTTCTGTCGAGTGAAAGGTGCTGACCTGGAGTGGTTGTTTGATGCTGGTTAGGCATCAGGATATTGGGTGTGCTGTGCGGAACATGTACACCCCTTCCCTGTTAGGTTATAGTAGGATATTTTTTTGATTTTGTTTTCCACTTTAGAGTTAACTTAGCTAGGTTATGATTTGCTCATTGGCCCCTTATTCTTTTTGGCCCCAGTTTTCTTTTAGTTTAATCCCCCACCCCTTTCGGCTTTAGGTGTTCAGCAATGTTAGTTCTTCGGTGGATGCGTGGCGTCTTTCGCTATTTTTCAAATGTGCTTTTCGTTTTTTGTTATCGTGTTCAAATGTGTGAGTGATTGTGTAAGTGCTGATCGGATAAATGGTATTATTATATTCCTAAAGTCGCGCATTATATTTCGTCCAGGGAAGTGACTTTACTGTCACAATATTAGAGTAGTGGGGGCTTTTATTACTAATACTATTTTATTTAGTTTCTTGTATATATTGTATTTCATTGTAAATAGACATTGGGGAATTTTAAATGTTGTTATTTTCTGCTCATGTCCTCCACTGAAAATTGTACATATGGGAGTTAAGTAGGACTACATAGAGCAGCTGAGGTATTATGGTGGACGTGGTAAGAATGGTAAGTAAAAATGTGGTATTATGGTGTAAGGTTAATTGTAAGTGCGTCAGTGTCGACGAAAGTGAATAGCTAAGTTAAATTAGGACTGTGGATGACCAGCCTTCCCCATCCCCAATTTCGGCCTTGTGCCACATTTTTTGTATATGTATACAAAAATAAATAATGAAGTTCTTGAGAAGTTCATAGGAGTTCTTTAGACTTCTACTGAAGTTCAGTAGAACTACTAGGCAGTTGATATTACTCGAGAGTTAGCCGAATACTAAGGAGTCAGTTTTCAGTGGAAGATTACCAAGTTCCTAACATTTTGGGTACGTTAAGTCGATTAGCAACCGACATAGCCCGATTATAACCTTCAGTGCGAAAAGTACTCCACAACAAGAACCCAGTCTGTTCTGCTATTTAACCCATAGATGGAGGGAAAACAGGCCAAAGGTACTTGCGCATAAGTGAATGCAACCGGAATTCGAACTCGGCTCTCCCGTTTCGAGCCGATATCTACTGGACGTAGACACTGAATTCAAAATCTTGGAGAAGGAAACAGGAAACCAAGCTGTTCTTTCCATACCTATTCTGCGTAATTTCAACCTACGTTTTGACAACATTGTTTATATGTGCATGTATTTTGGCAATTATAATTGAATAACATTTTGCGTGAGAGTTTTTATTCAATCAGATATCTGAAAATTAAATCTATAAGCGGCCATTAAATCAAAACCGCCTATTACTGGTCATCCGTTCAACAAAATCGTTCATTAAATAACCTCACTTGAATCTCTGCTTGTCGCTTCCGATAGCGAATCAACAATGAGATCCTAATTAATACTTGCGCGTCTTCCAGTCTCTCTTCTATCGTATCATCTGAAGTGAAAGGTTTGGTCGGGAAAGTAGAAAACAAAGTCAATCATTTCCGTTATGTTAGCTTGTTGCTTGATGCGGTTGGAATCCCAAACAGTGATCTATAACCAAGTGAAGAGCTATTTAACACAAACAACACACTCAGCCGACTGGGAAGGGAGCATCGGAAACAGCAGACGACCTATAGAGAGTGTCTCTCCGTGATTGGGCGATCGAATGAAACATTTATTTTTAAATACACAGAGACTAGTAACCAAGTTGTGAGATATATCGGAAAAGATCGGCTGAATCATTATTAAAGGGAAGGCAATTTACAATCGGAAAGTTGCGGCAATCCCGTAAATAATCGACAATGTATCGTTCATTAAAACATCTCTTTTTTTTAACTCTTCAGAAATGAATTGAGTTCTATCGGTGACTGGCGTGTGTATACACCGCATATATATAACAAGCTAAAATTTCCTTCTCCTTATTTCTATGAGCCGATGGCTTAGAGCTTAGAGACTCCGACTACCACCAAAGCGGTTGAGTTTTCGATCCCAGATGGAATCAAGAGGATGTTTAACCACGCTGATGAGCTGTCATACAGTGAAATAGGCTTGTATGTGGATAACTAATATATATATTTCTGAAAAATTAATAGTTTTTAATATGTGATATTTTTATTAGTTTATTTTTAGAAGATACCTGTATTTGAGTAGAACACTCCATTTTGTTAAATATACAAGATACGATGGGAAAATTGTCACCATTTAATTTTTTTTTTAACGTATGCTCGGTGTTTTAATTTTATCGGCTGTACTGTATAGTAAGGTCAGTTGGGTACCCTCTGCGAGAAAAATAGCAATATGGAGCAGTTCACACCGCCAGAACCTTGGAAAGAGCATGCTGTACTGCTTGGCATTCGTGCCGGAAGATTCAATACGAACATTTCAGAGTGTTTGGGTGTGTTAATCTGAGAATAGCACAGAAGATTCGGAAAGAGTTAAAGGAGTTTAATGATGGTTACGAAGGTACAGCAGCTCGGAAAACACTCTCTGATCATTCTGATAAGAATTTGTTGTTGAGGGGCATCGGAGGCTTACATTAAGTGCCTCGAGGAAGTCGTAGTGCCCTAGGTCGCCGGGGTGGTGGATGGAAGACTCCGTTTCTGGCAACAGGATTCTGCACCATATCATACAAGCAGGAGAACCCTTTCATGGCTGTCAGGCAATTTCTGCAACCACATCACCCCTACACCTGGCCATCTAACCCCCCAGACTGCAACCCTCTTGATTATTATGTGTGGGATGCAGTTAGGCGAAAGATTAACAAAACCCCTTGTAACGCCAAAGATGAACTGAAAGGCAAAGGATTATGACAACATTCACTAACTTAAGCAAAGGAGACCGCCCAAAAGAGATGCAGGTGATTCCGAAACCGTCTGGACACCGTGTTTTTTTTTATAATCATATCGACCCAAGCAAGGCAGTCTGCTGCCATTGGTGCGCAAGGGGGTTACATAGGAGGAAAGTTATGAGAAAGAGTGACAGGTTACAGGGCGTGTCAGGAAGTGAGTAAGAGAAGAGTTAAGATACTGAGATTGGAGTGGACGGAGATAGGAGCATGAGAAAGAGGGTGCAAGTTAGCAAGATAGGAGATGACTGTTGACTTTACACTTAAACTCCTGGAGATTGTAGCTGTTGGGGAAGCAAGTAAAAGGAAGGGAATTCCGCAGGCGAGAAGTGCGCGTAAAGAAGCTGATGGAGTAGAATTTGCGTTTACATTTTATTGGTTTCACAGTAAAAGGGTGGGGCCTAGTTGCTAATCTTATGGCTGGAGCAAATTCATGCATAGGGGACACCAGAGAGTTAAGTTCACTGGAGCAGATGCCGTGAAATTATTTGTAGAAGAGACACAGAAAAGCCACATTGCACCAGTGAGAAAGTGACTGTATATGATCTGCCAGGTCGGGATCGATCACATTACAGATTCTCCGTTGGATTTTGTCAAGGACCCCTAGGTGGATAGCAGAGGCACCCGACCAGATATGGAAGTAGTATTTAATGCACGGGCGGATGGTAGATTTATATTATGGTTGCAGCCAGTAGCGATTTTATAGAATAAATTTACTCTTAAATAATTTCAAGATAAGTCTATGTGCGTTGTGGCGCAGTGGATATCGGCTCGGAACGAGACATCGGGGAGCCGAGTTCGAATTCCAGTTGAATTCATTGAATTAACTTACGCGCAAATACCCTTGGGAAAGTTATGGGTTAACTAACAGGACAGATTGGGTTCTATAGCCTTGGCTGGCAACCTGTCTACCGCAGAAAGCAATGGCAACTTACTGCGGGATAAACTTCTGCCCAGTCAGTCATGTCTCTTTCAGGACATGATCGCCCAAGCGTGTTTCACGTATGGCACTTAACTGACTGACTGACTTGATTAACCAAAAGAAAGTTAAGTCTACACTAGATGAGGGAATAAATTTAGAGTCAAGTTAGACTATATATATATATATATTTAGTATATCGAGGCAGCAGGTAATTTTCTAAACATATGCTGTTAAATATAAGAGACAATGAATGTCAATTATGTTTAATCATGAGCCGTTCTAAACGTCGTATTTTGGCTTTAATTTCAGTTGAAAATAAAGACAAAAATTCTCCAACATTTGAATAATTTTTTATTGATTTTTCGGCTCACATGAGCCATCTTCAGAGAGGTTATTTAGACTGTAATACAATAACATCTCAGGATGTTGTGTACTTGCCCCAAATGAATATAAAAATCGTCACGACAGAGTGGGGCAATATTTACATTGGACAATGTGCAAGCACTATGGAAAATCTGTAAACAAACACTGGTATGAACATCACCTAGCACCGGTTACAGAAATAGAAGATGTAACCATTCTATGGGATTACACCATCTACAGAGACAGAAAAATTGAAGCAAACAGGCCGGACATTATTGATAAAAACCAGAAAGAAAAAACTTGCCTATTAATTGATATGGCTTGTCCAGCGGATTGTAACATAGCAACCAAGGAATTTGAAAAACTCAAAATATAAAGACCTGGAAATTGAAATATAAAAATGTGGAAATTGAAAACAAGAATCGTGCCAGTGATAGTAGGTGCACTTGGAATGATAAAAAAAAGGAACAAAACAACACATTGAAAGAATCTCTGGAAACCCCAGCTTAAGAGATATACAAAAAATTATCTTGTTAAGTACAGCCCACACACTAAGGAGAACTTTGTCTATGTAACACTAGGGATGATAGGGGAGATAGAAAAAAACATGAAATGGAGCCATAACAACCCACCACGACCTGCCTTAGGTCTTCCCGCAGACTTGGTAGGTAGAGCGACCATAGCAGAAATAAAAATATGATGAAAAATAACAACATAATAATAACATATGTGTGTGCGTTTGTGTGTGTATGTGTGTCTGTGCTTGTATATCTGATAAGATACTGCAATTTTTATTATTAGAATATCTTTAATTGATTGTGAAAAAATGGCGCTTATTTTGGTAACGAAAATGTGTTTTCTCATTTGTCATGACATCAACATTTTGATGATTTTGTCCTTGACCAAAGAATGACGTCCTACAATTTTAAATGCATTTATTAAATTACTCGTTACTGAAATAAATGGCGGCTTGAATTATGACCAATGCTACAGAAACCAGAAAAAATCGATATGAAATATTTTGCATTTTATATATATATATATATAGAGAGAGAGAGAGAGAGATAAAATTTAGTGAAAAATAGCCATTTTCAACATGTCATTTTAAGGCATGCGTTCTTCGACTCCTTATAAGCAAAGAATGAGGAAAAATTCTAAGACCAGAGGTTAGTTTAGGCAAAGGAAGAGGTTGAGATGTATTGGTTTTCATTGGCTTGGGCTGGGGGAAGGAATTTAGTAGTAATTCTTCCTTGGTAGTCAGAGGTATGTGTCCTGACCTTAGGGTTAGCAGTGGTAGGTGGTGGGGAGGTAAACGCTTGGTCAACTTTTAAAAAAGTTTGAAATTTTTTATCGGGACCTATTAGTGTAATTATATATATAGGAGAGTCTGTAATGTGATAGGTACCGATCTGGCGGCTCGACTGCAGCCACTTTCCCATCGTCGAAAGGTGGCCTCCCTTTGTCTGTTCTATAAATACTTTCATGACTTCTGCTCAGACGAACTTAAGTCACTGATGCCTCCTCAACAGGTGTTTACTAGTGCAACCAGACTGGCAACTGGGTCCCACCCATTCACAGTCAGGTTAGCCAAATGCAGACGACAATTCTACTCCTGCAGCTTCTTCTCTCGCACTTCCCGCCTGTGGAACTCGCTTCCGTATTCTTGCTTTCCTGACGGCTACAACCTCCAGAAATACAAATGCAAAGTCAATACTCATCTACTAACCACTGGACTCTAGCTCACTCCCCACCCCTGTATAACCCTCCCTTTCTCTCCACCTATGTATCTGTCATCGCACCTGCTTTCTCAGCTTTCTATTGTTCCTTTCTAACTAGTTTGTACTCCTCACTCTTTTCTAATTAATATTTTTACATTTATGTAGCCCCCTGCACATCAGTGGCGTTTCCGCCTTGCTCGGGGTGAAATGATTAATATATATATATATATATATATATATATATATATATATATATATATATATATGCTTGTTTTCCTTTTTATTCTGTAGCCATGCCAAATGAAACAGGCGTAATATATAGCCCATGTGCAGGTGAAGCTCTTACAAAATGAAAGGTGTGCAACAAATCTAAAAGCGGGCAAAATAGAGGCCCGAACAATCATAAAGTATCTATAAGTACCTCGTTTTTCAATTGAAACGCGATGTAATACAAGATAAATTTTATGTTTGCCATCGTTAAGTTTAAGAAAAGAATACTTTATATGGAATGTTATCCCACTGTTTAAAGAGGATTTTAGGACAAAATACGTTCTTGCCACGGCCAAAATTGCCCATCCCGTGCATCAGTCGGTTGCCGTGGCTTCGATGGCTGCCACCGCTCTAGTGCAATGGAGTAGTGCAGCTGTTCCTTTAGACCGGACATCTTTCAGTATGTATTTTTCTCGGCAGCGTATCTGTTCTCGGACAGACACAACTGAGTCGTATTCTGCCCAAAGACATGATGATAACAGATGCCAGGTAAGAATAAAGTCACAAAGTATCTACAAAACAAAGATATGACACCCAAGGAAATCTATGAGGACACGGTACAGACACTTGCTGATGTTATCCATAGGAATGGACTTTTCCTTTGTCAATAAATACTAACCTGCGTGACTTCCGGTGAATCAGTCAGGACACAGTCGTGAGGCAGTCTAGAGACAGTCGAGACGCAGTGTATCTATACAGTTCGGACGTAGACTTCTATTTGCTGATTACTAACACTTTTAATTGTATATATGTTCTGTTATTCTAATACACTGTTTGAACTTACCTTCTTGTTTCTGTGTCTTTTGTCTTGGTCCTAAAAAGGCCAAATCGACTTGGTGACGAAGATTCGCCACTAAAGCTGAGGACACCCATTTCTAAACAGCTGTGAAGAATATCCGTTAGTTCTGGTTCGGTCAATAATGTTTTAACTAAGATCTTGGAGATAAGCAAGCTGACTGCAAGATGGGTCCCAAGAATGCTGACACCAGAGCAGAAGCTTCTGACTCGTTTCCATGCTGACCCTGATAATTTTTACCGCAATTTAGTAACTCATCACGTCGTCCTGCGGCCTTGGTCGAGATAGAACTCACTACACCCCACCAGTATTCCCTGTGCATTTGGAACCCTGGCGCAGTTTTTTGTAGCGAAATTCATAATCTTTTCAAATAGCTAAATACTTGATGCTTCGCCAGGGCTACCAAGGGTGTTTTTATTGTGACACCAACACTAGATGGGTTGCCTCCAGGCCCCATCCTATTATTTAACCCATAACTGGAGGGAAGTGACGGATTAATACCTTTTCAAAGAGTACCAGTGCTTATATGAATGCAGGGTACTCAACTGGTATTCGAACTCAGCTCACGGATTTCTCTTTCCAAGCCGACATCCACTGCACCACAACGCACACCCGTCACTGAACGCTTACAGCGCCTGGCATTCCCAAGCGGTCACCCATCTAAGTACTGTCCAGGCTCACGTTGCTTAACTCCGGTGATCGAACGAGAACCTGTGTATTCAACGTGATATGCCGTAAGCTAGTAACTCAAGATGAACCCTGACTTCACCATTTGAAACCTGAATCAAAGATTCAAAGCAAACAGTAGAAACACTCCGATTCTCCATCCCCAAAGAGGATCAAGCAAGTAGCGTCTGTTGGCAAAGTGATGACTTCTGTTTTCTTGGATTCGGAAAGCATAATTTTATTAATCAGGATGTGCGTTGTGGTGCTGTGGATATCGGCTCGTAACGAGAAATCGGGGAGCCGAGTTCGAATTCCAGTTGAATTCATTGCATTCACTTACGCACAAATACCCCAGGGAAAGGTATTAATCCGTCTCTTTCCTCCAGCTAGGAGTCAAACAACAGAACAGATTGGGTTCTATAGCCTTAGGTGGCAAGCAGATTACCGCAGAAAGCAATGGCAACCTACTGCGGGATAATCTTCTGCCCAGTCAGTCATGTCTCGAAAGAGACATGATCGCCCAAGCGTGTATCACGTATGGCACTTAACTGACTGACTGAATATAATTGTTGAAAACATGATTAAGGGTTATACTGGGCATAAAGTGGGGGATCAGTTTATTACTTCATAACAATATAAAACTGATCCCCCACTTATTACTACTTAATAATATAGTACATCTCTTCCACCTCTAGCTATGAGTCAAATAACAGGACAGATTGGGTTCTATAGTCTTGGTCGGCAACCAGTCTACCGCAGAAAGCAATGGCAACCTACTGCGGGATAATCTTCATGTCTCTTTCGAGACATGTTCGCCCAAGCGTGTATCACGTATGGCACTTACCTGACTGATTGAATCATACTAGACTACCTGGCAAAAGGAAAAAATTATTAATGGACAGTACCATGCATTAGAAATAAGACGTGAAAAAAATCATCTAGCCTAAATGCAGAGGGAAGTGTATTTGGATGCATTCTCCTAGATTTTTGGATACTCATCAAAATTCATAAGAATCAGTAGTAAGCACACAATGTTTAAAAATGCACTAAATTCGTAGTATTTATGTAGTCAAAAGACGGATATATGTTGCTCAAAATAAATATTATTTGGCACCATGTGATTCTACTCATCAAATTTTATAAGAATCCGCATCAAACTCACAAAGTTTAAAACTGCACTAAATGCGTATTATTCAAGTGATCAAAAGAGTGATATATATTGCTCAAAATCAATTGTATTTGACACCATGTGATTCTACACATCAAATCACATAAGAATCAGCAGTAAACACACGAAATGTAAAAATGCACTAAATGCGTAATATTCAGGTGGATATTTTCCAGATTCGACAATCACCACCCTCCTCAGATATCGTCCCTTGTGACTTTTTCCTTTTTCCAAAAATCAAATCCCATTTAAAAGGTAGGAAATCTAAGAGAATGCGACGAGGTAACTCTTCTCTACCCACCCCCTGCCCAAAAAAAGAGTTCAAAATGTTTCCATCAGTGGAAACGACACTGGATAAAGTGTGTGTCTTCAGATGGGGACTATTTCGAAGGAGATTAAATACCGAATTGATATATTGTGAGCATTTTTTTAAGTTTCTGTTTTTTTTATGACAATTTGAACATTTTCCAACGTAATAAAAAGCATTTCACTTTAAAAAATTATAGTTTATATATAAAGTCTGATAAAAAAGAATGTTGCTGTGGTTCAGTCAGTTAAATGCCATACGTGATACACGCTTGGGTGATCATGTCTCGAAAGAGACATGACTGACTGGGCAGAAGATTATCTCACAGTAGATTGCCATTGCTTTCTGCAATAGACTGGTTGTCGACCAAGGCTAAAGAACCCAGTCTGTCCTATTATTTAACCCATAACTGAAGGGAAGGGACAGATTAATACCTTTCCCAAGGGTATTTATGCATAAGTGAATATAAGGAATTCAACTGGAATTCGAACTCGGCTCCCCGATTTCTCGTTCCGGGCCGATATCCACTGCACCGCAAAGCACATTACTGTGTTACGGAACCAAAATTTACAAAGTTGAGCCCCTTTACACAGCCTGACTTTGAATTCTGTTGCGCATTCATACCAAGTTATAACGTTCTCTCTCACTTCCGTCGTTTATAATACTGCTTGGAAGGAAAATGTGTAGAGTGTGGTCGTCTCACCATGTCGCTGATGTTCTATCAGTGAACATGGCTTGTGCTGCAGTATTTGGCCTTGCATAATATTTTCCAAACTCAACAACCACCACCCTCCCCAGATGTCGTTCCCTGAGACTGTTTCCTTTTTTCAAAAACCAAATCCCACTTAAAAAGATAAGATTTCAAGACGTCGAGGAAATCCAAAAGAATGCGACGAAATACTTGTTCACTAACCCCATCCACAAAAACAAAAAATAAAAAACAAAAAAAAAACGAATCCCAGGAATGGTTCCATCAGTGGAAATGACAATGGATATAGTGTGTGTCTTCAGAAGGGGACTATTTCGAAGGAGATTAAATACCGAATTGATATATGTTGTAGTTTTCTTTTTATAGAACCAGTCTCGATGCTTTTTTTAACAGAAGACTTCGTGTATATCTATATAGAGTTTGTAATATGCACCTGATGATTGCATAACGCATGTAACACCAAGTCGTGCCAGGACAATATATATATATATATATATATATATATTCTATTTTCTTTTTTGAAAAACTTTAAACACCGGTCATGTTTCCGTAATAAATTTATTTCAGTCAATAATTGTTGTTGCCAACAATCACCGACTTCATCAGACGGTAAGTCCTATCCGACTTGTTTCATGTCGTATTACTACGAAATGAAAGTTCAGTCAAGGCCAGGCGGAGGGGGAGGCAACATGGGATGCCTACTATCATAAGTATTTCCGTTTCCGTTTCCATTTACCGGGATATAGGGGGGGGGGAAGTTTAATACAAACAAAACCAACAAAAACAACACGTGACTAATGTCACCAGCAATTTTATACATCAAATCATAATTCAAATTCCTAAGCCAAAAATTTATTTTATTAACTCTGTGATAAGTTAAGCCTAACCTAAGTTTAATTAGATCAAGTTAAGGCCATTATTTCCTTACTCAATTGTTGATAAGATAATTCCATTCTATTTGTTGCGAGACTAGACGATATCCATATTATATCTAAATTCCTTGAATTCCATTCCGATAGGTGTCGTCAGATTCCAGCAGTCCTATCTTATTTCCTACTACCCCTCCTGCTAACTTTTCTGTTTTATTTATTTATTTATTTACTTACTCCCCTGTTCCTCCCATCTTTTCCCACTAGTATGCTAATTTTCGCACCTCCTCTTATCTGTCTTCACTAGAGACCATTTTCCGACTTGGTGTCTACTTCTATCCACTCTCTACTGAGTAGCTTCAGCTATCTTATCTTATCCTACTTCACATCTAGAGGGTAATTTATTAGTTTTTCAATTTATACTATCTGGGTGTCAATCCTAGTTCATCCAATTTTTGCTAAATTGATATTAATAAGTCAATCCATGCAATCCAATAGATCCCGATTTAAATTCAAAATTAAATTCAATTAAAGACCATTAAAATAACCCTAAAGTAAAACTTCAACATTTAAGAGAAATACAGTGTATTAGGAATATAGGCTAGAAAGTAATTTAAATTCAATTCAATATAAAATATAAACACAAATTCTAAAATATAAGCCAAATTTCAAATCTAAAACATATGCTAATGTTAATACATTAAATATTATTAGAAGATAATTTATAGGTTACTTGAAATTTAGATTAAGAAATATTACCTAAAATATACATAACATATTACATAAACTATTTTCCTTTAAAATTACTTAAATTAATTACCTTTACATTTAAAGATTAAATCAAATTAAGTTTTTAGTCTTTAGATATAATTTTCTAAACCTTTCCTATAATTAAAGTAATTTATTAATTTAAGTAATTTATAATCAACAAATAGACTACCATATTAATAAAATTAATCAATTAAATTTCAAATTAAATTAAATAAAATAAATTAAATAAATTAATAAATTAAATAATAATATTATAATTTAAATAATTACATTTAATAATTAAATTAGTTAGATTTAAATTTTAAATAAGATACAATACAATAACAATTTTTTAAAAATACAATACAATACCAATGAACCCCAATCAAATTAATACATCCCAATCAGGTTAATACATCCCAATCAAAATCAAAAATCCCTAAACCCGTTCAAGGGTCTAGGTACCAAAGTTGGGCCATATATATATTATAATCGTGTGGCCCCAAGCAAGGCATTTTACTGCCACTGTTGTGCAGGGGGTTACATAGGAATGTTACGAGAAAGAGTGACAGGTTACAGGGGGTGTCAGGAAGAGGGGATGAGAAGAAAGAGAATACTGGAGAAAAGAGCATGAGAAAGAGGAAGCAAGTTAGTGAGACAGGAGATGACTATTGACTTTACATTTGAATTCTTGAAGAGTGTAGCAGTCGGGAAAGCAAGTAAGCGGAAGGGAATTCCACAGGCAGGAAGTACGAGAAAAGAAGCTGATGGAGTAGAATTTGCGTATACAATTTATTGGTTTCACAGAAAAATGTGGGACGTAGTTGCTAATCTTGTGGCTCGAGGAAATTATACAGGGGGTACTTGTAAGCTAAGTTCATCGGAGCTGAAGCCGTGAAAGTATTTGTAGAAGAGACACAGGAAAGCCACACTGCGTCGGCGAGAAAGCGACTGTATCCTAGCTGCCAAGTCGGGATCGATCACATTACAGATTCTCCGGTGGATTTTGTCAAGGACCCCTAGGTGGATAGCAAGAGCACCCGACCAGATATGGCAGCAATATTCACTGTGCGGGAGGATGGAAGATCTTATTTTTATTAATCTATAATAGAGATGTTATATATATATAATATCGGTAAAATCATTAACAATACCAACAAAAGTAAATTAAGAGATAATATTAAGGCCCCTAGTAATAATAACGTTAATAAACATAAGTGTAATTGTAGAACTAAAAAGGACTGCCCGATTAGAGGTAATTGCAATCAGGCAAGCGTAGTTTATAAAGTTAAAGTTTATGTTAACGAAAATGACAAAAGCCCCAAGACATACATAGGATCAACACATGATAATTTTAAAATTAGGTTTTACAACCATAAAACTTCTTTTAAAAACGAGAAATATAAGCATAGCACAGCATTATCTACCTATGTATGGGAAATAAAAGCCAAAATTAAAAAGGACCCCATTCTGAAATGGGAAATAATAAAAAAGTTCCCTAACGATAATAAAAACAATAAATTTTGTAGGGTATGTGACGAGGAGAAGCTAGCAATAGCTAAATTTGAACCTGTCAACAAACTTATTAACGCTAGAACAGAAATATTAAATAAGTGTAGAATGCACAAAATAAAGTTTCTTGCTTAGTGTATCGGACCTTAATGTGAACCCCCACCCCAATTTTTTTTTTTTTCCCTCAGACAACCCCTTCCCCAAATGGGTTAGTCTTTAATAGGTGTCTATTTATTTGATTAGTCCTTGGTCTGCCTTTGCCCTGACGAGCCGTTGTGCGAAACCGCGGTAGGTCTTGGCGATCTTGCGATTTTTTTCGTATATATATATATATATATATATATATATATATATATATATATATATATATATATAATATCTCTGTTCATACTACATTGAGCACTGTTTTATTAAATATATAAGAATCATTTTATTATTGTTGTTGCTAAAAAAATATTTGAAAGATGAATAATAAAAAAAGAGATTCACGATTGAACAAAAGAAAATAACTAAAATTATAACGTTACAAATCTAAAGGCTTTTCCTACAAATTTGGGGTCCTGGATATGACGATAAACTGCATCCGGCAGCAACACTTCTTAATTGCTGTTGTTTCCAACTACACCCAAACCAGATTGGTAGCTTCTGTTATGGTCCCAGGTATGGACAAATAGTTTAAACTCCCCAAACTGGAGTCAATACATTATAAAATCATAAAAATAAATTTTTATAGAAAACATCTCAGCAATACATTAAAAAAATATTGCTAGCAATATATTTGACTCTCGACAAAACCCCTCTTTACAAGAATATGTCAATGAAACCTGATCGGCAAAGAATATATATTCTATTGATACAAACTTATTTTAAATATTTTGTCGGTATTGAATAACACATTAAAATTGATCAGTCAGTTAGTTAAGTGCCATACGTTATACACGCTTTGGACGATCATGTCTCGAAAGAGACATGACTGACTGGGCAGAAGATTATTCCGCAGCAGGTTGCCATTGCTTTCTGCGGTAGACTGGTTGCCGACCAAGGCCACAGAACCCAATCTGTCCTATTGTTTAACCCATAACTGGAGGGAAGAGACGGATTAATACCTTTCCCAAGGGTATTTGTGCGTAAGTGAATGCAAGGAATTCGACTGGATTTCGAACTCGGCTTCGCGATTTCACGTTCCGAGCCGATATCCACTGCACTACGAGGCATATTAAGATTGATATGCCGTTAAAATAAATAAAATAAAAAAAAAAAAACAAAGAAAATCAAACCTGATCTACTGACTGATTACTTAAAAAGAATACATATTCTATTCATACGAATCCACTCTAAAAATCTTGTTGGCATTAAATAACCCATTGATGTTTATATGCTGTAAAATAAAAACCAAACCAAACTACACACTCATTTTTTACAAAGGAAACATATTCTTTTCCTATGAACCAATCCTAAAAATCTTGTTGGCTTGAAATAAAAAATTCAGGTTGGTAAACAGTAAAACAAATCAAACCTACAAATTTGAAAATGCGTTACTACGATGAATTAATAAGACGATTAAAAGAATATACGGTCGTGGAAAAATGATTCGCGCAGACGATATATTTTCTTCCAATTTTTTTTTCGTTATTCGTTTTCTCACTTACTCTCTTAAATCTTTATTTTTCTTTCTTTCTCTTTTCTTTTTCTCTTTCCCCCATCATCGCTCACTATTTTTATTTATTTGTTTTGTTTCACCCGCATTTTCTTTTTCTCTCTCTCCTTTCCTCTTTATCTTTCTTCGCTTCCTGACTCCATTTTCTTTCGTTTTTGAAAGAACACATGGAAGAATTAGTCATTTCAGACGTGGCAAATCGTGAATTATTATTTATTTATTTTTGTAGGACTTACATTGTACTTGAAAAACCCCTTATTTTCGTGGAATCAATATTGTATAAACAGACACACATCCACAAACGAATACACATTAGCATGCGGATCCCGTACAGACAAAATAGAATTATGATATACATCGTTGTAGGCATTTATTTATCTCGTAAAATAAAGGTAACGCCCGGTTTGGTCAGAATTAAGTCCTTTACAGATAAGTCTCATGAACTGTTATGTGATATCTACTGTATAGAAGCGAACGTTAGGCAATCTCCTCAAATTTGAGGAAGAGACTTGAAGCAATATAAATATGATACTAGAGAAAGTATGAGGTTACCAGGGACTTGAGGTTACTTTATGTTGAGGTTAGCTTGAGGTTACCATGGACTGAACACTTGAGCAACAACAAAGATTTGGAGAAAATGTAAACAAAAAGGAAACTTGGAATTGACAAAGAGTAGAATCTCTTTCAGGAATAAAAGGGAATAGATGTAAAACGGAAAGCAAAACAATAAGTTGAAAAAGGTGTTCGTTAACGAAGAATTGACCTTCATACGTAGCGACAAACCAACTGCGTGGATTTATTGAAGTCACCGGCTACGAAGACAAAATTCATGAATTGGTTGTGGAAATAAAAAGAAAAATGGGTTGAGGAAATACAAAGAAATGGTACAGAATACCAAATTGATTAATAAGAAATTTCATAATTGATGGTTGTGGAGGGGAAGAGAATATCCCTGTGGAATCAAAATAATTTTTGTGGTGATGGCGTGCCGACGTTAAGAAGCACCGTGTAATGATTTTATTTTGTTTATTGTAATTTATTAACATAAATGGCAAGATCCGTTGGGGGAGGTAATGTGACACGATAACTAGGCGTATATTAAGGTGGATTTGTAAAATTTTATTATAATAGATTAAAATAGAAAATGGTTAAAAATAGAAAAATAGTTTATAAACATGTGTTTCGTTTAACAAAAGTGAAAAAGAAGAGAAAAAATAAATAAATAAACGCCTTTTCTTTAATAAGGAAATTTGTGGAAGAGAAAACGTATCAGATTACTGTTAAATCCTACCAGTCTTCTGGTAAATATTTAACTAAGTGTTTCGATGTAATAAAAAGATTAGGAAATAGATTTTAAGTTGAGCAGGTCAAAAACTATCTTTATTGTATCTTGACCTCACGTTAAGAAAATAAAGAAAAGATAATAGAATTTTTCCTTTCTCCGGGCAATAAAAAAAACGCCTACTTACGGGTAAAGTGTGAGGGCTATAAAAACATCCGACGTAAGGTTTATTAGGATAAAATGATAAAGAAATCATGGAAAATACTAAGGGTAAGTGCAGACTGATGTTTACACATCAAAAGAAAGAAAATTTAAGTACCTTGAAATTTTGGACTTACAGTCACCAATGCTTATCACCCGGTGGTCTAGTCATTTCCGGATTAATTTAAATAAATTCAAGTGATTTTTCCGAGCCGTTCAGTTAGTTAGTTTGAGTTGAGTTGCGTTAGTTCAGCCGGGTGTGTGCTTGAAGTAGAAACTCCGTTTGTCATAAGTCGGTCGGTTCGGCATTTGATCTCCATTAATTAGAGTTAGAGCTGTGTGTCACATTCGCCTGCCCCAACCGAAAGACTAATCTAAAAGAAATAAAGCATCCTTTCAACTCATCCAAGTTGTGGAAGTTTGTTCCTTATAGTTTAATCTTGTACCCCCAGCTTGAGACTCCGACATTTCAACAAAATCCCGGCAACATTACAGATTTCGGCATAAAATAACCCATAGATGTTGATATGCCGCTAAACAAATTCAACCAACCAAACCAATCCAAATATTTAGATTTCGGCATTAAATAACCCATATATGTTGATATGCCGCTAAACAAAATCCACCAACCAAACCAATCCAAATATCTAGATTTCGGCATTAAATAACCCATATATGTTGATATGCCACTAAACAAAATCAACCAACCAAACCAATCCAAATATTTAGATTTCGGTATTAAATAACCCATTGAGGTTGATATGCCGCTAAACAAAATCAACCAACCAAACCAATTCAAATATTTAGATTTCGGCATTAAATAACCTATAGATGTTGATATGCCGCTAAACAAAATCCACCAACCAAACCAATCCAAATATTTAGATTTCGGCATTAAATAACCCATATATGTTGATATGCCGCTAAACAAAATCCACCAACCAAACCAATCCAAATATTTAGATTTCGGCATTAAATAACCCATAGAGGTTGATATGCCGCTAAACAAAATCAACCAACCAAACCAATTCAAATATTTAGATTTCGGCATTAAATAACCCATAGATGTTGATATGCCGCTAAACAAAATCAACCAACCAAACCAATTCAAATATTTAGATTTCGGCATTAAATAACCCATAGAGGTTGATATGCCGCTAAACAAAATCAACCAACCAAACCAATCCAAATATTTAGATTTCGCCATTAAATAACCCATAGATGTTGATATGCCGCTAAACAAAATCAACCAACCAAACCAATCCAAATATTTAGATTTCGGTATTAAATAACCCATTGAGGTTGATATGCCGCTAAACAAAATCAACCAACCAAACCAATTCAAATATTTAGATTTCGGCATTAAATAACCTATAGATGTTGATATGCCGCTAAACAAAATCCACCAACCAAACCAATCCAAATATTTAGATTTCGGCATTAAATAACCCATATATGTTGATATGCCGCTAAACAAAATCCACCAACCAAACCAATCCAAATATTTAGATTTCGGCATTAAATAACCCATAGAGGTTGATATGCCGCTAAACAAAATCAACCAACCAAACCAATTCAAATATTTAGATTTCGGCATTAAATAACCCATAGATGTTGATATGCCGCTAAACAAAATCAACCAACCAAACCAATTCAAATATTTAGATTTCGGCATTAAATAACCCATAGAGGTTGATATGCCGCTAAACAAAATCAACCAACCAAACCAATCCAAATATTTAGATTTCGGCATTAAATAACCCATAGAGGTTGATATGTCGCTAAACAAAATCAACCAACCAAACCAATTCAAATATTTAGATTTCGGCATTAAATAACCCATAGATGTTGATATGCCGCTAAACAAAATCAACCAACCAAACCAATCCAAATATCTAGATTTCGGCATTAAATAACCCATAGATGTTGATATGCCACTAAACAAAATCAACCAACCAAACCAATCCAAATATTCAGATTTCGGCATTAAATAACCCATAGATGTTGATATGCCGCTAAACAAAATCAACCAACCAAACCAATCCAAATATTCAGATTTCGGCATTAAATAACCCATAGAGGTTGATATGCCACTAAACAAAATCAACCAACCAAACCAATCCAAATATCTAGATTTCGGCATTAAATAACACATAGATGTTGATATGCCGCTAAACAAAATCAACCAACCAAACCAATCCAAATATCTAGATTTCGGCATTAAATAACCCATAGAGGTTGATATGCCACTAAACAAAATCAACCAACCAAACCAAACATGATTTATTCCAAATTATCAGATATGTTGGGTTACCATGGGTGATAATAAGGACACTTATAGACTTATAAAGAAAGTAAATTTTTCGTTGTGATTTTTCATAGAACCCTGACTGATTTTTTATGGCTTATCGATCTTTTGCAGTTTATTGAAAACCAGAAAAATATTTATATTACAAAAGAATGTTTGGAGTTAATAATAATTTATTCATACAAGACTTACTAAACCTATAGCCAGTAAGGAGAAGTGTATTCATACCTTTCTCAAGCGTATGTGACTATAACGAACCCAACTGGAATTCGAACTCGGCTATCTGATTTCCATATCTGAGCGGTTATCCACCCGCGCGTCCAATCTTACAACATCTGGTATTCTCAAGTGGTCAACCTTCTCTGTACTGACTAAATTCCACGTTGCTTAACTTCTATGATCGCCTGTTCTCCTCGGGGTTCTTGACAAAATACAGCGGAGAATCTGTGATGTGATCGTTACCGACTTAGCTGACCGCCTGCAGTCACTCTCTCACCGGCGTGACGTGGCTTCCCTGTGCCTCTTCTATAATTACTTTCACGGCTTCTGCTCGGATGAACTTAAATCACTGGTGCCCCCAGGTGTGAATTTGCACGAGATACTAGATTGGCAACTAGGTCCCACACTTTTACAGTGAAACCGACGAAATGTAACCGCAATTTCTACTCCAACAGCTTCTTTTCTCGCACTTCCCGCCTGTGGAATTCCCTTCCGCGTGTTTGCTTCCCCGACGGCTACAACCTCCAGGAGTTTAAATGTAAGGTCAATAGACACCTCCTAACATACTAACTCGCACCCATTCTCTCCAACAGTCTCCCTATGTACCTCCTAGCTCGTCTATCACCCTCACTCTGACATTTCCTATATCCAATCGCTCTATGTAACCCCCTGCGCTATAATGTCGGTGGACTGCCTTGCTTGGGGTGATATGATTAAAAAAAAAAGAAAAAAAAGTCGAACCTCGTATTCTCTCTGGTAGTCGGTATGTGGCACATAGGCCCCTTGAACTCTTCAGTCGAGTGACTGCTACTGACGTGACTGGTTGCAGGGACGACTCTTCTCTCTTTGCCGACGTTGCTTAACTTCTATGATCGGACGAGAACCGGTATTCCGAGTCGAAAGCCCTGTAGAAATGCGTAGTAGCAGGACACAAAACAAAAGGCTGTCAAATAAGACGCATTGATTGACTGAAATAAATACAGTATAACCAGGATATAATGGACCCGGGTATAAGATAAACCCGGATATAAGAGATATTTTATCTGATCCCAAATTAGAGCCTGTGATAATGTATACAAAATAGACCAAAACCGGATATAAGAGAACTTTTATCCGGTCCCGGTAACTCTCTTATATCAGGGTTACACTGTATTTTAATTTCAAATTTCCCCGAAAGTTGCTTGTTTAAATCTGAGAACCTCTATTTATTTTTTACTTTTTATATAGAGCTTGTAACTGTAGCAATAGTTATGTTTACTTTCATTTGGAAGTTGACTTTTCATTTTATTTTTCGAGTTCTTTGGATATACGTTATTAAAAATGGAAAATAAATTAAAAAAATGTTAGTTAAATGTGATTTAACTTACGCGACTACTCGGGCGAATTGGGTTGTTAACATTATTTCGGGGAATCAAGGCTGCTGTGAAATAGCAACTGAGACAAATTAGCACTCCCGTAACTAGAAACTTCATGTTTCGTTCAAATTCTTTTTCTTTAAGCAGCAGACGACAAACAGTAGCGCTACACGACGACCAACGTCACTAAAGGAAAACTGCGTCCCTCGCGATTATAAGCCCGAATATATATTTGCGTTGATTCTTTTTCTGCGTGCGGCGGCAGGAGGGCGTGTTTGTATTCAGGCGTGTTTTTTTTTTAAAAACCCACACTGCGAGAGAGGGCAAGAAAAAGAACGAAGAAAGGAGTAGTGCCTGTTGCTACTGCCTGGCACCGCAACTACGATTGGCGTTGTCTTATTTTCTTGGGAGTGAGTTAGGTGGGACCAGGGGTGGGAAATGAAGCGAAAAGGGTTTGGTTCGTTGCAGTTCCACGCCACTGAGATGAAGAGGCTATGGATGCACATAATGCGCCTCAATGGCTGAGGGTAATTTCTTTCTTTCTTTCTCTTTAAAATAAATTCATTTTCATTGAGACTTCGTGCAAGAATACATCTCTCTTTTACCGTTATAATCTTTTTTCCTTTATTCTTTTCGTTTTCTTCTTTAGCACCAACATATTCTTCGTCTTTTCTTTCTTCACTTTTTTATTTCATTTTCATTCTTTCTTTCTACTTCGTTTTTCTCCCATTTTTGTTCTCCTTTTTATTTTATCCTTTCTATTTCTTTCTTTCTTTCTTTTTTTTTTGACGATTCGTTTGTTTTTAATCGTTTTTTCTTTCGTGTTTTTCTTCTAAACTTTCACTTTCTTTCTTTCTTTCTTTCTTTCTTTTTTCCATTTTATTTATTTATCTCTTTTTGTCTTTTTATTTTCATTTCTTTCTTTCTTTCTTTCTTTCTTTCTTTCTTTCTTTCTATATTCTATTTTCTTTAATCCTTTTCTTTTGTTTTTTATTCTAGCATTTCTTTCTTTCTTTCTTTCTTTCCTTCCTTTCTTTCTTTCTTTCTTTCTTTCTTTCCATTTCATTTATTTATCTCTTTTTCTCTTTTTATTTTAACCTATCATTTTCATTTGTTTCTTTCTTTCTTTCTTTCTTTCTTTCTTTCTTTCTTTCTATATTCTATTTTCTTTATTTATCTCCTTTTCTTTTGTTTTTTATTCTAACATTTCATTTTTTTTCTTTCGTTCTTTCATTCTATTTTATTTATTTATATCTTTTTGTTTTTTTATTCCAACCTTTCATTTTCGTTTTTTCTTTCTTTCTTTCTTTCTTTCTTTCTTTCTTTCTTATTTTTTCTTTTGTCTTTATATTCTAGCATTTCATTTTCTTTCTTTCTTTCTTTCTTTCTTTCTTTCTTTCCATTTCATTTATTTATCTTCTTTTCTTTTGTCTTTTTATTTACATTTTCTTTCTTTCTTTCTTTCCATATTATTTATTTATCTTCTTTTCTTTTGTCTTTTTATTTTCTTTCTTTCTTTCTTTCTTTCTTTCTTTCTTTCTTTCTATAGGCTGCAATAGTTAAATTTTTGCCATTTAATTTAATTTGTGCGTGAGCGTTCTTTGCTTTTTTATCTTTTTCGACTGTAATATATACAAGGGTCAGTTGGGCACAGTCCGTGAGTAAATAAGAGCACCATAACGCAATTCATTTCGTCAGAAATTTGGAAACGGCATGTTGTACTGCTTGGCATTCGCACCGAAATCTCTAATACGAACATTTCAGTGTATTTCGGTGTCAATCTGAAGACAACGCAAAGCATTCAGAAAGAGTTACATGGGTCTAATGGTGATTACGAAGGTGTTTGGAATTATTAATTGTGGAGTTACGCCTTCATTCATCTTCCCACTGGGTTTCAGACTCAACAGAGAGGCATACATCAAGTTCCCTGAGGCGGTAGTGCTGCCTTGAGCCAAGATGGTGGTAGCTGGAAGACCTTATGTCTGGCAACAGGACTCTTCACCGTGATACACAAGCAAGAGAACCCAGTCATGAATGTCAGATAATTTTTGTGACCACATCATCCATTACATCAGGTCACTTAACACCCCAGTATGCAAACCGTATGTTTATTATGTATGTATTCCATTATCCATTTATTTATTTACTCTTTCCCTGACATTGAGTACTCTTACCCAGAAACAAAGCAAGTATGACAAAAACTTTATTTTTATTATATATATATATATATATATATATATATATATATATATATATATATATGTTCATTCTTCGATTAATGCGCATTCGATTAATGCGTTTGCGATTAGTGCGCTAAAATTTTATATACCAAAATTCGATTATCGCATACATAAAATTCGATTACTGCAGTAAAACATTCTTCCGTTTAACCACGAATTTCAAAGCTGTCACGTGCCGGAAGCGACTGAAAATCACGTGAACAACTTTCTATTTAAAAAAGAAACCTTTCAATACTCAACTTCCACTTTTAAACACTGTTAGTTTGTTGTTAGGATACATACATACATACATACATACATATATATATATATATATATATATATATATATATATATATATATATATATATATATATTGTTTTGAGGCAGCAGAAAATTTTTTAAACATATTGTTAAATCTACCAGACAATGAACGTCTATTATGTTTAATCATGAGCCGTTCTAAACATCGTATTTTGGCTTTAATTTCAGGTGAAAATAAAACAAAAATTATCCAACATATGGATATTTTTTTATTATGCCGGTTCTAAGCTTTCGGCAGACATGAATGTTAATATAAACACATTCACCAACAAAGATGATATTATATTGTGTTGACAGAAAACATTGTTATGCAACGTAGCTTTTCACATGTTCTAACGTAATAATTAATTAGATATATATGTATATATATATATATATATATATATATATATTAAATTACATAACAATTAAATATTGAGATTATATAACAATAACAATCGTAATTCTACAACTCATTTTAATTTGTCCCATAGTAAACACTCATGTAATTGTAGAAAACCAAACTAATTCCCCTTATCTAATAAGTGTTTAACTAAATTCCTTGTCTACATGTGCTCAATCTCATCAGCAGAAATTCCTAGGGTTACTAAAATTTATATTGGTAATACAATGAACTTTTAAAAAGCGTTTTTACAATCATCTCTTATTTTTTACGAATAAGGACAAATAAAATATGACATCACTTTCTAAATATTTTAGGAAGTTAAAAGATGAGATTAAAGCACCTAAAGTTAAATGGAAAATTCTCAAATAAGCTAGAATATCTAGATCGGTGAATGAACCATGTTTCCTTTGTCTGCAAGAAAAAATAGAAATTATTAAGTACATGTAAAGTGACACATTACTAAATCAAAGGCATGAAACTGCAGTAAATTGAAAACATATTAAAAAATAAACTTTACAATCTTGCTAAGATTTCAAAATCTTAAGGCATGAAACTCTAGCAACTTTTTACAGTATTAACCCTTCTATCTTGATAATTTACTTTAACTATGTAATCACACTTCTTATTTTTTATCTTTATTTTCTATTGCAAATTGTGATCTATTTGCTGCCTTAAATTTTAATTGAAATTTTAATTTTGATGTAATTTCTTTAAATTTTAGTTTAAATTTTAACTTGAATTTTAAATTTAAATTTAACTTTCTAATTTTTTTAATTTATTTCTCCAATTTATTATATCAGCTCAATTGAATTTATATCTTCGTGTCATGTTTTTAAATAAACTCTAATTTACGTTTTATGAATAATTTCTCTCTCTCTCTCTCTCTCTCTCTCTCTCTCTCTCTCTGTGTGTGTGTGTGTGTGTGTGTGTGTGTGATTGCATCATTTTTTTTAATGCCAAAGGATTTAGCTTCAAACAATGTAACGGACGTTTGTATCAGTGTGAAATTTACTTCCAGCCAAAATTTAAATTTTCTCTTTCTTAGCCGTTTCTATTGTCTCTCCCCTTTCGTCCCTCTATACCTTTTCTCACTTTTTCTTCTTTATTTTCCTCTTCCCTTTCTACTTCTTTTGTATCTTTCCGTTTCCTCTTTCTTTCCTTTCCCTTTATAGAAGTATAATTCTTTTTTTAAAAAGATGCCAAAAGATTTGTGTCCAGAGTTCATGTAACCGATATCAATATCTACAATGTACTTCCGGCCAAAATTTAAAATTTCTCTCTCTTAGCCGTTTCCATTGGCTCTTTCCTCTCAATACTTTCTCACTTATTTTCCTCTTCATTTTCTATTTCCTCTCTATCTTTCGCTTTGCTCTTTCTTTCCTTTTCTTGACTTCTCATCTTATTTTTTCATCTTTTCTGCCATCTTTCTTTTTCCCTCCCTTTTTAATATCTTTTTACCTCGTACAAAAAGATTTTAAAAAATAAAAGGAAGTGGTGTTTTTTTAATTTATTTTCAATAAAACGTTTATTACTATCATTATTAACTACATGATGAGAAATTGTTCTTTCAATGTCGAAACAAAATATACAATTTTGCATGATATCACTACGCAAAAAATTTCATGTTTCAAAACAACACTGTTCTTCTTCAGGTGATATTTATAAAATAAATGATGAAAATGATTTATTTAGAAAATATAAGATGAATTAATGGTTACATAGACAATTAAATAGTTCTTTGGAATTCATGGTTATTTAGACAATCAAGTTGTTCAAATAAGTATTGTGTGGGTAATTTATTTTAGTAAAATAATTTTAAGTAATATTAGAGCGTAGGTTATAAATGAACAATTATAATTAATTATTAGTGCTTAAGTTATAAATGAAAAATTATAGTTGATTATTAGAGCTTGATATGTCCCGGAACGGGATATACATCTGATATCTCACCATCTACCCAACCCTCATTCTCGATATCCTTACCCGTATATCACCCTCCTTCTGACATTTCCTATAGGTAACCATCCTTTCTTTCACTTTCCCCCTTATGTAACCCCCTGCGTAATAGTGGCAGTGGAATGCCTTGCTCGGGGTGAAACGATAAAAAAAAATCGTTGCCAAGTTTTTCATTTTCTAACGTTAATTCTTTAGTAAGTTTTCAAACAAAAAATGTGTAAAAACTTAATTACTTTCTGTAAGTGTTAACGAGTCTTTTTAACGTTTTTCGTTAGTATTTGTTTTTCTTGTGAACTCGTTTTGAATTCTCTGTCGCCAACTGATATGTCCCGGAACGGGATATATATCTGATTTGAGGTAGCTAAGCAGTTTAGTCAAATGTAACTGGGTAGAACACTCTAGCAAATAGACGTAATGGACGGTACTCGTCGTATGCAGTATCCTGAGACGTAGGCGTAGTCAATAGACGGAGACCAATAGTCGTAGACCTGTAGACGTAGATCGCTAGTCGAAGATCTGTAGACCTATGGACGTAGACCTGTAGACCTATAGTCGTAGACCTGTAGTAGTAGACCTCCAGTCGTAGACTTGTAGACCTATGGACGTAAACCTCTATGCGTCCTCGTATTCGTCTCTATTTATGACTGACACCAGACAAACCCATTACTGTGAGGGGAACCAAAGTGTATGCATATTCATTACATATTTATTACATCACCTCCCATTGAGCTAAATTTTTTCGTGAAATTTGGCTTCAATTTTTCCTTTTTTTAGGATCTGGATTTAATCGATTTTCTTCTTAAGTCTTTTTCGCCTCAATCCTCCCTGCTGTGGTGGCGTTTGACAAACTGCTACCTCTAGCCTTGAAGTCGGGATACCTCCATTAGCGAATGTTAACTTGCTAGAACGGGAATTTCAAATGTGTCCATTAGAATTTGATCGGTGTTTTTCATGATGTCTGTTGTGTGTCTGGGTCTCAATTGATTCCAATGTCTTTTGCACAGAAATTTTTCCCCTTTTATGTCATACATGACCTGTCCAATCCTTTTGGTTATAATTCTTTCTTTTCAATACATCTTTCCAGTCTTAAAGTTCTTGAAGAAAACTTTGTCACGTAGCTTATACGCTTTGGTCATCTGGTTTTATTTTTAGCAGTTTTCTTCGCCGGACAAGGCAACAACCTGTCGAAGACAGAGCGTATTTTCCTCGCAAACATTAACTCTGTTGGCGATAATCCTAACATCGTATTCGGGTTTGGCGTAATTCTATATACTGCTAAAAATTATTGAATAGTTCTTTCATTCGTGTCCACACCTTGACTTTTCTTCAATGTTCTTTCAAAGGTGTCCACGAATTTTTCCTCCTGTCCATTCGATCTTGGATGATATACTGGCGTTGTCACGTGATCAATGAACAATGATGAACAAAATTCCTTGAATTCTCTTCCCGTAAGCTGCGTTCCGTTGTCGCTAACTTGAGTTTTAGTAAGACCAAAGCGACTAAAAGTTTTATTAAGTGCGTTTATTGTATTTGTTGCAGTCGGATATCCGCACGTAACAATTTCTGGTCACTTAGTGAAACTGTCCACAATAATTAGATAATAAGATCCATTTATGGGCCCTGCATAGTTGATATGCAATCGAGTCCAAAAGACATCTGTCTTTGGACGTGATTGAATCTGTACCGATGGATCCCTTGCTGTCAATTAACATCATCTGCACTGTTTCACAAAGTTTTCTATGTTTTGGTCTAAACTCGGCCAATAAGTATAGGTTCTCATTAGAGATTTCATTCGACCTTATCCACTTAGCGCTCTTTTTTTTAACGACTTATTTAAAGGAGCTCTCACATCATAGACTTTCGGGATATAAATGCTATAGTAGCTTACTAATTCCAAGAACGCCTGAAGTTTAGCCACATTATCAGGTGCTGGCATATATTTTTATAGCCTGATCCCTTTCTGAATCCGGTTTTCTTCCTTTGCTGTCAATGATCTGCCCTAAACATTTTACCTTCTTTAAGAAGAACTCACATTTTTCAGTACTCAGCTTGAACCCGTACTCCTCAATTAAATACTACTCTAATATGCGTTTTGTGTTGGGACTCGTTTTCACTTTTAATCAAAATATTATCTAAATATGCGATTGCATATTTAGATAACATTGTGTCCATTTTCTGCTGGAATAGGCTTGGAACTACCTCCAATCCAAACGGAAGTCGATTTAATTTAAACATCCATTTATGCGTGTTTATTATCAGGTACTTCGAACATTCTTCAACTGACTTTAACCTGAAGGTAAGCCTCCAACAATTCCAACTTCGAAAACGCTCTACCCCCCTTGAATGTAGTGAATATATTCTCATGAGACAGTAGAGAGTACGCATGATCTTTCAAACAGTCTTTTAAACCTGTCGAAAAATCAGCACACACTCTGATTTTTCGGTTTTTCTTTTTTATATATACGGTTGGAGAGGTCCAATGTGAGTAATCGACTTTCGAAATTACGCCACTTTTCTCCAATCTCTCTAACTCTTCATTTATTGTGTCTAGTGCCGAAAATGGTACTTTTCTCTTTGGTCTAAAAATTGATTTCACATTTTCTTTCAATTCGAATTTGACTTCTGTTTTTGTGCACTGACCAAGTCCCTCTGAAAAGACGCGAGGGAATTCGTTTTTCAAATCCGTAATAAATATTTATGTTTTCTTCGTTTTATCGTTCTCCATGACTTTAACTTTGTTACAGAAACCATTTACCGGTAATTCTCATAAGTTAATCAAACGATCCAGTCTAAACCAAAAAGGTTTTCAGAACAGGAAGCACATACCCTTTTGATTTGTGAATTTTCCCCATGAACGAAATGTTACATTTTAATTTACCTTTAAATATAAGTCTTTTTCCTGACACTCCCTTAGCAATTTTGTCTGTGTTAGTCAACAGTGGGTAACCAATTTTTTTCCATGTTTGCTCGTTTATTACTGAGATATCACTTCCTGAATCGAGTAATAATTTTATGGTCAGTCCATTTATTTTTACATTGAGGTATTCTCTTCTTTTACTCTCCTCAATTTCATTTTTCGACCAAACTACGTTCATCTTTGGATCTTGTGCTATGATAGTGAGGATTCTTGATCTAATATCTTTGTCCTTCGGCGTCCTTAACTCTTGAACAAAAATTAAGCACTTGAACATATCGCTTGACTTCAATTCCTTCAATTTAAATGTCTCACACTGTGCATTAACCATACCTGCATACGTAACAAAATCATTATCCTCTTCTTTTCCTATATTTAGACACTTGTATCGTGTATGAAAGATACTCTTTTATTTAAAATTTTTGACAGAATTTCTACTGTTTCGCTGAACATAATTTCTTCTGGCTTCTTTGGAAGAATTAAATTTGTGTATTTTGTATTTTCTTCAGTCCCCAACTTTTGCAACAATAGCGTGATTTTTTCCTCATCCTACCTTTATTCACTTCGTTTCGTAAATATCGTTTCAAATCTACGAAAATAAGCCCGAAAATTTTGAATCACTATCGGGTTCGTACTTAAATTCAGATAGGGAATTTGCAATTCCTTCTGAAAAAACAAAAAACAAAAAAAAAACCTAGAACCCGGTTCTTTTGTTGTCTTTAATAATACGTCTTCCAGAAATAATTTATTATCCTGTGCCTGTTGTTTGAATAACTTTTCAAACGTTTCTTGTTGCCTCATAAATTGTTGTTCGAATTGTTGCTGAATAAGTTGTTGTTGTTGCTGTAAAGTGGCTTGTAGCTCCCTAATTACTTCAGCAATTTGTTCTATAATGCCAACGTATTCAGTTTATGTATACAGTAAATATTTTAAGTCCAACAAGAGAGGGGCACTTTCTTACTTTCTGTAGGAGTTTAGATGTAAGGTCAATAGACACCTCCTACCATACTAACTTGCATCTATTCTCTCAAACACTGTCACCATCTACCCAACCCTCATTCTCGATATCCTTACCCGTATATCACCCTCCTTCTGACATTTCCTATAGCTAACCATCCTTTCTTTCACTTTCCCCCTTATATAACCCCCTGCGTAATAGTGGCAGTGGAATGCCTTGCTCGGAGTGAAACGATTAAAAAAAAATCGTTGCCAAGTTTTTCATTTTCTAACGTTAATTCTTTAGTAAGTTTTCAAACAAAACATGTGTAAAAACTTAATAACTTTCTGTAAGTGTTAACGAGTCTTTTTAACATTTTTCGTTAGTATTTGTTTTTCTTGTGAACTAGTTTCTAATTCTTCGTCGCCAACTGATATGTCCCGGAACGGGATATATATCTGATTTGAGGTAGCAAAGCAGTTTAGTCAAATGTAACCGGGTAGAACACTCTAGCAAGTAGATATAATGGACGGTACTCGTCGTATGCAGTATCCTGAGACGTAGGCGTAGTCAATAGACGTAGACAAATAGTCGTAGATCTCTAGACGTAGATCGCTAGTCGAAGACCTGTAGATCTCTGGGCGTAGACCAATAGTCGTAGACCTGTAGTAGTAGACCTCCAGTCGTAGATTTGTAGACCTATGGACGTAAACCTCTATGCGTCCTCGCCATCGACTGTATTTAACACCAGCCAATTACATTACTGGGAACCAAGGTGTATGAATATTCATTATATATTCATTACATCAGCGCTTAAGTTATAAACGAACAATTATAATTCAATTTTAGAGTGAAATATTTGCGGTGTTTACTTAAAACACAGCTATAAACATATTGTTTAACTTCCTCTAACCACCACTGCTTAATTGTTACGTTTGTCCAACAAAAATAACGGTCGTGTGCCTTCAGGATGTAGGTGATCATGGACCTCCAAATTTCCTATCCCGAGAAGCGTTTAAGCTTTCTTCTGTTACTCCTCCCACACTCCACTCTTGCTCAAACCCATCAAGTATTTTATGCGTTTTTTTCCTGTCTCTCTTTCCCTTTCTGACCTGTGAGCATCAGATTCTCTAAGCCCTCCTTCCTCATTACATGTCTCAGGGACTTCAGAATCACACACACACACACACACACACACACACAAAAATAACGGTTAAAGTAATACGTCTTCTACGTGTCGTGTGCCTTCAGGATGTAGGTGATCATGGACCTCCAAATTTCCTATCCCGAGAAGCGTTTAAGCTTTCTTCTGTTACTCCTCCCACACTTCACTCTTGCTCAAACCCATCAAGTATTTTATGCATTTTTTTCCTGTCTCTCTTTCCCTTTCTGACCTGTGAGCATCAGATTCTCTAAGCCCTCCTTCCTCATTACATGTCTCAGGGACTTCAGAATCACACACACACACACACACACACACACACACACACACACACATATTTATATATATACAACCGGCCATAATTATTAGGTCAGCCCAGTTTTTTTTAAAGAAATGATATATTTCATACTATTTTTAGCATTTATTGTAAAATGAAAATAAAATGGTTCTTTTGTTATTATTACTTTGCAAAATTTTACAAGGCAAGGAAGCAACGATGAACTCGTCCGAATCACCCTAAATTTTCTTCATTCTTACATTGATGAAACTGCAATATAAGTAATTATTAAATATTTATAAATTCATTTGATGCATATTTTATTGTGGAATATTAACAAAATAACCATTCTATTTTCGTTTACAATTATTCACTTGGGAAGAAATACTAAAAAATAGTATGAAATACATCGTATTTTAAAACACTGGCGTGCCCTAATAATTATGTCCGGTAGGATATATATATTAATTATTTCCGCAACCTAGGTTTCAACCTTTCGGCATTTTCAGGCGATTTAAAATAGCTTATATTTCAACGTTTTTGAAACTTACAAACAGGAAATTTTACGAACGCGCGACTGGAAATTTTAAACAACCGAAAAAATTTAAAACTAGGGAGAAGTTGCTTAAAGATCTTAAAGCACTTTCATACATATTTTAATGAACCTAATATGCATTTCAGATATAACCACGCCTTTAAATACATATTACTTAATACAACTGAGTACTGGTCTAATTTAATTATGGCTAAAAACTGATCATATATATATATATATATATATATATATATATATATATATAATCTTTATTAAATAACCGTGATGTGTACTAGTCAGTAGTACAGACATCACTACTTTCCGGTGCAAAATCTTGAACTCTGTACTGACGACAAATCAATCAATTTTATGCCTTCCATATCCGTTGCCTATACACGATCTACAGAAGAAAATTGGGTGATCGCATTACAAACAGTGAAGTTTTGACTACATACAACATGACGGGTTTTAAAGTCATCCTAATAAAAATCTAACTCAGGCCATAATTCTTGTATAACTGATGGAAAGTCCAACAAAGTAGCCTTCGGTTGGAAGAGTAGTACTGATATTTCTACTCTATCATGTCGAATTTTAAAGAGCTTTTAAAGACAGGAACAACAGTGGACTTCCAACAAGCAAGAAAGCAAGAAGCAACAAGGCATTAGTTATAGAGTTTGGAGAGGACAGCCGAGAGTTAAGAGACACATTTCTTGAGGACGATAACTGGAATTCCGTCACCCCAGTTTGATTTATGGGAGTCTTGCTTAGAAATTATATTAGAGACCAGAGAGGGAGTTATGTATACATCACCCAGTTGAGTCTCAGTTTTAAATGGGAAGTCGGATGTAGGTACTCTAGACGAATCAAATGTCGAGTTGTAGGAGAATTTACAAGCAAAGCACTCAACCTTGTCCGCCTTGGTTGTGAGAACTTCAATTTTATTGAATAAAGGCGGGATCGGGGGTTTGATGTTGTTTTGCGGAGCAGCCTGTACTATTTGATGCCAAACAAAAATATCTGATGTTTGATCAGTTTTTGTTAAATACTTCCCCCCACACCTTATACATAAAATCAAATCACATACTTGGTCATTTTAATCAGATATTGTAAAGTGGGTCGGAGCGAAAAACTTTTAGCACCCCTTCTGTTGATTTCGTGCAACACTGAATGCAAAGGCAATTTTGGGTGATCCCTCTATATATTAGGGGTACCACCGATCAACACTTTTACAACAGAAGTTCCTTTATTAGCATTAATTTCGATTCAGACCATCTGATAATTCATGTTGTTAATCACAAACTACAATATTTTCTAATACCAGGTGCTGTAAGCGTATAGTGACGGATGTGCGTTGTGGTGCAGTGGATATCGGATCGGAAAGAGAAATCGGTGAGCCGAGTTCGAATTCCAGTTGAATACCCTGCATTCACTTAAGCACTGGTACCCTTGGGAAAGGTATTAATCCGTCCCTTCCCTCCAGTTATGGGTTAAATAACAGAGTCGGACTTGGGGACCCTATCCTTAAAAACAAATCCCAATGAATCTTGATACTCGAAAAGAAAAAATGTATTACGAGACACAAAAAACTTATATAAAGCTTATATAAAAAAAATAACAATAAATTGTTGAAAGAAAATGTATTACCAGCAATTAAAAAATAATAAATAATTATAAAAGTTTAGATGGCAATAAATGACCCGCAAAACAAAACAATCAACAATATTTTCTAAAAGATTTGGGTTGATTTTACAGTGTTTACATTATTCAGACTATTGTCCTCATCCATGTTGCCATTTGTACGACGTTTCGGCCGTTGTACGCTCCTGCCTTCTTCAGGTGCTAGGAATTTAGAATCAAACCCTTTATTACAATCTCTGAAGTATACCATTCTCATCCCTTGCGTAGTAGTGCCTCTTCTGGAAGTCATGAGTTATCTCAAATATAGACAAATATTTTGGGTTGATTTTGTTTAGAGTCATATCAACACCTATATGGGTTATTTAATGGCAAAATCTAAATATTTTGTACATCATTTTATACTTTCAAAGTAATGATATGTTTTAGATAAAATGATAAAATTGTTGGCAATGTTTTTTTTTATCAAAATCACCCCATGCAAGGCAGTAAAGTCATTAAGACACAAAGGATTACAGGGTGTGGAAGGGTTAAGAAAAGACACATTAATGATGAGGGGAAAGAGGAAAGAGTAATCAGGGGAACAGTAGATAAGGATTTACATTACATTTATATTTTTGCATATTAAACTTGGCTTGAAAGCAAGAAGCCAGAAGAGAGTTCCAAAAGCGAGAAGTACGCGTGAAGAAACTGTTAGCACAGAACCTGTGGCTACATTTAGACAGCTCAATTTTAAATTGACAAGATCTTCACGCCAGTCTAGTACTGCGATTAAATTAAAAAAGTCAAGGTACCATAGCGATGAGGTCATTCGAAAAATTTACCAGGAAAATATTCACAGAAAATACAGAAAGACGACCTTAAGGTGGTGGAAAAGTGACTGAATCTGAGGTACCAGATCAGGACCTATAATATTGCCGATTCTTGTTTGGATTTTATCAAGGAGCCTAAGATAAATAACAGGGACACTGGATCATACGTACTGCTGGTAATTTCACAACAAACATTTATTGTAGGTAATTTTACAATAAAATGTAATTTTTCAGTGTTATATTGATTGCTATTTAGCTATAAAAATATATTATTGATATTTGTTTAAGGGTTTGCTATTTTGCCCATACGTGGGACCCAAACCCCGGATCAGGGTGGATCTGGGAACACTAGCCATTAAGAAGTGGTGCCAAATACATCAAGACCTCCAATCTCTCGATCAGAGACCTTTCTGCTGGATGTAGTTTATGGTCATACCCAGGAATTAGGAAGTCGTGGAGATAGCCATGAGCGACATTGTCATGAAAAGACACGATACAAAGAAGAAGAAGAAGAAGAAGAAGAAGAAGAAGAAGAAGAAGACGGCAGATATTGCATCATTTGGGCGCACAAGTGACTGCCAATTAATTAAAGACAAATTAAGCGTTAATTAAAAAAAAAAGTAGAAATGAGAAAATCAAATTGTCTCTCCCTTCTCTCAATCACCCAATCAGGTACGTGGGCCGCCCAGCATCTCTGAATTCTTACGTTCAAGATGTATTTTCCTTGCAAACTATCGATTTAAAGAATTAAATCTTATTACTTATTTGATGGGTTTCATAAATTAGCAAGATGAAACGGTCACGTGATTGTCGTAATAGGCTTTTAAAACTATGGAGTGGCATATATACGAATTCATGTAATTCTGTGAGTGGGAGGTTTCTAGCTGAAAGAAAGAATGGCATTTTGATTTCGTCTTGATATTAAGGAATGGAAATGTGGGTTATAACCGATCTTTAAGTAGTTCTGTCGAAGGTTCCGAGAGAATTAAAAGCCTCTATCCAATTACTCATTAATCTTCTCTCTTTGGGGCGTGCGAAGGGGGTTATCAGTTGTGATCATTTATGACCTTGAATATAGACGAGGCTGTATATCTGTATATCTCAGACTGAACTTGTTTTTAAATTTTAACACTTTTAAGGGAGCTTATATTTAAATTTAAATTCGGATGTGCATTGCAGATTGGGTTCCATAGCTTTGGCTGGCAACCAGTCTACCGCAGAAAACAATGGATATCGACTTGGGACGACAAATCGGAGTGCCGAGTTCGAATTCCATTTGAATTCCTTGCATCCACTTACGCACAAATACCCTTGGGAAAGGTATTAATACGTCTCTTTCTTCCAGTTATGAGTTAAATAATAGGACAGATTGGGTTCTATAGCCTTGGCTGGCAAACATTCTACCGCAGAAAGCAATGGCAAGCTACTGCGGAATAATCTTCTGCCCAGTCAGTCATGTCTCGTTCGAGACATGATCACCCAAAGCATGTATCATGTATGGCACAACTGACTGAATAGTTGAAAACAATATTAAGGCTTCTACTGGGCATAAAGTGGGGGATCTGTTTTATATTGTTACCAAGTAATAAACTGATCCCCCACTAATTACTACTTAATAATATAATACATCACTTTCCCCTTTAGCTATGAGTCAAATAACAGGACAGCTTGGGTTCTATAGCCTTCTCTGGCAACCAGTCTACTGCAGAAAGCAATGGCAGCCTACTGCAGAATAATCTTCTGCCCAGTCAGTCATGTCTCTTTCGAGACATGATCGCCCAAGCGTGTTTCACGTATGGCACTTAACTGACTGACTGAATATAATAGTTGAAAACATGATTATGGTTTCTACTGGGCATAAAGTGGGGGATCAGTTTATTACTTCATAACAATATAAAACTGATCCCCCACTTATTACTACTTAATAATATAATACATCTCTTCCTCCTCTAGCTATGGGTCAAATAACAGGACAGCTTGGATTCTATAGCCTTGGCTGGCAACCAGTCTACCACAGAAAGCAATGGCAGCCTACTGCAGAATAATCTTCTGCCCAGCCAGTCATGTCTCTTTCGAGACATGATCGCCCAAGCGTGTATCACTTATGGTACTTAACTGACTGATTGATATTTAAATTTCAGTAGCAATACATCTGACTGGGAGGTTTTCACAAGGGTAGAACGACCTCTTAATTGCTGTTGTTCCCAAATCCACCCTGATGACCCATGGTGGTAGCATCTGTTAGACTCCCAGCTACGTGCAAATAGTGAACCCCAACTAGCAGTCAAAATATGATGTAAATATAAAAATAAAATTTTATTGTAAAAACTAGCAGTTTCGCCCGGTTTCACTCGGGCAGTTTAAGGAATAATAAGAATAAAAAACATATGATGAATTTACATGCAAATACTTACACAACGTCCACCATCGTCATTTTTTATAGATATAGATAACAATGTAGAATGTCTCTATTAGATTAGGGTGGGGGTGGGACAACATATATAGATATAGTTAATATAAAGTTGGGTGATCGATTCTATATTATAATCAATACATAAACTTATCCCTGACTTTGTGAGGTGATAATATATATTTTTCTACCACTAATTTTGGCTTTCTGAAAAATTTCAAGGTGTCGTTAGCCTTCTAAAATTTTGATCTCCATCTGAGCGCAACTCCCGTCGAGCTAGACCGCAAAATGTAGACGCTAAGTCGAATCTATCAAACAAACAAATACTTACACAACGTTCACCCTCGTCACTTTTATAGATATAGATAACAGCAATAGATTTTTTTAATTATACATTTAAAAAAAGTTATGAGTAATACATTTGACTCTCGACAAAAAAAAAAAAACTCTTTACAAAAATACGTCAGTGAAACCTGGTCTTACGAAGAATATATATTCTATTCATGCAAACCTGTCTTAAAAATCTTGTCGGTATTAAATGACACAGGGATGTTGATATGCCGTAAAGCAAAACAAATCAAACCTACAAATTTGAAAATGCGTTACTAAAATGGGCAGCAGTGATCTAAGTTCATTGGAGCAGAAGCCGTGAAAGTATTTATAGAAGAGACACAGGGAAGCCACGTCGCACCGATGAGAGAGAGACTGCAGGCAGTCTGCCAAGTCGGTATCTATCACATTACAGACCCTCCTCTGAACCTTATCGAGAAGCCCGAGGAGAATAGCAGGGGCACCCGACCAGATATGGCAACAGTATTCAATGCACAGGTGGATGGTAGATTTATATATGTGCAGGATAGATTTAGACGGAAAAAACTTCCGGGCCCTGCACAGAGAACCGACTTTCATAGCAGCGGATTTAGTCATTCTATTTGAGGTCCGCTGTAAGTGTGAGACCAAGGAGGCGTAATGTTTTACTCTCTGAGAGGCAAACCTGGTCCATGCTAATGCTAATGCTACATTAATTCTATTAAAGGTCGTGGAAGAATGATTCGCGCAGACGATATATTTTCTTCCATTTTTTCCGTTATTCTCTTTCTCACCTACTCTCTTAAATCTTTGTTTTTCTTCTTTCTTGTTCTTTTTTCTCTTTTCTCCAGCATTTCTCACTATTTGTATTTATTTGTTTTGTTTCTTTCGCGTTTTCTCTTTTTCTCTTTCCTTTCCTCTTTATCTTTCTTCGCTTCCTGACTCCATTTTCTTTTGTTTTTGACTTAATAATAATAGCCGAGATGTAAAATCTCCAATTATTCCCAAGAAAGGACACGTGGAAGAATTATTCATTTCAGACGTGGTTAATCGTGGATTATAATAATAATTATTATTATTATTTGTAGGACTTGGATTGTACTTGAAAAACCCCTTATTTCCGTAGAATCAATATTTTATAAACGAACACACGCACACAATACACATTATCATCCGGATAAGACAAAATAGAATTATGATTTTCATCGTAGTAGGCATCTAGTAGAATACACATTCTTTTAATACGAACCTATCCAAAAAATGTAAACTAACAGCTTCTCTTATATAAATATTTAAATTGTAATTATAAATGATGAAGTTGGATAATACTGGTCAACACGATTTTTGATGCCATGAAACAAAATACGTTTTTTAAAACTAATTTGATGGTGCTGATTCCGAAGATGACCTTAGATTTTCATGCTTAGCTACCGTTTTTGCTCATTTCTGAAAGAGAGATTAATTTACTATCTTGGCTGATCGCAACTTTTACTTAATAAAGGTCATAGAAACACACCAATTTTCAGGTAAGCCGAGTATTTTTGTCAGCCAACAGAAATAAACTAATTTTATAAAAAAAAGTGTTTTTGAGACAAAAATTTTAAAATAGAAGTACCGAATTTTCCCAATTTATTGCCAAAATTCAAATTAAGTGATAAACTTTATCAGTAATATATTTTATCAATAATATGTTAATTTGAGTATTAAGATTTATTTTTTATATAGCTATCTAGACAAATTTCCAGATAATTACGTATGGGTTGCGTGTGGCGTGTTTTTTTTTCAAACGTCGGTGGTCACCAGTGTAGCGTAGGACGCTGGTTAATGTTTCTTTGATTCTGCCTTGTGTCAGAATTCCCTACAGCTTACAGGATTTATGCAGATTTATCATCATCAGAAGTTTTTATCATCAGAAGGTTGGTAGTCAGTTGGAATGTGTGGGTTAATGTAGACGAGTGGAATAGTAAAATATACATTTTGCATTTTAAAATCGAAATTAAAAGGAGGAACAACATAAGTTGTAGAAGTTAATGTTCATTTAGAAACATTATAAAGAGGTTAAGGGTAGAGTTCGTACAAAATGTTCTGGTAGTAATTGTTGAAATAGATAATGAGAAAGAGAAAGAGAAAGAACGAGAGGACAATGACCAGGTCGCTTGAAGTTCGAAGTTACATTTTAGATGTGTGTCTCTCTTTCGTTGAACCCATGTCTCAGTCTCTGACGCTGCGAAGTCATTTATATGTTCTTTTGAATGTTGAACTGGGTCGCTAAGTCCTTTCAAGTCTTACAAGTCGCTTCTATTGGTCAAAAATCATTTTGACACCTAGTTGCGAAATCTGGTTTCGACTTTTTCGTTAAGCAGATTGTCAATCCCTTTTCTATTTGGATAATCCAGGATTTCACACGTTATTGTGAATTTTTGTAAAAGTGAAGAAGAAAGTGGATTTTAATTAATTTCTTATCCGCTACACCATTAAGGTATGAAAACAATGAAAGAACGCTTCCAGGGAAAATCAAATGATGGCTGACTACTGCTGGGTTATCAAAAGGGACCTAAATAACACAGATCATGACAATCAAGAAAAAGAAAATGTTTACTATAGTTTTTTTTATGTTCACGAAAGTTTTATTTCTGCTGTTAGTTTATTTGATGAAAATACTTGTTGGTCTTGGTATAATCAATCGTGTTATTAAAAAAATAAACTTACGGTCTAATTGTTATTGAAAAAATAGTATTTCTCAATTTTAATGCTTCCAAAACGAAGCTGCTATCAATTAACCATCATAGACAATCGCACCTATCTCCCATTAGCATGGAACAGGCTTACCTCCCAGAGAGTAAAACACTACTTAATTCCTGTTCTTTTATTGTTCTCTCGCCTTAATTATGTTTTCTTCTTCTCATATTATTATAAGTCCTATGCTAACAGTTTCTTCTCTCACTTGTGGAACTCTCTTCCAGCTTCTTGCTTTCCACTCAACTTTGATCTTTAAAAATTTAAATGCAATGTCAATTGTTATCCTCTGTCTTCTTAATTCCTGTTCTTTTATTGTTCTCTCTCCTTAATTATGTTTTCTTCTTCTCATATTATTATAAGTCCTATGCTAACAGTTTCTTCTCTCACTTGTGGAACTCTCTTCCAGCTTCTTGCTTTCCACTGAACTTTGATCTTCAAAAATTTAAATGCAATGTCAATCGTGATCCTCTGTTTTCTTAATTCCTGTTCTTTTATTGTTCTCTCTCCTTAATTATGTTTTCTTCTTCTCATTTTATTATGAGTCCTACTGTTCAAGCTCAGTAGCAAGGTTCGCTTTTTAAACCGTAGTGTCGTCAGCGTATATGCCTATCTTGGATCTTATTATATCGGGGAGATCGTTAATGAAGATCAGGAAAAGCCTAGGACCAAGAATAGAGCCTTGAGGGACACCCGCGTTCGTATGATAGTATCGGGAGGCATGTCCGTTCAATACTACCTTCATTGTGCAATTTGAAAAGAATGACTGGATTAAGTCAAACAATTGTCCAGTTATACCATAGCCCGGCAGCTTGCGTAGAATGCCGGCATGCCAGACTGTCAAATGCTATGGAAATATTTAGGAAAACAGTTCGAGCTTCGCCGTAATTGTTGAGAGCGTTCGAAATTTTTTTTATTTTTTAAATTTTTTTGATTAGGACAGGACATTTTAGCGTCTTTAATTAAATTATTTTAGATATGATTTTGTTTGAGAAAATCTTGGTAATATATATATAAACTTGTCGCTATACTCGTTTCGAAAAACCCTCCGAGTATATACGCGGAAGGAAAAAAAAACGAGAGAGCTAAACACTTGAACATCAGTCAAAGTACGTAGCCCAAAGAAAAAAAACCTGAAACGAGTAACCTAAAACAAAAAGTGCTCAATACACAAGTAGAGCAAACAAAGAAAGTAACTAACCTAAAGAGAGAACGAACCTACCAAGGTTTCACCTAACCGGATCTTCAGGGACGGTTAACCTTCCTTGAAGATCCGGGTAGGTGAAACCTTGGTAGGTTCGTTGACTCTTTAGGTTAGTTCTTCTTTATATATATATATATATATATATATATATATATATATATATATATATATATATCAATAGTTTCACCCCAAGGAAGGTGGTACTGCCACGGATGCACAGGGGACTACAAAAATGAGTAAAATTTTAAACAGTAGGAGAGTGAAGAGAAAGACGGAGCAATGGCAGGGGTGTCAGAGAAAGGGCAAGAGAAGGATGGGAACACAGCTGCGAAGACAGTCGCGAAGGCAGAGAGAAAGGAAAAGATATACAGCTTGATGTAGAAAGAACTGGAGTCAAGTGTTTCAGGGGAAATGATTAAAAAAAAGAACACTTGTTTTAGAGGTGTTAAAATTCACAAGTAATTCCTTGTCTCAGTTAAGCACTGATTGAAGGCCTTTTTCGAGAGCAGTTGCCAGTTTTTGTCGGACCTGTTTGGTTTGCAGAAATAATTAGTTGTATGATCTATATAAATATCTAGTTACGTGTTGATGACATCGAGAAGGGCGTTGATGACGCCAAAGAAAGAACATAACTTCAAGTATATCACCCTGGAGACATTTCCTTTAATATGATATAATCTAGAAGTGTATCTGCCCAACAAGACGATTTGTTGGGAATAATTGGAGTAATCCAAATATACATCATTAAGCTTCAGGTGAAGGCCAGAATGATAAGCCCTTTCGAACGCCTTTGAGAAACCTCGAGCCCCAACATGAGCTTAACCGTTTTTTTTAAAATCTAAAGTTTGATCCTAACTAACGGTGTTATACCCAGGAATGCAGATTTCAACTTCTCAAAGGAAGACTTCTTCAGATTCAAGATAAGACAACATTGGCTGAGTATGACTTACAAACAGGAATCACATTCACTGTAACTGCCTGGATAGTGGATAGCGATGGTTTTATCGAGCCATACTTGAAGCTAAGACGACGAGAAGTTTCAAGAGAAGACAAGATCCTATTGAACTTTGACCAGGTTAGCTGGTGTGTCACATTTGATAACGTTTCATCAGAGAAGTCACGAAAAATATCATTATTGTAAATATCTTTCTGCTGTTTATCCATGGCGGATATAAGTTTTTGTTAATATTGAGACTTTATAAAAACTGGCTGGTTGACTGGTTGATTTTGTTTAGCGGCATATCGACATCTATGGGTTATTTAATGCCGAAATCTAAATATTTGGATTGGTTTCGTTGGTTGATTTTGTTTAGCGGCATATCATCATCTATAGGTTATTAAATTCCGAATTATGAATATTTTGATCACAATTTTATACCTTCAAGATGATGATTTCTACATTATTTTATACTTTCAGAGGAAGCGCATGTTTTCTTTTAGATATGCTGTATGTTGATGATAAAAGTTATTGCTGGGTATTTTCTTATGAAAATGTATTGTTGGTAATATATTGAAAAATGTATTTTTATATTTTTTTTTAGTGTTGTATTGCTCGTAATTTTACTTTAAAACGTATTTTTAGTAATTGTAATTCATAGTACCATTACTGACAGTACATTTTTAACATTAAACCAAGACATTGATTGAATGTAGGCAGCTTTCAGGCTTCCCGACTAATTCAGTTCTCGACCAGATTTCTGACAATTTTCAAACTTATATAGGACATATATATATATATATATATATATATATATATATATATATATATATATAGCTATATTTTGAAAAAAAGATTTTTGAATTTTGGTTTAGGCACCTGACCATCATCCGGCGACTGTTAGCACCAACGGCGTAAAGGGGACATTTTACTCCAAAATTTGTCCCTCGCCTGTGAAAGAACAACATGAGCAACAGGTGTCTCTGGACCGTTACCCTGCAACTGTACGCATCAAAGACAAAATCACTATCGGAACATGGAACTTCAGGACACTCAACTGTGGAGAACTAGAAAATGACAAACAGGAGATGAACAGACTGAATATCAACATCCTAGGCATATGTGAAACAAGATGGCCTAATAACTGAGATTTCAGTAGCGACACCCACAGGATAATATATGCAGGAAGTAAAAAAACGGAAAAGGGGTCGCTTTAATGCTAAACAAACAAGTGAAGAGATGTGTACTTGGATACTGGCAACTGTCAGAGAGAGTCTTCTTGGTTAAACTGCGGGGAAGGCATTTCAATATAGCTATTATAGTAGTTTATGCGCCGACAACTCAAAGCTCGGAGGACGAAATAGAATCTTTCTATTCAATACTGGACAGTGCCAAGGCTCAGTGCAAAAGCCAAGAAATTAGGATAATAATGGATGACTTAAATGCCAAGGTAGGTAAAGATAGAGAAGGAGACACGAACGGCAATTTCGGACTAGGAGAACGCAACGAAAGAAGAGAAAAATGGATCCAATGGTGCTCAGCCAATGACCAGGTCATTACTAACACCTGGTTCCAAGAACACCCACGACGTTTATGGACATGGAGAAGTCCAGGAGGCGACACAAAGAACCAAATAGATTATATAACTATAAACAAGAGATTCAGGAACGCAGTGTTCCAATGCAAGACATACCAAGGTGCCGACTGAGGAAGTGACCACGTCCCAGTCATCTGCATACTAAAAGTGAAACTCCGAAGACTGAAGAAGCCCAGCACATCACCAAGGCTGCAATACAACACGCTAGAGGACGATCTCACCCTGCAGAAAGAATACAATAACAGCGTGAGAAAGAAATATGAAGAACAAATTGGAAAATTGTACTCAAAATGGAGAAGCGATGCTAACCTCAGCGAACAACATAGCCCCAAAGGAAATCAGACGCAGAAGAAAAAACGAGTGGGTGACCGAAGAGATCCTCCACATGATGCAAAGGAGACAAAAAATAACGCCAACACACGGAGCAGAGTACAAGAAACTTCACAGGGAAATAAGGAACAAATGCAGACAAGCCAAAGAGGAATGGCTCAACAACAAATGCGCAGAAGTAGAGACTGTGCAGGAACAACAAAGCATAAAGAGATAAGAGAACTGACAGGACAAAAAACCTGTTCCTCAACAGGATGCATGAAATCCAAGGAAGGAACAATCATATTAGAGAAAGAGGAAATACTCCAGCGATGGGAAGAATATACAAAGGATCTCTTTTGCGACAAGAGAGAACAACCGAGAATACACAAGGAGATGGATGGACCGGAAATACTAAAATCCGAAGTGGAAATTGTAATGGCCAAAATGAACAGAAACAAAGCACCTGGTCCAGACGGCATAGTGATAGAGCTGCTGACAGCCTTAGAAGAATATATCATAGAAAAGATTACCGACATAATAAACGAAATTTATAGCGGCGGAATAATACCAGACGACCTATGCAAGTCGATATTTATAGCACTGCCGAAGAAACCTGGTGCAAACGAGTGCAAACTACACAGAACTATCAGCTTAATGAGTCACATTACAAAACTGTTTGTCAGAATCCTGATGAATAGAGCGAGAAGCAGAATCAGGCCAGAGATAGGACAGGAACAGTGCGGGTTCGTCAAAGACACTGGAACAAGGAACGCCATATTTATGATTAGGATGCCTCTGAAAGGGCATTACAAATGAAGAAAGACTTGTACCTATGCTTCATTGACTACGCAAAAGCATTCGACAAAATACGACACAAAGAATTGATGGAGATGCTAGGCAGCCTCGACATTTTCGGGAAAGACATCAGAATAATCAAGAATCTCTACTGGCAGCAAACGGCCTGCATACGGACAGGTAACGACCTCAGTAGATACACAAAGATAGAAAAAGGCGTAAGACAAGGATGTGTCTTTTCACCGGATTTGTTCAACCTATTCAGCGAGAAAATATTGAGGACCCTAGATGACACGCCAGGATTTGTTATTGGAGGCCACAACCTAAACAACATAAGGTATGCGGACGATACAGTGCTGATTGCGGACACGGAAAGGAAACTACAAGATTTCATACAGAAAGTAGCAGTGGAGAGTGACAAGAAGGGACTACAAATAAACTTTAAGAAAACTGAGTGCATGGTCATCAGCAAAAGATACAACCCAAAATGCCAAATACAAGTGGGGGATAATAGAATCAAGCAAGTACAAAAATTTAAGTACCTAGGAAGTGTTCTAACAGAAGATGGAAAGTGCGACACGGAGATCCGAAGGCGAATTGGCATGGCAAAGGACGCGTTCCAGAAGATGAGCAAAATACTAACACACAGGAAAATCTCAATAGAAACGAAGAAAAGAGTGTTAAACTGCTATGTGATGTCAGTTCTTCAATACGGCTGTGAATGCTGGACTATATAATCGAAAATGAGGACAAAACTGGAAGCGGCCGAAATGTGGTTCTATAGAAGGATGCTACGGATATCGTGGACTGAGAATGCAAGCAACGATGAGGTGTTGGAAAGAATGGCAACAAAAAGGAAATTGATGCTGAGCATCAGGAAGAGACAACTGAAGTTCCTGGGACATGCAATGAGGAAGGAGAGCCTGGAGAACCTGATACTGACTGGTCAGATAGAAGGAAGGAGAGACAGAGGAAGGCAGCGGATAACATATTTGCAGGGTCTGATCATGTGGATGACGGAACGGGGGTTGCCAGGAGCAACAGGAGCAAACATACTAAGAGCCACAAGGGATAGGGAGACGTGAAGAACCATGATCGCCTACGCCCTGAAGGGACAGGGCATATAGAAGAAGAAGAAGAAGAAGAGAAAAAGTTACATTAAAATATGTGAAGTCCGAAAAGGGAGACTAACTACATAAATACATAAGTGAACGAGTGACTAACCCTTCTAATCTTATTCCTTATAAAGTTTTTTTTTAATTTTTTTAATATTTTGCATGCGTTTTTGAACATTTAAATTCTGATGACATCTTTTATCATTTTTCTCAATCAAACTTTCTTTATCACTTAACATTTTATCAGAACTGATTATCAGAATTAATTATAAATATTCAATTTTTCATTGTTTTTATAATGAATTTCATATAATGTTTTTTCTTTTTAATATTTTTGAATGCGGTTTCCAGGATAAAACTTATATTAAATTAATAGCAATGCCCGGAAAAATCACGAATTAAATGGAAAAATGCATACATGAAAAATAATATTCTTAAGATTATATTAAACCTGGAAAAGAACAGGACAACTTATTAAACCTGGAAAAGTAAAGTACAAGATATTCTAGTGAAATAAATAATAAGAAATTTTTTACTTAAAATATTGCAGCTAAAAATAACGTTTGAATGCAATATTTTAAGTAATAATTTGATTTTTTTCCGTCAATAGAATATTATTTTGTCTTTTAATTTTCCAGGTTTCATAACTTGTCCTGTTCTTTTCGAGATCTAATTATAATCTGAAGAATATTACTTTTCATACGCTCATTTTTCTATGTAATAATGTATTGTTTGTAACTAATTATAACATTTTTTTTAGTGTTGTATTGTTAGTAATTTACTATTAAAATGTACTGTTGATTTTTATTTTAGAGCTCACTATTTGCACATAGTTTAGACCCTAACGAGTGCTACTACTCTGAATATAAATAAACCTGGAAACAACAACAATTAGGTAGTGGTTTCACGCTTTTGACATCTTGCAATCTCCCGATCAGAGGCTTTGCTGCCAAATGTAGTTTATCGTCATACCCAGGATCGTATTTAAAACTGGTCCTCAAATTATTTCAAGTTCTGCTTCAGAAGTATTTACAACTATCCGTAGATCCCGGCGTTGCTCGGGTGTAATAAAAGCTTTAAAACTAATCCATGGTCCTGGAGTTCAGACAGCCTAAAAAATATTTGTGTGAAGTTTGGTGAGAATCGAGTAAAAATTGTGGATTTGTATAAAGGAGATACAGACAGATAAACAGACGCATACACAAACATCTTGCCTTATATATATATATATATATATATATATATATATATATATATATATATATATATATAAATTTAGTATATCGAGGCAGCAAGTAATTTTCTAAATATATGCAATTAAATATAAGAGACAATGAATGTCTATTATGTTTAATCATGAGCCGTTCTAAACGTCGTATTTTTGCTTTAATTTCAGTTGAAATAAAGACAATTCTCCAACATTAATAAATAATTAATAAATAATTATCCAAATGTTGGAGAATTTTTGTCTTTATTTTCAACTGAAATTAAAGCAAAAATACGACGTTTAGAACGGCTCATGATTAAACATAATAGACATTCATTGTCTCTTATATTTAATAGCATATGTTTAGAAAATATATATATATATATATATTATTGATTTTCTGCACTATTATAAGAACTGCAACCTTGAAACTTCAGAATATCGTTTCTTATGTCTTTGTCTATGAGTGTATCAAATTTGATTAAAATCGGACCACTCCTTCTATAACCCGATTTTTTTCGATTATCGATTTTCGATATTTATCGGGGTACCTCGACACAAAACCAAGCTAAGAACACTGTGTAAATTTTTAATAAAATCGGTTCAGCCGTTTCGGAGTCTATAGGTAACGGACACACACACACACACAGGCACACACACACACACAACGTTTCATTTATAAATAAGTTTAGATAATAGTGTATGGTACATTATTGTTCAACTGGAATCTTTTGGAATGTAATTCTGTATTGAAAAAATGCTATGAAATTTGCTCTAACCCAATAATCTGTCTTTCGAAATCGCAGAGATATTATCAGTACATAAAATCGTGGAGACTTCAATGTGAAGATACGGTTCATGAAGTTGCAAGTGATCTCATTGATGAATCAAGTTTTTGGCCTTTTCAGTAGAAGCGTACAATAGATAATCAATAAGTCCCTGTGTAATATCAAGCTGTAAACGTTTAGATGGAAAACTATTTACACATTTCATCGGCGCATTGATGACGTCATGGGGAATTCATAGAATTTGTTTCTTTGTTTTACAAGAAGACCATCCGCATATATCAATTGTAGTGTGCATCTCACATACGAGAGAGTAGTGAAAGGTTGTCCAATAAACCTAGAAACGACTGAAAGAAAAAAATTAAAATAAAAAAAAGTCGTTTAATCAGATTTAGAGAACCAGTTTTTGTCGAGATATTTTCAGCACGCATATATATTCTTTGTTTGAAAAAAAAAATAGCTACCAAGTTTCAAGAAAAATCCGTTGCATCTCATCTCATCTCATCTCATCATTATCAGACCTTGGATTCGAATAATTTAAGAACTAGTGGTCGCTTTATTCATTGTGCCCTAAATGAAACTTCATGAAATCAGTGACTGGGTCTTGCCTTATTCTTCACGGCTTACGCATTTTTTGTTTATAAAATTAAGAGTAGCTTCTCACTTGATTATTGTCGTCCTAAAAGCTTTTTGTCTATCAAATTAGGAACTTTACAACTAAGTCTACATTGTCATTTCCTGCAATGCACAAAGTTGAATAGTATTTTTGAACAGTGGCTATCCTCTGTCTTTTCTACAAGTATTTTCATGGCACCTGCTTTAGCAAGCTTTTTCTCTGGTTCCCCTACCCCATGTATCTACTCGTGCTACTAGATTGGCATCAAGGCCCCACTCTTTTCTGTCGAAATAGCTGCCTCTTCTACTCTAACAGTTTCTTTTCTTGCACTTCCCGTTTGTGGAACGCCCTTCCATTTGCTTACTTCCCTGATAGCTGCAATCTCTAAAAGTTTAAATGCAACGTCAATTGCCATGTTCTATCTACTTGATTCCCATCTATCTCTTATCCTTTCTTCGGCATCCCCTGTACATTGATTTTTTTTCTCACTGTTACTTCTGGGCACCTTTGGCGTTTCTGCCTTGCTTGATTATAAAAAAATGAACAAAAAGTATTATTTTAAATTTAGTGGAGTTTTAGAATAAAGACTTCGTTCAAAAAAAAAAAAATTTCACGCACAAAAAAAATTTATTACGGCGTGTCCATAAAATCTCTTTAAAATTAAAACAGATATTACAGAAGTAAAAAAAAGATATTAAAATGTGGTCAGTCAGTTAAGTGCCATACGTGAAACACGCTTGGGCGATCATGTCTCGAAAGTGACATGACTGACTGGGCAGAAGATTATCCGGCAGTAGGTTGCCATTGCTTTCTGCGGTAGACTGGTTGCCAGCCAAAGCTATAGAACCCAATTTGTCCTGTTATTTAACCCATAACTGGAAGGAATAGACGGATTAATACCTTTCCCAAGGGTATTTGTGCGTAAGTGAATGCAATGAATTCAACTGGAATTTGAACTCGGCTCCTCGATTTCTCGTCCCGAGCCGATATCCACTGCACCACAACGCACATCCAGGAATGTGGTAATTGTTATAAATTGGGAATAAGATATTGAAGTTTCTTTAACAAATTTGATACAACCCCATATGGACACTATAATTTCACGAGACGTTACGCGATCAAGATTTCCCTCTGAAGTTCTTGATCGTTCACTTTATCCAACAAGGCCGAAAGTATAGGACACCAAATGAGGATCAAACTCACTACTCAATTGTAATGATTCTCTAGCGAAACAATCTTGCTAACATTACACAACACCAAGGTGTCCACCTAATTTTCTAAGTTGGATTTATTAACTCGTTCGTGTTGGTGCACTCACTGACATGTTTTGAGGCCCGAATCTATACGTTGTCTGTGAGGCTATCTTGTAGGTTAATCCTCGGAGCGGCTACTATTCTTGAAGTTCAGAGATGACACCAAATAGAAAACTTGCTTTGGCATATTTTACCAAGAACCCAGTAAATATTGGAGTCACCACAGATCAACTCTTTTTGAGACTATTCTGAGGAAGTTATGCCAGGATTCATCGAAAGCCACAATTAAACCACATTTCACAGTTCACTACTTTTCTCTTTGTTTCCTGTTTCTTAATACTTTGCTTAGCCTTTGGAAGGCATCTCCAGCATTCACTGCCATATAAGAGGACTGATATTACATAACAGTTCAGTACTCTTTTCTTTGTTTCTAATGAGATTTTCCTGTTTCTTAATACTTTGCTTAGCCTTTGGAAGGCATCTCCAGCATTCACTGCCATATAGGAGGACTGATATTACATAACAGTTCAGTACTCTTTTCTTTGTTTCTAATGTGATTTTCCTGTTTCTTAATACTTTGCTTAGCCTTTGGAAGGCATCTCCAGCATTCACTGCCATATAGGAGGACTGATATTACATTACAGTTCAGTACTCTTTTCTTTGTTTCTAATGAGATTTTCCTGTTTCTTAATACTTTGCTTAGCCTTTGGAAGGCATCTCCAGCATTCACTGCCATATAGGAGGACTGATATTACATTACAGTTCAGTTTTCTTTTCTTTGTTTCTAATGAGATTTTCCTGTTTCTTAATACTTTGCTTAGCCTTTGGAAGGCATCTCCAGCATTCACTGCCATATAGGAGGACTGATATTACATTACAGTTCAGTTTTCTTTTCTTTGTTTCTAATGAGATTTTCCTGTTTCTTAATACTTTGCTTAGCCTTTGGAAGGCATCTCCAGCATTCACTGCCATATAGGAGGACTGATATTACATTACAGTTCAGTACTCTTTTCTTTGTTTCTAATGAGATTTTCCTGTTTCTTAATACTTTGCTTAGCCTTTGGAAGGCATCTCCAGCATTCACTGCCATATAGGAGGACTGATATTACATAACAGTTCAGTACTCTTTTCTTTGTTTCTAATGAGATTTTCCTGTTTCTTAATACTTTGCTTAGCATTTGGAAAGCACCTCCAGCATTCACTGCCATATAGGAAGACTGATATTACATAACAGTTCAGTATTCTTTTCTTTGTTTCTAACGAGATTTTTCTGTTCGTTAATGTTCAGCAGGTATACAAAGACAGAAAGGGGCGTAAGACAAGGATGTGTCTTTTCACCGGATCTATTCAACTAGTATAACGAGACTATTCTGAGAACCGTAGATGTTATGCTAGGATTTGTCATCGAAGGCCACAATTTGAACAACGTAAGGTACGCAGATGGTATAGTGCCGATTGCAGACGCGGAAAGGAAACTACAAGACCCCCTACAGAAAGTAACTGAAGAGAGTGACAAAAAAGGACTGCAAATAAACTGCAAGAAAACCTAATGCATAATCGTCAGAAAAAAAGGGCAGCCCAAAATGCCAAATACAGGTCGGGGATACTAGAATCAAGCAAGTACAAAAATTTAAACAACTGGGAAGTGTTCCAATAGAAGACGGAAAGTGTGACACAGAGATCCGAAGTCTAATTGGAATGGCGAAGGAAGCATTCCAGAAGTTGAGTAAAGTATTAAGAAACAGGACAATTTCGCTAGAAACAAAGAAGAGAGTACTGAATTTCTATGTGATGTCAGTTCTTCAATATGGCAGTGAATATCATCGAAGATAAAGGAAAAACTTGAAGCAACTGAAATGTGGTTCTACTGAAGGATGCTGCGAATATCATGGATCGAGCATGTGAGCAATGAGGAGGTTTTGGAAAGGATTGAAACGAAAAGGAAATTAATACTAAGCATCAAGAAGAGGCAGCTAAAGTTCCTAAGACATGCAATGAGGAAGGAGGGCTTGGGGAACCTGTTACTAACAGGCCAGATAGAGGGGAAAAGAGATAGGGGAAAACAGCGGATAACATATTTGAAGGACCTGATCAGGTGGATGACGGAGCGAGTGTTGCGCGGTGTGACAGGAGAAAGCGTGCTAAGAGCCACCAAAGAAACGCCATACTCGCCTATGTCCTGAAAAAACAGGGCACAAAGAAGAAGATGATGATGAAGAAGAAGAAGTTCTTGGTAGATATTAAAATCGATTAATTTTCTAGCGTGAATTACAAGCTACAAAAAAAAATTCTCCATCTCTTCTCCCTTCAGCTAAGGGTTAAATAGCAGGAGAAATTGGATTCTATAGCCTTAGTTGGTAACCAGTGTACAGCAGAAAGAAATAACCTACAGCGGGATAGTCAATCATGTCTCGAAAGAATGATGATGACCCAAGCGTCTGATTTGTTATTAGGGTTGAATAACGGGAGAGAATGGGTCCTAAAGCCTTGGTTGGCTACAAGTCTAGCTCCGAAAGAAACGGCAAACTACTTCGGGAAAATCTTCTGCCTCGTCGGCCATGGATCGAAAGAGACAAGATCCCCCAATCGTGTATCACGTATCGCACTTAACTGACTGATTTGTTATAAGGGTTGAATAACAGGAGAGAATGGATCCTATAGCCTTGGTTGGCTACAAGTCTAGCGCCGAAAGAAACGGCAAGCTACTTTGATAAAATCTTCTGCCTCGTCGGTCATGGATCGTAAGTGACAAGATCGTTTGAGCGATCTTGTCACTTTCGTATGGCACTTAAATGACTGAAAATCAATTTTACAAATTAAATTTTTATGACGCCCCTAGAAGCTCATAGTTTCTAATTTAATTATATTGTAAAGAAAACACTGGAACTAGTAAAGATTTGATGTGGATTAATAATACAATGATAGAGAATACCCGTTGGATGTCCTCGCAGATTGTGTTAGCCTAAAGTCACAAGTCATCGTGAACGAGATTTGAGAATCATGGCCTTGTTCAGCCTGTTGTTCATGTTAGATAACGCATTCTCACACAGAAATAAGGTCTGCTCAGTGTAGTTACAGCATAAACCACAGTTGGGTTCTGTGGGTGTTGAACAATCACAAATGTGCTTGAGCAGGCGTCTGTGATGGGGATTAGCTAGCCGCCCTAGTAGTCAGCCGTCCTTGGATGCAAGTGGCCGGCCATACATAATAGAGAATACAGTAGTTCACTGTGGCAATGCGTACGAATCAGCGTCACGCTATGTGACTCATTTTATGACTATGAGCAGACGTTCCTACTTAAAGCAAATAGGCGAGTCTATGTTCAACTCAGAGTGAATGGGCGACAATTAGTGTAGAGAAGGTCGATCGTCTTTCTACGTAGCAGAAAAAATAAGATGAAAAATGTTTGTCGAATTTTGTTCAATGATTTTCTATAATTAGGGAAAAGTCACTGCATCTCCTCGGCCTCACTTTCTCATGTGGAACGACTACATTGAATCAATAGTTAAATCTACTGCTAGGAAGTTTAAGTCACTCTGTCTGGCCAGGAAGATTTTCTCATCAGAATCCATTTTGCACATATACAAATCTACCATCCGTCCGTGCATGGAATACTGCTGTCATATCTGATCACCGCGTCCCTGCAACTCATCTTGGGGTTATCGACAAAATTCAAAGGAAAAACTGCAATGTAATCAATCCTGCTTTGACAGCTCGACTCCAGTCATTTTCACACCGACTGGATGTGGCTTCCCTCTGTCTTTTCTACAAATATTTTCACGGCTCTGCTCCGACAAGCTTATCTCTCTGGTGTCCTCTCTACATGAATTTACTAGATTGGAAACTAGGTCCCACTTTTTTACAGTCAAAATAGTAAAATATAGCCGTCACCTCTATTCTCTCGGTTTTTTCTCGCAATTCCCGCCTGTGGAACTCCTTTCCGTACACTTGCTTCCCTGATAGCTACAATCTCCAAGAGTAAGTGAAACCTCAATTGCTATTTTTTTATCTTCCTGATTCCCATTTTTCTCTTACCCTGACCTAGACGCGCCCTGTATCTTGCTCTTCTTCCCTTTCGCTGTACTCTCACGTAACTCTCTTCACACCAGTGTTCCCATCCTTCTCCGACACCCCTGTATCCTATCCCTCTTTCTCTTAGCTCTCCTCTTCTGTAACCCCCTGCGCACCACTTGCAGTACTGTCTTGCTTGGGATGAAGGGATTAAAAAATGAATAAATAATTTCGAGAAATTCACATTTTGTCGGGTTATAAAGTTAAGCGTTTCCTGATGCGTTCATTTTATTGATTTTGTTTTCAGAACGTTCGTTGTCTGTGCGAGATTTCAAAAATCTATACCGTTAAGGATTGAGCATTTTGAAACAAGGACGAAGTAATTTTATTAGCGTACTTTCAAAAGGCTTTGTTAAAATGATTGATCAATAAGATTCATGATACGAATAAACAAAACAGGTCGAAACCTCTCGTACACATGAATTTTATAAATACGTTAAGTTTTTATTGCAATGCACGATGGAGACTTAAGCAAAAGCCAACTACTAAGAGAACAGAACCAAATATATTTATTCTAAAATGTAAAACAGGAAATGGGCTGTAAAAAAATAAATAATGATATAATATATAATCTCTTGTTGCCATATTAAATAAACAATGAAATATATCCATATATATGAGTGTGAGTGAATGTATTTAAGTAAAACAGAAATAGAAAAACACTACAGCAAAGTTTACATTAAAACTGAACTGATTTTTTATTGTCTGCTTTTCTCCATTTTTTATTCCATCTATTTGAGTAAAACAGAAATAGAAAAGAAATTACGGCAATGCGTAATGCATTGGATATCAGCTCGGAACGAGAAATTGGGGAACCGAGTTCGAATTCCAGCTGAATTCATTGCATTCACTTACACTCAAATACCCTTGGGAAATGTATTAATCCGTCCCTTCCTTCCAGTTATGGGTTAAATAACAGGACAGATTGGATTCTATAGCCTTGGTCGGCAACCAGTCTACCGAAGAAACAATGGTAACCGACTGCGGGATAATCTTTTGTTCAGTCAGTCATGTCTCTTTCGAGACATGATCGCCCAAGCGTGTATCACGTATGGCATTTAACTAACTGACTGATCAGTTTAAAACTGAACTGATTTTTTATTGTCTGCTTTTCTCCATTTTTTTACTCCATGTATTTGAGTAAAACAGAAATAGAAAAGACATTACAGCAATGTTTTCTTTAAAAGTGAACTGATTTTTTTATTGTCCGCTTTTCTCCATTTTTTTACTCCATGTATTTGCGTAAAACAGAAATACAAAAGACATTACAGCAATGTTTCCTTTAAAACTGAACTGATTTTTTATTGTCTGCTTTTCTCCATTTTTTACTCCATGTATTTGAGTAAAACAGAAATACAAAAGACATTACAGCAATGTTTCCTTTAAAACTGAACTGATTTTTTATTGTCTGCTTTTCTCCATTTTTTTACTCCATGTATTTGAGTAAAACAGAAATAGAAAAGACATTACAGCAATGTTTCCTTTAAAACTGAACTGATTTTTTATTGTCAGCTTTTCTCCATTTTTTTACTCCATGTATTTGAGTAAAACAGAAATAGAAAAGACATTACAGCAATGTTTCCTTTAAAAATGAGCTGATTTTTTATTGTCTGCTTTTCTCCATTTTTTATTCCATGTATTTGAATAAAACAGAAATAGAAAAGAAATTACGGCAATGCGTACTGCATTGGATATCAGCTCGGAACGAGAAATTGGGGAACCGAGTTCGAATTCCAGCTGAATTCATTGCATTCACTTACACTCAAATACCCTTGGGAAATGTATTAATACGTCCTTTCTTTCCAGTTATGGGTTAAATAACAGAACAGATTGGATTCTATAGCCTTGGTCGGCAATCACTCTACCGCAGAAAACAATGGCAACCTACTGCGGGATAATCTTTTTGTTCAGTCAGTCATGTCTCGAAAGAGACATGATCGCCCAAGCGTGTATCACGTATGGCATTTAACTAACTGACTGATCAGTTTAAAACTGAACTGATTTTTTATTGTCTGCTTTCCTCCATTTTTTTTACTCCATGTATTTGAGTAAAACAGAAATACAAAATACATTACAGCAATGTTTCCTCTAAAACTGAACTGATTTTTTATTGTCTGCTTTCCTCCAGTTTTTACTCCGTTCACTGTACTTCATTCAATTTAAATTTTAGCCGCTAGGGCACTATTTTTCTAAATTATTTCACCCCATGCAAGGCAGTGTTTACGGTCATAACTCGTTGAATACAGCGGTTCTCGTTCGATCACCGAAGATAAGCAACATTGAGCCTAGTCAGTACTTAGATGGGTGACCGCTTGGGAATACCAGGTGCTGTAAGCGTTTATTGACGGATGTGCGTTGTGGTGCAGTGGATATCGGCTCGGAAAGAGAAATCGGTGAGCCGAGTTCGAAATCCAGTTGAATGCCCTGCATTCACTTACGCGCTAATACCCTTGAGAAATGTATTAATCCGTCCCTTCCTTCCAGTTATGGGTTAAATAACAGGACTGATTGGGTTCTATAGCCTTGGCTGGAAACCAGTCTACCACAGTAGGTATTGGCAACATGTTCCGGGATAATTTAAAAATGCCTGTGGCCTATACGGGATTGGACTTGGGACCCTGCCCTTAAAAAATTAAATGAATCTTTCTCCATCGCTTGGGAGGAAGCCAGCTCAACACGACTAGGGTGAATGCAGCTTGCATATGCAAGGCAGTAAAGCCACAAAGACGCAGCCGATTACTGAGTGTAAAATATTAAGAAAAAAGAATCATTATTAAAGAGGAATAAAAATATTGGATTAACGAGGAAGATAAAGGATGACGATTGACATTGCATTTAAATTTTTGAAAGTTAAAGTTTAGTGGAAAGCAAGAAGCTGGAAAAGAGTTCCACAAGCGAGAGAAGAAACTGTTAGCATAGGACTTATAATAATATGAGAAGAAGAAAACATAATTAAGGAGAGAGAACAATAAAAGAAGAGGAATTAAGAAGACAGAGGATAATGATTGACATTGCATTTAAATTTTTGAAGATCAAAGTTGAGTGAAAAGCAAGAAGCCGGAAGAGAGTTCCACAAGCGAGAGAAGAAACTTTTAGCATAGGACATATAATCATATGAGAAGAAGAAAACATAATTAAGGAGAGAGAACAATAAAAGAACAGGAATTAAGAAGACAGAGGATAACGATTGACATTGAATTTAAATGTTTGAAGATCAAAGTTGAGTGGAAAGCAAGAAGCCGGAAGAGAGTTCCACAAGCGAGAGAAGAAACTGTTAGCATAGGACTTATAATAATATGAGAAGAAGAAAACATAATTAAGGAGAGAGAACAATAAAAGAACAGGAATTAAGAAGACAGAGGATAATGATTGACATTGAATTTAAATGTTTGAAGATCAAAGTTGAGTGGAAAGCAAGAAGCTGGAAGAGAGTTCCATAATTGAGAGAAGAAACTGTTAGCATAGGACTTATAATAATATGAGAAGAAGAAAACATAATTAAGGAGAAAGAACATTAAAAGAACAGGAATTAAGAAGACAGAGGATAACGATTGACATTGCATTTAAACTTTTGAAGATCAAAGTTGAGTGGAAAGCAAGAAGCTGGAAGAGAGTTCCATAATTGAGAGAAGAAACTGTTAGTATAGGACTTATAATAATATGAAGAAGAAAACATAATTAAGGAGAGAGAACAATAAAAGAACAGGAATTAAGAAGACAGAGGATAATGATTGACATTGAATTTAAATGTTTGAAGATCAAAGTTGAGTGGAAAATGCGGAAGAGGTTCCACAAGCGAAAGAAGAAACTGTTAGCATAGGACTTATAATAATATGAGAAAGAAGAAAACATAATTAGGAAAACAATAAAAAGAACAGGAATTAAGAAGACAGAGGATAATGATTGACATTGAATTTAAATGTTTGAAGATCAAAGTTAGTGGAAAGCAAAAGCCGGAAGAGAGTTCCACAAGCGAGAGAAGAAACTGTTAGCATAGGACTTATAATAATATGAGAAGAAGAAAACATAATTAAGGAGAGAACAATAAAAGAACTAAAGATTAAGAAGACAGAGGATAATGATTGACATTGAATTTAAATGTTTAAAGATCAAGTTAGTGGAAAGCAAGAAGTTGGAAGAGAGTTCCATAATTGAAGAGAAGAAACTGTTAGCATAGGACTTATAATAATATTGAAGAAAACATAATTAAGGAGAAGACAAATAAAAGAACAGGAATTAAGAAGACAGAGGATAATGATTGACATTGAATTTAAATGTTTAAAGATCAAAGGATGAGGAGTGGAAAGCAAGAAGCTGGAAGAGAGTTCATAATTGAGAGAAGAAACTGTTAGCATAGGACTTATAATAATATGAGAAGAAGAAAAACATAATTGAGGAGAGAGAACAATAAAAGAACAGGAATTAAGAAGACAGGGTAATGATTGACATTGCATTTAAACTTTTTGAAGATCAAAGTTGAGTGGAAGCTTAAAGCTGGAAGAGTTCCATAATTGAGAGAAGAAGCATTAGCATAGGACTTATAATAATATGAGAAGAGAAAACATAGTGGAGAAAACGATGTCAAAAAGAACAGGAATTAAGAAGACAGAGGATAACGATTGACATTACATTTAAACTTTTGAAGATCAAAGTTGAGTGGAAAGCAAGCTGGAAGAGAGTTCCATAATTGAGAGAAGAAAACATTAGCATAGGACTTTATAATAATAAGAAGAAAACATAATTGGGAGAGAGAACAATAAAAGAACAGGAATTAAGAAGACAGAGGATAATGATTGACATTGAATTTAAATGTTTGAAGATCAAAAGTTGAGTGGAAAGCAAGAAGCCGGAAGAGTTCCACAAGCGAGAGAAGAAACTGTTAGCATGATTTATAATAATATGAGAAGAGAAAACATAATTAAGGAGAGAGAACAATAAAACAGGAATTAAGAAGACAGAGGATAATGATTGACATTGAATTTAAATGTTTAAAGATCAAAGTTGAGTGGAAAGCAAGAAGCTGAAGTTCATAATTGAGAGAAGAAACTGTTAGCATAGGACTTATAACAATATGAGAAGAAAACATAATTAAGGAGAGAGAACAATAAAAGAACATGAATTAAAGACAGAGGATAATGATTGACATTGAATTTAAATGTTTGAAGATCAAAAGTTAGTGTAAACAGAAGCCGGAAGAGAGTTCTAAGAAGCGAGAGAAGAAACTGTTAGCATAGGACTTATAATAATATGAGAAGAAGAAAACATAATTAAGGAGAAGAGAACAATAAAAGAACAGGAATTAAGAAGACAGAGGATAATGATTGACATTGAATTTAAATGTTTAAAGATCAAAGTTGAGTGGAAAGCAAGAAGCTGGAAAGTTCCATAATTGAGAGAAGAAACTGTTAGCATAGGACTTATAATATGAGAAAGAAGAAAACATAATTAAGGAGAGAGAACAATAAAAGAACAGGAATTAAGAAGACAGAGGATAATGATTGACATTGAATTTAAATGTTTGAAGATCAAGATTGAGTGGAGAAACAGAAATAGGAAGAGAGTTCCACAAGCGAGAGAGAAGAAACTGTTAGCATAGGATTTATAATATGAGAAGAAGAAAACATAATTAAGGAGAGAGAACAATAAAGGAACAGGAATTAAGAAGACAGAGGATAATGATTGACATTGAATTTAAATGTTTAAAGATCAAAGTTGAGTGGAAAGCAAGAAGCTGGAAGAGAGTTCCATAATTGGGAAAGAAAAACTGTTAACATGGACTTATAATAATGAGAAGAAGAAAACATAATTAAGGAGAGAGAACAATAAAAGAACAGGAATTAAGAAGACAGAGGATAATGATTGACATTGAATTTAAATGTTTGAAGATCAAAGTTGAGTGGAAAGCAAGAAGCTGGAAGAGAGTTCATAATTGAGAGAAGAAACTGTTAGCATAGGACTTATAATAATATGAGAAGAAGAAAACATAATTAAGGAGAGAGAACAATAAAGCAGAATTAAGAAGACAGAGGAAAATGATTGACATTGAATTTAAATGTTTAAAGATCAAAGTTGAGTGGAAAGCAAGAAGCTGGAAGAGAGTTCCATAATTGAGAGAAGAAACTGTTAACATAGGACTTATAATAATATGAGGAAAGCAATTAAGGAGAGAGAACAATAAAACAAAGTTAAGAGAAGACAGAGGATAATGATTGACATTGCATTTAAACTTTTGAAGATCAAGGATTGAGTGGAAAGCAAGAAGCTGGAAGAGGAAGTTCCATATTGAGAGAAGAAACTGTTAGCATAGGACTTATAATAATATGAGAAGAAGAAAACATAATTAAGGAGAAAGAACATTAAAAGAGCAAGGAATTAAGAAGACAGAGGATAACGATTGACATTGCATTAAACTTTTGAAGATCAGAGATTGAGTGGAAAGCAAGAAGCTGGAAGAGAGTTCCATAATTGAGAGAAGAAACTGTTAGCATAGGACTTATAATAATATGAGAAGAAGAAAACATAATTAAGGAGAAGAACAATAAAAGAACAGGAATTAAGAAGACAGAGGATAATGATTGACATTGAATTTAAATGTTTGAAGATCAAAGTTGAGTGGAAAGCAAGAAGCGGAAGAGAGTTCCACAAGCAGAGAAGAAACTGTTAGCATAGGACTTATAATAACATCAACGAAGGAAGAAGAAAACATAATTAAAGGAGAGAGAGAACAATAAAAGAACAGGAATTAAGAAGACAGAGGATAATGATGGTAACTTTAAACTTTTGAAGATCAAGTTGAGTGGAAAGCAAGAAGCTGGTAGAGAGTTCCATAATTGAGAGGAGAAACTGTTAGCATAGGACTTATAATAATATGAGAAGAAGAAAACATAATTAAGGAGAAAGAACATTAAAAGAACAGGAATTAAGAAGACAGAGGATAACGATTGATATTGCATTTAAACTTTTGAAGATCAAAGTTGAGTGGAAAGCAAGAAGCTGGAAGAGAGTTCCATAATTGAGAGAAGAAACTGTTAGCATAGGACTTATAATAATATGAGAAGAAGAAAACATAATTAAGGAGAGAGAACAATAAAAGAACAGGAATTAAGAAGACAGAGGATAATGATTGACATTGAATTTAAATGTTTGAAGATCAAAGTTGAGTGGAAAGCAAGAAGCCGGAAGAGAGTTCCACAAGCGAGAGAAGAAACTGTTAGCATAGGACTTATAATAATATGAGAAGAAGAAAACATAATTAAGGAGAGAGAACAATAAAAGAACAGGAATTAAGAAGACAGAGGATAATGATTGACATTGAATTTAAATGTTTGAAGATCAAAGTTGAGTGGAAAGCAAGAAGCCGGAAGAGAGTTCCACAAGCGAGAGAAGAAACTGTTAGCATAGGATTTATAATAATATGAGAAGAAGAAAACATAATTAAGGAGAGAGAACAATAAAAGAACAGGAATTAAGAAGACAGAGGATAATGATTGACATTGAATTTAAATGTTTAAAGATCAAAGTTGAGTGGAAAGCAAGAAGCTGGAAGAGAGTTCCATAATTGAGAGAAGAAACTGTTAGCATAGGACTTATAATAATATGAGTAGAAGAAAACATAATTAAGGAGAGAGAACAATAAAAGTACAGGAATTAAGAAGACAGAGGATAATGATTGACATTGAATTTAAATGTTTGAAGATCAAAGTTGAGTGGAAAGCAAGAAGCTGGAAGAGAGTTCCATAATTGAGAGAAGAAACTGTTAGCATAGGACTTATAATAATATGAGAAGAAGAAAACATAATTAAGGAGAGAGAACAATAAAAGAACAGGAATTAAGAAGACAGAGGATAATGATTGACATTGAATTTAAATGTTTAAAGATCAAAGTTGAGTGGAAAGCAAGAAGCTGGAAGAGAATTCCATAATTGAGAGAAGAATCTGTTAGCATAGGACTTATAATAATATGAGAAGAAGAAAACATAATTAAGGAGAGAGAACAATAAAAGAACAGGAATTAAGAAGACAGAGGAAAATGATTGACATTGAATTTAAATGTTTAAAGATCAAAGTTGAGTGGAAAGCAAGAAGCTGGAAGAGAGTTCCATAATTGAGAGAAGAAACTGTTAGCATAGGACTTATAATAATATGAGAAGAAGAAAACATAATTAAGGAGAGAGAACAATAAAAGAACAGGAATTAAGAAGACAGAGGATAATGATTGACATTGAATTTAAATGTTTGAAGATCAAAGTTGAGTGGAAAGCAAGAAGCCGGAAGAGAGTTCCACAAGCGAGAGAAGAAACTGTTAGCATAGGACTTATAATAATATGAGAAGAAGAAAACATAATTAAGGAGAGAGAACAATAAAAGAACAGGAATTAAGAAGACAGAGGATAATGATTGACATTGCATTTAAACTTTTGAAGATCAAAGTTGAGTGGAAAGCAAGAAGCTGGAAGAGAGTTCCATAATTGAGAGAAGAAACTGTTAGCATAGGACTTATAATAATATGAGAAGAAGAAAACATAATTAAGGAGAAAGAACATTAAAAGAACAGGAATTAAGAAGACAGAGGATAACGATTGACATTGCATTTAAACTTTTGAAGATCAAAGTTGAGTGGAAAGCAAGAAGCTGGAAGAGAGTTCCGTAATTGAGAGAAGAAACTGTTAGCATAGGACTTATAATAATATGAGAAGAAGAAAACATAATTAAGGAGAGAGAACAATAAAAGAACAGGAATTAAGAAGACAGAGGATAATGATTGACATTGAATTTAAATGTTTGAAGATCAAAGTTGAGTGGAAAGCAAGAAGCCGGAAGAGAGTTCCACAAGCGAGAGAAGAAACTGTTAGCATAGGACTTATAATAATATGAGAAGAAGAAAACATAATTAAGGAGAGAGAACAATAAAAGAACAGGAATTAAGAAGACAGAGGATAATGATTGACATTGAATTTAAATGTTTGAAGATCAAAGTTGAGTGGAAAGCAAGAAGCCGGAAGAGAGTTCCACAAGCGAGAGAAGAAACTGTTAGCATAGGACTTATAATAATATGAGAAGAAGAAAACATAATTAAGGAGAGAGAACAATAAAAGAACAGGAATTAAGAAGACAGAGGATAATGATTGACATTGAATTTAAATGTTTGAAGATCAAAGTTGAGTGGAAAGCAAGAAGCCGGAAGAGAGTTCCACAAGCGAGAGAAGAAACTGTTAGCATAGGACTTATAATAATATGAGAAGAAGAAAACATAATTAAGGAGAGAGAACAATAAAAGAACAGGAATTAAGAAGACAGAGGATAATGATTGACATTGCATTTAAACTTTTGAAGATCAAAGTTGAGTGGAAAGCAAGAAGCAGGAAGAGAGTTCCATAATTGAGAGGAAGAAACTGTTAGCATAGGACTTATAATAATATGAGAAGAAGAAAACATAATTATGAGAGAACACCAAAAGAACAGGAATTAAGAAGGCAGAGGAAAATGATTGACATTGAATTTAAATGTTTGGGAAGATCAAAGCCGAGGAAAGCAAGAAGTCAAAGAGAGTTCATAATTGAGAGAAGAAACTGTTAGCATAGGACTTATAATAATATGAGAAGAAGAAAACATAATTAAGGAGAGAGAACAATAAAAGAACAGGAATTAAGAAGACAGAGGATAATGATTGACATTGCATTTAAACTTTTACATCAGTTGAGTGGAAAGCAAGAAGTTGGAAGAGAGTTCCATAATTGGAGAGAAGAAACTGTTAGCATAGGACTTATAATAATATGAGAAGAAGAAAAACATAATTATGAGAAAGAACATTAAAAGAACAGGAATTAAGTAAGACAGAGGATAACGATTGATACTGTATTTAAACTTTTGAAGATCAAAGTTGAGTGGAAAGCAAGAAGCTGGAAGAGAGTTCTATAATTGAGAGAAGAAACTGTTAGTACAGGACTTATAATAATATGAGAAGAAGAAAACATAATTAAGGAGAGAGAGAACAATAAAAGAACAGGAATTAAGAAGACAGAGGATAATGATTGACATTGAATTTAAATGTTTGAAGATCATGCTGAGTGGAAAGCAAGAAGCCGGAAGAGAGTTCCACAAGCGAGAGAAGAAACTGTTAGCATAGATCTCATAATAATATGAGAAGAAGAAAACATAATTAAGGAGAGAGAAACAATAAAAGAAACAGAACAAGAAGACAGATACAACAGATTATTACTGAATTTAAATGTTTGAAGATCAAAGCAGAGTGGAAAGCAAGAAGCCGGAAGAGAGTTCCACAAGCGAGAGAAGAAACCGTTAGCATAGGACTTATAATAATATGAGAAGAAGAAAACATAATTAAGGAGAGAGAACACAAAAGAACAGAATTAAGAAGACAGAGGATAATGATTGACATTGAATTTAAATGTTTGAAGATCAAAGTTGAGGGAAAAGAAGTCGGAAGAGAGTTCCACAAGCGACAGAAGAAACTACAGTATAGACTTATAATAATATGAGAAGAAGAAAACATAATTAAGAGAGAATAAGAAAGAACAGGAATTAAGAAGACAGAGGATAATGATTGACATTGCATTTAAACTTTTGAAGATCAAAGTTGAGGAAAGCAAGAAGCTGGAAGAGAGTTCTATAATTGAGAGAAGAAACTGTTAGTATTAGACTTATAATAATATGAGAAGAAGAAAACATAATTAAGGAGAGAGAACAATAAAAGAACAGGAATTAAGAAGACAGGAGAAAAAAATGATTGACATTGAATTCTAATGTTTAAAGATCAAAGTTGAGTGGAAAGCAAGAAGCTGGAAGAGAGTCTCCATAATTGAGAGAAGAAACTGTTAGCATAGGACTTATAATAATACAGAGAAGAAGAAAACATAATTAAGGAGAGAAACTGGCCAAAGAACAGGAATTAAGAAGACAGAGGATAATGATTGACATTGGAATTTAAATGTTTGAAGATCAAAAGAGGAAAGCAAGAAGCCGGAAGAGAGTTCCACAGCGAGAGAAGAAAACTGTTAGCATAGGACTTATAATAATATGAGAAGAATAGAAAACATAATTAAGAGAGAACAATAAAAGAACAGGAATTAAGAAGACAGAGGATAATGATTGACATTGAATTTAAATGTTTGAAGATCAAAGTTGAGTGGAAAGCGTAGTCGGAAGAGAGTTCCAAGGCGAGAGAAGAAACTGTTAGCATAGGATTTATAATAATATGAGAAGAAGAAAACATAATTAAGGAGACAGAACAATAAAAGAACAGGAATTAAGAAGACAGAGGATAATGATTGACATTGAATTTAAATGTTTAAAGATCAAAGTTGAGTGGAAAGCAAGAAGCTGGAAGAGAGTTCCATAATTGAGAGAAGAAACTGTTAGCATAGGACTTATAATAATATGAGAAGAAGAAAACATAATTAAGGAGAGAGAACAATAAAAGAACAGGAATTAAGAAGACAGAGGATAATGATTGACATTGAATTTAAATGTTTGAAGATCAAAGTTGAGTGGAAAGCAAGAAGCCGGAAGAGAGTTCCACAAGCGAGAGAAGAAACTGTTAGCATAGGACTTATAATAATATGAGAAGAAGAAAACATAATTAAGGAGAGAGAACAATAAAAGAACAGCAATTAAGAAGACAGAGGATAATGATTGACATTGAATTTAAATGTTTAAAGATCAAAGTTGAGTGGAAAGCAAGAAGCTGGAAGAGGACCATAATTGAGAGAAAGAAACTGTTAGCATAGGACTTATAATAATATGAGAAGAAGAAAAACATAATTAAGGAGAGAGAACAATAAAAGAACAGGAATTAAGAAGACAAAGGATAATGATTGACATTGAATTTAAATGTTTAAAGATCAAAGTTGAGTGGAAAGCAAGAAGCTGGGAAGAGGATTCCATAATTATGAGAGAAGAACCTGTTAGCATAGGACTTATAATAATATGAAAAACATAATTAAGGAGAAGAGAACAATAAAAGAACAGGAATTAAGAAGACAGAGGATAATGATTGACATTGCATTTAAACTTTTGAAGATCAAAGTTGAGTGGAGAAGCAAGAAGCTGGAAGAGAGTTCCATAATTGAGAGAAAAGAAACTGTTAGCATAGGACTTATAATAATATGAGAAGAAAGAAAAACATAATTAAGGAGAAGAAAAGAACATTAAAAGAACGAGAATTAAGAAGACAGAGGATAACGATTGACATTGCATTTAAACTTTTGAAGATCAAAGTTAGTGGAAAGCAAGAAGCTGGAAGAGAGTTCCATAATTGAGAGAAGAAACTGTTAGCACTTAAGGACTTATAATAATATGAGAAGAAGAAAACATAATTAAGGAGAGAGAACAATAAAAGAACAGGAATTAAGAAGACAGAGGATAATGATTGACATTGAATTTAAATGTTTGAAGATCATAAAGTTGAGTGGAAAGCAGAAGCCGGAAGAGGTTCACACAAGCGAGAGAAGAAACTGTTAGCATAGGATTTATAATAATATGAGAAAAGAGAGAAGAAAACATAATTAAGGAGAAGAGAACAATAAAACAGGAATTAAGAAGACAGAAGAGGATAATGATTGACATTGAATTTAAATGTTTAAAGATCAAAGTTGAGTGGAAAGCAAGAAGCTGGAAGAGAGTTCCATAATTGAGAGAAGAAACTGTTAGCATAGGACTTATAATAATATGAAGAAGAAAACATAATTAAGGAGAGAGAACAATAAAAAGAACAGGAATTAAGAAGACAGAGGATAATGATTGACATTGAATTTAAATGTTTGAAGATCAAGTTGAGTGGAAAGCAAGAAGCCGGAAGAGAGTTCCACAAGCGAGAGAAAAACTGTTAGCATAGGACTTATAATAATATGAGAAGAAGAAAACATAATTAAGGAGAGAGAACAATAAAAGAACGGAATTAAGAAGACAGAGGATAATGATTGACATTGCATTTAAACTTTTGAAGATCAAGTTGAGTGGAAAGCAAGAAGCTGGAAGAGAGTTCCATAATTGAGAGAAGAAACTGTTAGCATAGGACTTATAATAATATGAGAAGAAGAAAACATAATTAAGGAGAAAGAACATTAAAAGAACAGAATTAAGAAGACAGAGGATAACGATTGACATTGCATTTAAACTTTTGAAGATCAGGGATTGAGTGGAAAGCAAGAAGCTGGAAGAGAGTTCCGTAATTGAGAGAAAGAAACTGTTAGCATAGGACTTATAATAATATGAGAAAGAAGAAAGAAACATAATTAAGGAGAGAGAACAATAAAAGAACAGGAATTAAAAGAAGACAGAGGATAATGATTGACATTGAATTTAAATGTTTGAAGATCAAGTTGAGTGGAAAGCAAAAATAGGAAGAGAGTTCCACAAGCGAGAGAAGAAACTGTTAGCATAGGACTTATAATAATATGAGGAAAGAGAAAACATAATTAAGGAAGAGAACAATAAAAGAACAGGAATTAAGAAGACAGAGGATAATGATTGACATTGCATTTAAACTTTTTGAAGATCAAAGTTGGGTGGAAAGCAAGCTGGAAGAGAGTTCATAATTGAGAGAAGAAACTGTTAGCATAGGACTTATAATAATATGAGAAGAAGAAAACATAATTAAGGAGAGAGAACAATAAAAGAACAGGAATTAAGAAGGCAGAGGAAAATGATTGACATTGAATTTAAATGTTTAAAGATCAAAGTTGAGTGGAAAAGCAAGAAGCTGGAAGAGAGTTCCATAATTGAGAGAAGAAACTGTTAGCATAGGACTTATAATAATATGAGAAGAAGAAAACATAATTAGAGGAGAAAGAACGTTAAAACAGAATTAAGAAGACAGAGGATAACGATTGACATTGCATTTAAACTTTTGTGAAGATCAAAGTTGAGTGGAAAGCAAGAAGCTGGAAGAGAGTTCCATAATTGAGAGAAGAAACTGTTAGCATAGGACTTATAATAATATGAGAAGAAGAAAACATAATTAAGGAGAAGAACAATAAAAGAACAGGGAATTAGAAGACAGAGGATAATGATTGACATTGAATTTAAATGTTTGAAGATCAAAGGATTGAGTGGAAAGCAAGAAGCCGGAAGAGAGTTCCACAATAAAGAGAAGAAACTGTTAGCATAGGATTTATAATAATATGAGAAGAAGAAAACATAATTAAGGAGAGAGAACAATGAAACAAAATTAGAAGACAGAGGATAATGATTGACATTGAATTTAAATGTTTAAAGATCAAAAGTTAATTGGAAAAGCAAGAAGCTGGAAGAGAGTTCCATAATTGAGAAAAACCTTGTGTATAGGACTTATAATAATATGAAGAAGAAAACATAATTGAGGAGAGAGAACAATAAAAGAACAGGAATTAAGAAGACGAGAGACAGTTGTGGTTAAATGTTTGAAGATCAAAGTTGAGTGGAAAGCAAGAAGCCGGAAGAGAGTTCCACAAGCGAGAGAAGAAACTGTTAGCATAGGACTTATAATAATATGAGAAGAAGAAAACATAATTAAGGAGAAGAGAACAATAAAGAACAGGAATTGAAGACAGAGATGGCGATTGACATTTACATTTAAACTTTTGAAGATCAAGTTGAGTGGAAAGCAAGCTGGAAGAGAGTTCATAATTGAGAGAAGAAACTGTTAGCATAGGACTTATAATAATATGAGAAGAAGAAAAACATAATTAAGGAGAAAAGAATATTAAAAGAACAGGAATTAAGAAGACAGAGGATAACAGATAGCATTGACTAAACTTTTGAAGATCAAGTTGGTGAAGCAAGAAGCTGGAAGAGAGTTCATATTGAGGAAAACTGTTAGCATAGGACTTATAATAATATGAGAAAACATAATTAGGGAGAGAACAATAAAAGAACAGAATTAAGAGGCAGAGGATAATGATTGACATTGAATTTAAATGTTTGAAGATCAAAGTTAGTGGAAAGCAAGAAGCCGGAAGAGGTCCCACAGCAAAGAAGAAACTGTTAGCATAGGACTTATAATAATATGAGAAGAAGAAAACATAATTAAGGAGAGAGAACAATAAGAGAACAGAGTTAAAGAAGACAGAGGATAATGATTGACATTGCATTTAAACTTTTGAAGATCAAAGTTGAGTGGAAAGCAAGAAGCTGGAAGAGGACTATAATTGAAGAAGAAACTGTTAGCATAGGACTTATAATAATGAGAAAGAGAAAACATAATTAAGAGGGAGAAGGCTTTCAATAAAAAGAACAGGAATTAAGAAGGCAGAGGAAAATGATTGACATTGAATTTAAATGTTTAAAAGATCAAGATTGAGTGGAAAGCAAGAGAAGCTGGAAGAGAGTTCCATAATTGAGAGAAAAACTGTTAGCATAGGACTTATAATAATATGAGAAGAAAGAAAACATAATTAAGGAGAGAGAACAATAAAGAGCAAGGAATTAAGAAGGCAGAGGAAAATGATTGACATTGAATTTAAATGTTTAAAGATCAAAGTTAAAATTGGAAAGCAAGAAGCTGGAAGAGATTTCCATAATTGAGAGAAGAAACTGTTAGCATAGGACTTATAATAATATGAGAAGAAGAAAACATAATTAAGGAGAGAGAACAATAAAAGAACAGGAATTAAGAAGACAGAGGATAATGATTGACATTGAATTAAATGTTTATGAAGATCAAAGTTGAGTGGAAAGCAGAAGCCAGGAAGGAGTTCCACAAGCGAGAGAAGAAACTGTTAGCATAGGACTTATAATAATATGAGAAGAAGAAAAACACCATTAAGGAGAAGAACAATAAAGGAGTAGAATTAAGAAGACAGAGGATAATGATTGACATTGCATTTAAACTTTTTGATCAAAGTTAGATGGAAATAAGAAGCTGGAAGAGAGGCCATAATTGGAAAACTGTTAGCATAGGACTTATAATAATATGAGAAAGAAGAAAACATAATTAAGGAAAGAACATTAAAAGAACAGGAATTAGAATAGAGGATAACGATTGACATTGCATTTAAACTTTTGAAGATCAAGTTGAGTGGAAAGCAAACTGGGAAGAGAGTTCACGTAATTGAGAGAAGAAACTGTTAGCATAGGACTTATAATAATATGAGAAGAAAGAAAACATAATTAAGGGAGAGAGAACAATAAAGAACAGGAATTAAGAAGACAGAGGATAATGATTGACATTGAATTTAAATGTTTGAAGATCAAAGTTGAGTGGAAAGCAAGAAGCCAGAGAGTTCCACAAGCGAGAGAAACTGGTAACTGGACTTGCATATCAGCAGAAGAAGAAAACATAATTAAGGAGAAGAACAATAAAAGAACAGGAATTAAGAAGACAGAGGATAATGATTGACATTGCATTTAAACTTTTGAAGATCAAAGTTGAGTGGAAAGCAAGAAGCTGGAGAGAGTTCCATAATTGAGAGAAGAAACTGTTAGCATAGGACTTATAATAATATGAGAAGAAGAAAACATAATTAAGGAAGAGAACAATAAAAGAACAGGAATTAAAGAAGGCAGAGGAAAATGATTGACATTGAATTTAAATGTTTAAAGATCAAAGTTGAGTGGAAAGCAAGAAGCTGGAAGAAAGTTCTATTGAGAGAAACATTATGCAGGACTAATAATAAGAAGAAGAAAACATAATTAAGGAGAGAGAACAATAAAAGAACAAGAATTAAGAAGACAGAGGATAATGATTGACATTGCATTTAAACTTTTGAAGATCAAAGTTGAGTGGAAAGCAAGAAGCTGGAAGAGTTCCATAATTGAGAGAAGAAACTGTTAGCATGGGACTTATAATAATATGAGAAAAGAAAACATAATTAGAGAAGAACATTAAAGAATGAGGAATTAAGAAGACGAAAAGGATAACAGGAGATTGACATTGCATTTAAACTTTTTGAAGATCAAGTTGAGTGGAAAGCAAGAAGCTGGAAGAGAGTTCCATAATTGAGAGAAGAAACTGGCATAGGACTTATAATAATATGAGAAGAAGAAAACATAAATTAAGGAGAAGACAATAAAAGAACAGGAATTAAGAAGACAGAGGATAATGATTGACATTGAATTTAAATGTTTGAAGATCAAAGTTGAGTGGAAAGCAAAGAGCGGAAGAGATTCCCACAAGCGAGAAGAAACTGTTGCCCTTAGGATTTATAATAATGTAAGAAGAAGAAAACATAATTAAGGAAGATATTAAAAGAACAGGAATTAAAGAAGACAGAGGGTAATGATTGACATTGAATTTAAATGTTTAAAGATCAAAGTTAAGTGGAAAGCGTTATAAGCTGGAAGAGAGTTTCATAATTGAGAGAAGAAACTGTTAGCATAGGACTTATAATAATATGAGAAGAAGAAAACATAATTAAGTGGTTAGAAAGAAATAAAAGAAACAGGAATTAAGAAGACAGAGGATAACGATTGGATATTGCATTTAAACTTTTGAAGATCAAAGGAGGAAAGTACAAGCTGGAAGAGAGTTCCGTAATTGAGAGAAGAAACTGTTAGCATAGGACTTATAATAATATGAGAAGAAGAAAACATAATTAAGAGAGAGAACAATAAAAGAACAGGAATTAAGAAGACAGAGGATAATGATTGACATTGAATTTTAAATGTTTGAAGATCAAAGTGAGGGAAAGCAAGAAGTCGGAAGAGAGTTCCACAAGCGAGAGAAGAAACTGTTAGCATAGGACTTATAATAATATGAGAAGAAGAAAACATAATTAAGGAGAGAGAACAATAAAAGAACAGGAATTAAGAAGACAGAGGATAAATACTGATACGAATTTAAATGCTTGAAGATCAAAAAGTTGTTGAAAGCTAAGAAGCCGGAAGAGAGTTCCACAAGCGAGAGAAGAAACTGTTAGCATAGGACTTTATAATAATATGAGGAAGAAAACATAATTAAGGAGAGAGAACAATAAAAGAACAGGAATTAAGAAGACAGAGGATAATGATTAGACATTGAATTTAAATGTTTGAAGATCAAAGTTGAGTGGAAAGCAAGAAGCTAAAGAGAGTTCCACAAGCGAGAGAAGAAACTGTTACATATAGGACTTATAATAATATGAGAAGAAAACATAATTATGAGAGAGAACACAAAAGGAACAGGAATTAAGAAGACAGAGGATAATGATTGATATTGTATTCAAAACCCTTTGAAGATCAAAGTTGAGTGGTGCCAAATAGTTGGAAGAGAGTCTCATAATTGAGAGAAGAAACTGTTAGCATAGGACTTATAATAATAAGGAGAAGAAGAAGAAGATAATTAAGGAGAGAGAACAATAAAAGAACAGGAATTAAGAAGGCAGAGGAAAATGATTGACATTGAATTTAAATGTTTAAAGATCAAAGTTGAGTGGAAAGCAAGAAGCTGGAAAGAGTTCCATAATTGAGAGAAGAAACTGTTAGCATAGGACTTATAATAATATGAGAAGAAGAAAACATAATTAAGGAGAGAGAAATAATAAAAGAACAGGAATTAAGAAGACAGAGGATAATGATTGACATTGCATTTAAACTTTTGAAGATCAAAGTTGAGTGGAAAGCAAATAGTTTGGAAGAGAGTTCCATAATTGAGAGAAGAAACTGTTAGAATAGGACTTGAAAATAATATGAGAAGAAGAAAACATAATTAAGGAGAAAGAACATTAAAAGAACAGGAATTAAGAAGACAGAGGATAACGATTGACATTGCATTTAAACTTTTGAAGATCAAAGTTGAGTGGAAAGCAAGAAGCTGGAAGAGAGTTCCATAATTGAGAGAAGAAACTGTTAGCATAGGACTTATAATAATATGAGAAGAAGAAAACATAATTGAGGAGAGAGAACAATAAAAGAACAGGAATTAAGAAGACAGAGGATAATGATTGGACATTGAATTTAAATGTTTGAAGATCAAAGTTGAGTGGAAAGCAAGAAGCCGGAAGAGAGTTCACAAGCGAGAGAAGAAACTAGCATAGGACTTATAATAATATGAGAAGAAGAAAACATAATTAAGGAGAGAGAAACAATAAAAGAACAGGAATTAAGAAGACAGAGGATAAATACTACATTGGCCTTAAAATGGTTTAACATCAGTTGGAGGAAAGCAAGAAGCCGGAAGAGAGTTCCACAAGCGAGAGAAGAAACTGTTAGCATAGGACTTATAATAATATGAGAATAAGAAAACATAATTAAGGAGAGAGAACAATAAAAGAACAGGAATTAAGAAGACAGAGGATAATGATTGACATTGAATTTAAATGTTTGAAGATCAAAGTTGAGGAAAGGAAGAAGCCGGAAGAGAGTTCCACAAGCTTTGAAGAAAACTGTTAGCATAGGACTTATAACATGTGAAGAAAAACATAATTAGGAGAGAGAACAATAAAAGAACAGAATTAAGAAGACAGAGGATAATGATTGACATTGCATTTAAACTTTTGAAGATCAAGGGATTGGTGGAAAGCAAAGCTGGAAGAGAGTTCCATAATTAGAGAAGAAACTGTTAGCATAGGACTTATAATAATATGAGAAAGAGAAAACATAATTAAGGAGAGAGAACAATAAAAGAACAGGAATTAGAGACAGAGGAAAATGATTGACATTGAATTTAAATGTTTAAGTCAGAAGGATGAGTGGAAAGCAGAAGCTGGAAGAGAGTTCCATAATTGAGAAGAAACTGTTATACAGGACTTATAATAATATGAGAAGAGAAAACATAGTGGAAAGAGAACAATAAAAGAACAGGAATTAAAGACAAAGGATAATGATTGACATTGCATTTAAACTTTTGAAGATCAAAGTTGAGTGGAAAGCAAGAAGCTGGAAGAGAGTTCCATAATTGAGAGAAACTGTTAGCATAGGACTTATTAATATGAGAAGAAGAAAACATATTAAGGAGAAAGAACATTAAAAGAACGGAATTAAGAAGACAGGGGATAACGATTGACATTGCATTTAAACTTTTGAAAGATCTAGGGAAGTTAGTGGAAAGCAAGAAGCTGGAAGAGAGTTCCATAAATTGAGAGAAGAAACTGTTAGCATAGGACTTATAATAATATGAGAAGAAGAAAACATAATTAAGGAGAGAGAACAATAAAAGAACAGGAATTAAGAAGACAGAGGATAATGATTGACATTGAATTTAAATGTTTGAAGATCAAAGTTGAGTGGAAAGCAAGAAGCCGGAAGGAGTTCCACAAGCAGGAAAACTGTTGTATAGGACTTATAATAATATGAGAAGAAGAAAACATAATTAAGGAGAGAGAACAATAAAAAAGAACAAGGAATTAAAGACAGAGGATAATGAATTGACATTGCATTTAAACTTTTGAAGATCAAGTTGAGTGAAGAAAACAAGAAGCTGGAAGAGGATTCCATAATTGAGAAGAGGAACTTCAGCATAGGACTTATAACAATATGAGAAAGAAGAAAACATAGTCTGGAGAAGAACATTAAAAGAACAAAATTAAAAGAACTCAGACCTTTCCAAGATTGACATTTGCATTTAAACTTTTGAAGATCAAAGTTTAGTGGAAAGCAAGAAGCTGGAAGAGAGTTCCATAATTGAGAGAAAAACTGTTAGCATAGGACTTATAATAATGAGAAAGAAGAAAACATAATTAAGGAGAGAGAACAATAAAAGAGCAGGAATTAAAGAAATGAAGGATAATGATTGACATTGAATTTAAATGTTTGAAAGATCAAGTTAGAGTGGAAAGCAGAAATAGGAAGAGTTCCACAAGCGAGAGAAAAACTGTATATATAGGACTTATAATAATATGAGAAAAGAAAACATAATTAAGGAGAGAGAACAATAAAAGAACAGGGTAGAAGACAGAGGATAATGTACGATTGACATTGAATTTAAATGTTTGAAGATCAAAGTTGTGTGGAAAGCAAGAAGCTGGAAGAGAGTTCCATAATTGAGAGAAGAAACTGTTAGCATAGGACTTATAATAATATGAGAAGAAGAAAACATAATTAAGGAGAGAGAACAATAAAAGAACAGGAATTAAGAAGACAGAGGATAATGATTGACATTGAATTTAAATGTTTGAAGATCAAAGTTGAGTGGAAAGCAAGAAGCCGGAAGAGAGTTCCACAAGCGAGAGAAGAAACTGTTAGCATAGGACTTATAATAAGATGAGAAGAAGAAAACATAATTAAGGAGAGAGAACAATAAAAGAACAGGAATTAAGAAGACAGAGGATAATGATTGACATTGAATTTAAATGTTTGAAGATCAAAGTTGAGTGGAAAGCAAGAAGCCGGAAGAGAGTTCCACAAGCGAGAGAAGAAACTGTTAGCATAGGACTTATAATAATATGAGAAGAAGAAAACATAATTAAGGAGAGAGAACAATAAAAGAACAGGAATTAAGAAGACAGAGGATAATGATTGACATTGAATTTAAATGTTTGAAGATCAAAGTTGAGTGGAAAGCAAGAAGCCGGAAGAGAGTTCCACAAGCGAGAGAAGAAACTGTTAGCATAGGACTTATAATAATATGAGAAGAAGAAAACATAATTAAGGAGAGAGAACAATAAAAGAACAGGAATTAAGAAGACAGAGGATAATGATTGACATTGCATTTAAACTTTTGAAGATCAAAGTTGAGTGGAAAGCAAGAAGCTGGAAGAGAGTTCCATAATTGAGAGAAGAAACTGTTAGCATAGGACTTATAATAATATGAGAAGAAGAAAACATAATTAAGGAGAAAGAACATTAAAAGAACAGGAATTAAGAAGACAGAGGATAACGATTGACATTGCATTTAAACTTTTGAAGATCAAAGTTGAGTGGAAAGCAAGAAGCTGGAAGAGAGTTCCATAATTGAGAGAAGAAACTGTTAGCATAGGACTTATAATAATATGAGAAGAAGAAAACATAATTAAGGAGAAAGAACATTAAAAGAAGAGGAATTAAGAAGACAGAGATTAACGATTGACATTACATTTAAATGTTTTGAAGATTATAGTTATATTATAACGTATGGAAACGGAAGAGATTTCCACGAGCGAAAAGTACACGAGAAAAAATGTTAGCGTAGAAATTACGGTTCCACCTCGCCAATTTAACTTTAAATTAATAAGACCGTGTCGCTAGTCGAGTAATGCGCTGAAATTCATAAAGTCGAAAAGCTCATGCGAACAGTTACCATAAAATCTTTGTCTATATTTCTGATAAAAGGTAGTATTTATAGTATTCATATTATTCGTACTTCATGTTTGTTGCCATTTGTACGACGTTTCGGCCGTTGTACGCTCTGGCCTTCTTCAGGTGCTAAGAATTTCGAACCGATCTCTTTATTATAATCACTGGGGTATATCATTCTTATTCCTTGCCTAGAGCCTCATCTGGTAGTCATGAGTTATCTCCCTCTAGCCCTGTAAGTTACTAGTTCACCACTGCTGTAGCTTGGTATTGGACTCACAATTCTTTGGGCCAAGTCACAGGAACTAACCAACGTTTATATCCACTGGGCCATGTGTCCTTAAGTTACAATATGAGCTCTGGTAAAATTACTAGAGAAAACCATTAACATAAAAAATACTAGAGAAAACCATTAACGTCAAAAATTGCAATATGAACTCTGGTAAAAAAAAAAGGGTTAAAGGACATTAAGTTTATAAGTCCCCAAAATTCAGTTGTTCTTGTCTTTAAGAGACAGCGAAAAGACACAATTTACTAAGAGAATTTGACACTCACAGGATATATTGAAGGACAGAAGGAGAGAGGAAAGCAGCACACAACCTATCTATCGAGTTTGTGTAAATAGTTGGCAGAACAGGGATTAGGAGAGATAACATAAAGACAAACTTTAATTCAGAGCTTTAAAGGAAAAAACGTGTGGAGTGATGATCGCCCACGTCTTGAAGAGGCACAGAACAAAGAAGTTGAGTAAAGAATTGGCAGAACATGGATTATGAGAAATAGAAAGAAGACAAAGTTTAATAAAAGCTCTATAAATATTGTGAAATTGTGCAGAGCCATGATCGCTCACGTGTTGAAAGGACACGGCACACAAAAAAGAATAAGTTTGTGTAAATAGTTAGCAGAACAAGGATTAGAAAAGATAGCAAAGATGCCAAAGAACAAGAAGTTGTGAAGAGCTGTGATCGCCCACGTCTTGGCAAAACACAGTACATAGAATAAGAAAAATTCTGCCACATTTTCTTTTCATTTATCATCACGAATATACATTCAGATTCCACAGTAGAGACATAAGAAGCTGAGTGAAAAAACGTGAGAAATGAGAGATAAATAGAGCAAATAAGGGAGGAGTAAATAAACACACCCGGAAGAGAGCGAAAGAAAAAGTAAAAACGAAATCTAAAGTGAAAGTGAAAGTGACCGATATAGCAAAAGTAAAAGCAAGAGAAAAATAAAGACAAAAGATAAAGTGAAAGTAAACGAAATACCGAAAGTGAAATTAAAAGAAAAAAAGTAAAAACGAAAGCTAAAACTAAAGTGAATGTGAAAGTGAAAGTGATCGATATAGCGAAAGTAAAAGCAAAGAAAAATAAAGACAAAGGATAACGTAAAAATAAACGAAATACCAAAACTGAAAGTAAAAGATATAAGTAAAAACGAAAGTGAAAGTGAAAGTGAAAGTGAAAGTGACCGGTATAGCGAACGTAAAAGTAAAAGCAAAAGAAAAATAATGACAAAGCGAAAATGAAAGCGAAAGAGAAATCGCACGCAAGGACAGTAACGTAACTGTCATTACAAAACTGGCAACTTTGCTTGTGGGTTGGTCGAAGATAGTGGACAGCCCACATAATCAGCATCTTTAAAAAATTCCCGCCTGTTGCTAAGCTGGAATTCACCGAACGCAGCTTTGCCTTGTCTTTTTACCGCCTTTCTCTTTTGTCATTGCTTTACTCGCATCACTCCTTTACTCACGATGTTCCAGTGGCGACGTTCCACTTCCAGAATAGCGGAGATGTAATTGATTCGGCACCAGCACTTCTTTACTGTTCAACCAGTTATCGTCAAGTATATTCATGGCCCGGCCTCATGGATATCGATCCTAAACCAGTAGGTTCAGAGAAAGGTCACTACAATATTTAATTCCCTCTTTACAAGCCACTTGTACACACACGCGCGTGCATATACTTATAAATAAAAACATAAATACCATGAATATTTAAGATATAAGGTACACACTCTTGCACGCACGCACACACACACACACACACACACACATATATGGGATAACAATATATAAATTTTTATGTATCAAGAACATTTTTGGAGGAAAAATGTATGAGAAAGTAGAAAAGAGCTTTTAGTGTGACTCGTTTCGTTCGTTAGGACTTCATCAGGCTGAACACAAACAACAGATGCTAATATTTATTTTATAATTTCCAGCATCTCTTGTTCGTGTGCATGTGTAGTTGAACTAAAGTGAACAAATTCAGTTTGACGAAGTCCTAAAGGATGAAACTCGTCATATTAAAATTTTTCCACATTGATATATATATATATATATATATATATATATATATATATATATATATATATATTCTTTTCCTTTATTTTTCCTTATTTTCTTTTTTAATTTTAATTTATTTGCAAATCTATTTAAAAAGAAAAGTAGACTAATTTTTCTCCAGTTTCTGAAAGGATTTTTCTGTTGCTGAGGTGATGTGTTATCCCCCGTGGGGATCTTCATATCGAAATGTCCATTCAACATCATTGAATTAATCCTTTTTTAATTTACATATATATATATATATATATATATGATATAAACTACAATTTGTCCATTGCACTATATATATATATATATATATATATATATATATATATATATATATATATAATACGTTAATATACATGTAAAATATTAGGTTAATTTTCTAGTGAAAATACGACCCCTAAATTTACTGTCATGTCTTTGAGAATGGCTTACTAAAAGTTCAGGCCAAAATTATCTAATCGCTTAAGATACAAATACAGACTCCAGAAACAACTATCACTGTAAATCTAACCCCTCCACCCCAACTTTTCTTTTTTAGACTAAGGTCATCTTACCGTCTGGGATAAAATACGGACGCTAATAATAACTAACACTGTAAATCTAACCTCCTCACCCCGACCTTTTTTTCCGCCCATGATTCTTTCTGTGTAAATAAATCTAACCTATATATTGTTGAATGAATTTGGTCTGATGAGCGGTCTGTAAGAGATCCGCGAAATAAGCAATGGATTTATAAAAACATCCAACCTTTATTCATTATATATATATATATATATATATATATATATATATATATATATATATATATATTTTCTAAACATATGCTGTTAAATATAAGAGACAATGAATGTCTATTATGTTTAAACATGAGCCTTTCTAAACATCGTATTTTGGCTTTAATTTCAGTTGAAAATAAAGACAAAAATTCTCCAAAATTTGGATAATTATTTATTGTTTTCCTTATAAGCTTTCGGCTCACATGAGCCATCTTCAGAGAGGTTGTTTAGACTGAAATATCATAACATCCACCATCACCGACGATTTTATTTTGTGTTGACATAAAACTCCGCTTGGCAACGGCAATAATTACTAAAAATAATAAACGCAGTTCTTAAATTTGCGATGCGGTTTTATGACGTCACACCGCGGGATAGCGCGAAATGACAACAAAACCATGTAGTCAAATGCAATGTAATATGTTATTTCCGGATTTAAAGTTGATTTTATTGGGTGTTGGTTGTTTAGATTTGGTGTACATGGCCTCCAATATCTGCAGGTTCCTCTTACTGTGTGTATGAGTAAGGATCACTGTATTGTTGACCAAAATCTGTCTGATATTACCTACATGTTTATGTTTTTCAGAGAAATGTTGTTTAATAGTACTGTGATCAGAAAGATGACATATAAGAGAGAGAGAGAGCGTGGTTGTAGTAAAACCAATATATGTACTAGGTTTTTGATTAGTATCAGAGATGCAATCTCTGAATAGGTATGTAAATTGGTACACTACATTGTTTTTTGTAGAGAATTTAGTTTAGTGCTTGTTGGGTTATTATATTATAACTAATATTATTAAAAACAATATATTGTTTTTAATAATAATAATAGCAGCGATAAATGAACACTTTAAACAAAACGTTCACGGCTTCTCGCACTTTTTATTCTATTCTAATTTCTTTCGTTGTAACAACCCTACATCTGTTTATATATATATATATATATATATATATATATATATAAGGAAAAATAAAGACGGAAGCTGATGATGGTTCACCTGAAATAGGCCCAAACGCCCGCTTAATCATGGAATAACGTGTCTGTCTTCACTTTTACATATATTTGCTCTATATGTATTTATATACATATATATTTAGAGCTCTCCTAGAGAGTTATCCTACCACTTTATGTACAGGATACTTCTTTGGATCTTCTATATCTACACCGCATGTTCATATATATATATATATATATATATATATATATATACGCTCTTACACCCTGATTGAACACTTTAGAAGAATGGTAGACTTTGAAAAATAGTAGCTACTCTAGCAAATACGCATCGTTCATTCAGCGATGAATTAGAACACTCTCAGCTATTGGGCGTGTATAATGATAATATACACGCTAAAAAGCCGGCCCATAGCTCAGAGGTAGAATCGTCGACTGACGCCAATCCTTGGAAGGAAGTCTAGGATGACGTAATATATAACGGTTATTGGGAACGAGGTCGCACAAAACAAATTTGATATATATGTTATTATTTGCTTAGACTTATTATTTTTTATTATTTTTTTATTTATTTTTATATATATATATCCAACATTAATTATAACACCCGCTTCAAGGTATCATCTTCTATGGTGAATTATATGTTATTTAATGTGTGTTGTTTATTTTGTACTAGCAGCGTTGCTCGGGTGTAATGAAAGCTTTAAAACTAATCCATGGTCCTGGAGCTTCTTTGACGTTTGTTCGGATCATTGAGTTATATGTACCGGTGAATTATATTTTTAATAGTTTTTGCATTCACCTTTTTTGATAATCATATCACCCCAAGCAAGGCATTTTACTGCCACTGTTTTGCAGGGGGTTACATAGGAGGAAAGTTATCAGAAAGAGTGACAGGTTATAGTGGGTGTCAGGAAGTGGGTAAGAGAAAGGATGAGAATATTGATGAGAGTAGAGTGGACGGAGAAGGGAACTTGAGAGAGAGAGAGAGAGAGAGAGAGAGGATGCAGGTTAGTGAGATAGGAGATGACTATTGACTTTACATTTAAATTCATGGAGATTGTAGTTGTCGGGAAAGCAAATAAATGTAAGGGAATTCCACAGGCGGGAAGTGCGAGAAAAGAAGCTGATGGAGTAGAATTTGCATTTACAATTTATTGGTTTCACAGTAAAAAGGTGGGACCTAGTTGCTAATCTTGTGGCTCAAGAAAATTTATATAAAGGAGGCACCAGAGAGCTAAGATCATCGGAGCAGAAGCCGTGAAAATATTTGTAGAAGAGACACAGGGAAGCCACATTGCGCAGGTGAGAAAGTGACTGTATCTGAGCTGCCAAGTCGGGATCTATTATATTACAGATTCTCCGTTGGATTTTGTCAAGGACCCCTAGGTGGATAACAGAAGCATCCGAGCAGATATGGCAGCAGTATTCAATGCACGGGCGGATGGTAGATTTACATATGGGCAGGATTGTTTCAGGCGGAAAAAATTTCCTGGCCCTACACAGAGAACCGACTTTTTTAGCAGCGGATTTAGCTATGTGTTCTATATAGTCATTCTACTTGAGGTCTGTTGCGAGAGTTAAACCGAGGAGACGCAGTATTTTGCTTTCAGGGAGACGAGTCAGATCCATGCTAATGGTGGGTAGGAGCAATTGTCTGTGATGGTTAATAGATAGCGGCTTCGTTTTGGAAGCATTAAAATTGACGAGCCATTTCTTACCCCAGTCCGCCACGGATCGGAGGTCCTTTTCAAGCTCGGCAGCGAGGTTTGCTTTGTCAGTCTCAGCAGATTTTTGATCGATGATCGCATTTTGATCGATGTGAGAGTAAACTGTAATGTCGTCAGCGTATATGCCTACTTGGGATCTTATTACATCTGGGAGATCGTTAATGTATGAATAAATACCCCTTATAAATAGGGTGGATTTCGTTACAATAGAATAAGTTAATGGTGTGTATATTTTTGCTTGATGCCTCCAGAATCAGCTTTTTTTGCTGGCAAAGAGTGTGACATGTCATTCTACAGGATGAAAAACAAAACCTGTCAATGATTGGATGAGCTGATAGGAGCCAATGACCGAGATGTATGCGTATATTCATATTATCCAGGGATTCAAAAATAACGGAATACTTGTCCAGATACATGTTTATACCACTTGCTGTGAGATACCCATAGTCCGTTTTAGGGCAACCTTTTTCAGTGAAGGAGTTTGAATGGTACGGACGCATGATACATCGGAAGCAGGCTTTCCTTAGTGTTGAACGGCCGAGTTTAGATACTAAGCCTCTTTTTGACTTCGACGCATCATCGTCATTCATCGTTTTATTATTATTAATTTTAATAAGCAGTAAAATAAGAAAAGTGCAAAATGACCCCCACCCCCGCAAAAATAAACAAAAAACAAACAACGAAAAACCGTACAACTTCATTTTATTTTTCATTGAGAAAGGATACAGCTGAGTCTGAAAATTCTGAATTTTTTTATCATGCTTCTGTTTGGCTCTACTATTTAGCTGGTAAATATTGCTGTTATAGTTGTAGAAGGGAAATTTCGTGGTGCAGGCAATATATATATATATATATTCATATTTAAATATTTTTATTACTAGTGTACTCGTGTCGTCAATAATAATGGCATGTATACTATTCTGCACATATACAAATCTACCATCCGCCCGTGTATTGAATATTGCTGCCATATCTGGTCGGGTGCCCCTGCTGCTCTCCTTGGGCTTCTTGACAAAATACAAAGGAGGATCTGTAACGTGGTTGATACTGACTTGGCAGACCGGCTGCAGCCGCTCTCACACCGGCGTGATGTGGCTTCCCTGTGCCTCTTCTACAAGTACTTTCATGGCTTCTGCTCCGATGAGCTTAGATCACTGGTGCCGCCCAAGCACGAATTTACACGAGATACTAGATTAGCAACTAGGTCCCACCATTTTACAGTTAAACAAATAAGATGTAACCGTAAATTCTACTCCAACAGCTTCTTTTCTCGCGCTTCCCGCCTGTGGAACTCCCTTCCACAAGTCTGCTTTCCCGACAGTTACAATCTCCAGGTGTTTAAATGTAGGGTCAATAGACACCTCCTATCACACTAACTCCCAACTATTCTCACAACACTCTCATCTACCCAACCCTCATTCTCGGTATCCTCACCCGCCTATCACCCACCCTCTGTTATTTCCTATATTTAACCAGCCTTTCTCCACTCTACGTAGCCCCCTGCACAGTAGTGGCAGTGACATGCCTTGCTCGGGGTGAAACGCTTATAAAAAAAAAAAAAAAAATACATAGAGTATAAATGCATTCTGAGAAATAAAAAGGCAAATATATAATTTAACAAACTTATAGAAAAAATGACATTTATTTTAAACGCGTTTTGAATATAATATTTTTGGTATGTATATCGAGTGGCACTAACATTCCTTGATGTTAAGTTAATTTAATTAATATCTTGAAGTGTCCGGGGTTTCTTGTAATACTAAGAGCTGCATATGATTGTCCATGACTAAAATACAGGATTTTTTTTTAAAATCATATCACCCCGAGCAAGGCAATAAGGCCACTGGTGTGCAGGGGGTTACGTAATAGTGAATAGATTGAAAAAGAGAAAGCCGGAAACCACGTCCTAAACAGGGAACAAGGGATGAGCCTCTACACCTGTTCAATAGACGTGGGTGGAGTGTGAACCGGGCGATAGTTTAGTCTATCTACTCCAATTAGTCTATATGTGCGTTGTGGTACAGTAGATATCGGCTCGGAACGAGAAATCGGGGAGCCGCGTTCGAATTCCAGCTGAATCCATTGTATTCACTTACGCGCAAATACCCTTGGGAAAGGTATTAATCCGTCTCTTCCTTCCAGTTATGGGTTAAATAACAGGACAGATTGGGTTCTATAGCCTTGGCTGGCAACCAGTCTACCGCAGAAACCAATGGCAACCTACTGCGGGATAATATTCTGCCCAGTCGGTCATGTCACTTTCGAGACATGATCGCCCAAGCGTGTATCACGTATGGCACTTAACTGACCGACTGACTCCAAACATTTGTAAATTATTATCCTTGTGTTTTATTGTCATTGCAAATGAGTGAATTATCGGAAATTGTCGTCTTTGCAAAATAATATTATAGATTTATTTCGTTGTATGCACACAGAATACATTTCAAGCGTCCTTTATTTCGTTTTATATTCATGAATTTTAACTAAAATTCCGCTAACTGTTGATTCGTCTAGTTTGGATTCTTAAAGTGATTAATTCATTGAAGATGAGATGCCAGATCAGGACGGATAGCATTACAGACTTTTCTTTGGATTTTGACGGGAATCTTGAGATACAGAGCCGGCAGCAAGACTTTTACCCGCCACCCCTATGCTATGATGCACTTCACTCAATTTCTAAAGAAATAGTGGTTTTTATTCTATTATCCGACAAATCTTTATTACATACAAGTGATTTTTAGTGGATACCCATATTTGAGTCGATCCACTGTTTATTCTTTAAACTATTTATTTTTCTATACTATTTACATTGTCCTCATTTTATTGCCATATTCACCTTCAACATCTGTCTATATTTCTGAGATGAGGCATTGTAATTATTTACACTATTTACATTGTTCGGACTGTTGTCCTCATCTTTGTTGCCATATTCACCTTCAACATCTGTCTATATTTCTGAGATGAGGCATTGTAATTATTTACACTATTTACATTGTTCGGACTGTTGTCCTCATCTTTGTTGCCATATTCACCTTCAACATCTGTCTATATTTCTGAGATGAGGCATTGTAATTATTTACACTATTTACATTGTTCGGACTGTTGTCCTCATCTTTGTTGCCATATTCACCTTCAACATCTGTCTATATTTCTGAGATGAGGCATTGTAATTATTCGCACCATTTGCATTGTTCGGACTGTTGTCATCATCTTTGTTGCCATATTCACCTTCAATATCTGTCTATATTTCTGAGATGAGGTTTTGTAATTATTTACACTATTTACATTTTTCGGACTGTTGTCCTCATCTTTGTTGCCATATTCACCTTCAGTCTCTGTCTATATTTCTGAGATGAGGTGTTGCAATTATTTACAAGATTTTCATTGTTTGGACTGTTGTCCTCATCTTTGTTGGCATATTCACCTTCAATATCTGTCTATATTTCTGAGATGAGTTTTGTAATTATTTACACTATTTACATTTTTCGGACTGTTGTCCTCATCTTTGTTGCCATATTCACCTTCAGTCTCTGTCTATATTTCTGAGATGAGGTGGTGCAATTATTTACAAGATTTTCATTGTTTGGACTGTTGTCCTCATCTTTGTTCCCATATTCACCTTCAATATCTGTCTATATTTCTGAGATGAGGCATTGTAATTATTCACACCATTTGCATTGTTCGGACTGTTGTCCTCATCTTTGTTGCCACATTAACCTTCAGCATCTGTCCATATTTCTGAGATGAAGTATTGTAATTATTTACAATATTTACATTTTTCGGACTGTCCTCATCTTTGTCCTCATCTTTGTTGCCATATTAACCTTCAGCATCTATCTATATTTCTGAGATGAGGTATTGCAATTATTTACAAGATTTTCATTGTTTGGACTGTTGTCCTCATCTTTGTTGCCATATTCACCTTCAACATCTGTTTATATTTCTGAGATGAGGTATTGTAATTATTTACACTATTTACATTGTTCGGACTGTTGTCCTCATCTTTGCTGCGTATTCACCTTTAGCATCTGTCTATATTTCTGAGATGAGGTATTGTAATTATTTACACTATTTACATTGTTCAGACTTTTGTCCTCATCTTTGTTGCCATATTCACCTTCAACATCTGTCTATATTTCTGAGATGAGGTATTGTAATTATTTACGCTATTCCCATTGCCTTCTCCATGGTTTTGAATTTAGAGTTGTCCTCACAGATTCCATTTTTTTATTATCTGTGAATTGCCATGACTTCTTGGGAAAGATAGGGGAGTGGTTTCCCGTTGCCTTCTCCATGGTTTGGAATTTAGAGTTGTCCTACTCACAGATTCCATTTTTTTATTATCTGTGAATTGCCATGTCTTCTTGGGAAAGATAGGGGAGTGGTTTCCCATTGCCTTCTCCATGGTTTTGAATTTAGAGTTGTCTTTCTCACAGATTCCATTTTTTTATCATCTGTGAATTGCCATGACTTCTTGGGAAAGATAGGGGAGTGGTTTCCCGTTGCCTTCTCCACGGTTTGGAATTCAAAGTTGTCCTTTTCACAGAATCCTTTTTTTTTATTTTTTGTTATCTATGAATTGCCATGACTGTTGGGAAAGATAGGGGAGTGGTTTTCCATTGTTTTTCCACGCTTTGTAATTCAGAATGATCGGCCTGTAATAGTCCCACCACCAGGATAAATGGTTTCCATCTTGCTATTTTTACCTACAGTTGGGTGAGAAAAGAAACAGGTTCATGTCTTTTCCATGGATATTAATGTGAAGTGAACATACCACACTTGACTGAAATTTGAACCTGGTTCACCAATTTCACTATGTTTATTTTCAACCCCACTAGAAAAAATTATCGAAAGCTCAGGAAATAGGTTCCAAATTGAATTTATTAATACAAACATAAATCAATGTTTAACCGCATATCTTTCTTTTGTTGATCAATACAGGAACACAGCTTTTCTTTTAATACAAGATATTGTTTGATAATGAAAAATAGAATTTTTCTTTTACCAGAATCCAAATCAATAAATATCGCAACTGAAACAAGAATAAAGTTCTAAACGGAATCAGCTGAAAAGAAATGACATTCATAGTGTTTGATATAATTTTAAGAGAATTCTTTCGAGCGAATCCTATAAACCAAAATAAATTGTAGCTACGCGAAGATATGCTGAGCAACTGGCCCGTTTGAATAGCATATTGTAAGAGATCAAGACTTTTCTTAGCAAATAATTAAAAATCCGTTTGGCAACGTCCAACCATAGGTTGCGAATACGACCCAGTAAATGATAATAAAACTGAGATAGGAAATTCATCAACTTTCGAAAAAGCGTGACAACCATAGACTTTTTAGTTAGACCCTCTTAAAAGGGGTCGGATTATGAAAAAGGGTAGTCATTTGGATAAATTAGTTTTTTATACTAGACGTAACATGCTTTAAGGATTTTAACAGTAGGCAAATATGAATTTCTGCACCTGTAGACTAGGTTCTGGACGGTCTCAGAATACAAAAAGTTATTAATTTTCTTGGGAGGGAATCGTAAGCATTTGGCTCGTTTGAATACCGTATTGGAATAGAAAATGCTGTTTTTACAAATCAGTGAATTTAACCGATTGTTACTTTCGATAACAACGTCCAACGCAGAAGAATTAAGATGAGAAATTCTTCAACAATCTCGTTTTTAATTCCATGAAAAATCTCCTAATTTGTTTAGGCTTTCACCAAATTCAAGATATTTAACCCTTTGTTGCATATTGGTTACAATTGTAATCAATATGCAACAAAGGTTAGAGAAAGGTTACAATTGTAACCAATATGTAACAAAGGTTAGAGAAAGTTTATAATTGTAACCAATAGGCAACAAAGGTTAGAGAAAGGTTACAATTGTAACCAATATGCAATAAAGGTTAGAGAAAGGTTACAATTGTAACCAATATGAAACAAAGGTTAGAGAGAAAGGTTACAATTGTAACCAATATGTAACAAAGGTTAGAGAAAGGTTACAATTGTAACCAATAGGCAACAAAGGTTAGAGAAAGGTTACAATTGTAACCAATATGCAACAAAGGTTAGAGAAATGTTACAATTGTAACCAATAGGCAACAAAGGTTAGAGAAAGGTTACAATTGTAACCAATATGCAATAAAGGTTAGAGAAATGTTACAATTGTAACCAATATGCAACAAAGGTTAGAGAAAGGTTACAATTGTAACCAATAGGCAACAAAGGTTAGAGAAAGGTTACAATTGTAACCAATATGCAACAAAGGTTAGAGAAATGTTACAATTGTAACCAATAGGCAACAAAGGTTAGAGAAAAGTTACAATTGTAACCAATATGCAATAAAGGTTAGAGAAATGTTACAATTGTAACCAATATGCAACAAAGGTTAGAGAAATGTTACAATTGTAACCAATATGCAACAAAGGTTAGATAAAGGTTACAATTGTAATCAATATGCAATAAAGGTTAGAGAAAGGTTACAATTGTAACCAATATGTAATAAAGGTTAGAGAAATGTTACAATTGTAACCAATAGGCAACAAAGGTTAGAGAAAGGTTACAATTGTAATCAATATGCAATAAAGGTTAGAGAAAGGTTACAATTGTAACCAATATGTAACAAAGGTTAGAGAAAGGTTACAATTGTAACCAATATGCAACAAAGGTTAGAGAAAGGTTACAATTGTAACCAATATGCAATAAAGGTTAGAGAAATGTTACAATTGTAACCAATAGGCAACAAAGGTTAGATAAAGGTTACAATTGTAATCAATATGCAACAAAGGTTAGAGAAAGGTTACAATTGTAACCAATATGTAACAAAGGTTAGAGAAAGGTTACAATTGTAACCAATATGCAATAAAGGTTAGAGAAATGTTACAATTGTAACCAATATGCAACAAAGGTTAGAGAAAGGTTACAATTGTAAACAATATGTAACAAAGGTTAGAGAAATGTTACAATTGTAACCAATAGGCAACAAAGGTTAGAGAAAGGTTACAATTGTAATCAATATGCAATAAAGGTTAGAGAAAGGTTACAATTGTAACCAATATGCAATAAAGGTTAGAGAAATGTTACAATTGTAACCAATATGCAACAAATGTTAGAGAAAGTTTACAATTGTAAACAATATGTAACAAAGGTTAGAGAAATGTTACAATTGTAACCAATAGGCAACAAAGGTTAGACAAAGGTTACAATTGTAATCAATATGCAATAAAGGTTAGAGAAAGGTTACAATTGTAACCAATAGGCAACAAAGGTTAGAGAAAGGTTACAATTGTAATCAATATGCAATAAAGGTTAGAGAAAGGTTACAATTGTAACCAATATGCAACAAATGTTAGAGAAAGGTTACAATTGTAACCAATATGCAACAAAGTTTAGAGAAATGTTACAATTGTAACCAATATGCAACAAATGTTAGAGAAAGGTTACAATTGTAACCAATATGCAACAAAGTTTAGAGAAATGTTACAATTGTAACCAATATGAAACAAAGGTTAGAGAAAGGTTACAATTGTAACCAATATGTAACAAAGGTTAGAGAAAGGTTACAATTGTAACCAATATGTAACAAAGGTTAGAGAAAGGTTACAATTGTAACCAATATGCAATAAAGGTTAGAGAAATGTTACAATTGTAACCAATAGGCAACAAAGGTTAGAGAAAGGTTACAATTGTAATCAATATGCAATAAAGGTTAGAGAAAGGTTACAATTGTAACCAATATGTAACAAAGGTTAGAGAAAGGTTACAATTGTAATCAATATGCAACAAATGTTAGAGAAATGTTACAATTGTAACCAATATGCAACAAAGGTTAGAGAAATGTTACAATTGTAACCAATATGCAACAAAGGGTTAAATATCCCCAAATAATGATGTTAAAATTTGTTTTTAAAAATGATTTTTAAAATGTTGGAAACTTTTGCATCTTTTCTAGAACTTTTGTAAATATAATGAAGTACATCAATACATAGATTTGTTGGTAGATAAGAAGACTAATAAATTTCATTTGCTTACTACACACCAACTGCTGGATTCAGTGATCAACAATGTATTGGGATTTGAAATTGGCAATTCGCGTTCCATTACCGAAGCATGCAATAAATGGCAATTAAAATCGATTCTTTTAGACATACATGCTCACAGCTACGGTCTGGCGTGTTTATGCTAACAAATAGCAAATCAATCTTCCACTTCACAATCCATCTCATACACCGTGTTATAATTTATACTGGATACTACTGAGCACATGTTCTTTGAAAAGCAAACACAACCCAGCCTTTTCTTTTTCTAATCGTAATAGTCTCTTGAGATTCATTTGAGCAATTTATATGCTTTCTATGGCCTTTGTAAGGAGACATTAGTTAAGCGAGGTCGTATTGATCGAGGAGGATCGTGAACTAATCTATCAATCGAGTCGTTGAAGGCGAAGATGGCCCATTATTTAGTCTCTTTTAAAGTTCTTTTATGGGTGAGAATTTACCCATTAATTGAAAGTACAAGAAGACAAAAAAAAAAATCCGAAATAGACTTTCAATTCGCACTGCTGAACACCTGCGATATTTTTAGTCATTTAGCAAGTCGCTCTCAGGCCATCTTTATAATGGCTGATTTGGTTTAATTTGGTTACTTCGTTTTCTACGGCTTATTAACCCTTAGCGGCTCGGATTAAGGAATCGGATAGCCGAGTTCGAATTCCAATCTAGTTCATTAAATTCATTTATCCTGGGGGAAGGTGTCAATCAATCTATTCTCCCCTCAGTTATTGGTAAAATAACAGAAGAGACTGTGTCCTATAGCCTTCGTTGGAAACCAGTCTAGGTGAAAGAAACTCGGAATATCCAACCAGCCTACTGCTTTGAGGGTCTCTTTAGGCAAAGACTAGAAGGTAGTTTAAAAACTGATCCACATTTGAGAGCAGGAACAGGGTAATCTTAACTTTCTCGTTGCAAAAGAAATCGGTAGGCCATTGCACTACTTTGCCTTGAACGTCTCCATGAACAATTCTGAGATGGACGCCAAAAATGTAGTAACTGAATATATGATGATTAACCCTCTCCAGGTTATTTAACGCCAGAAAATATTTCTTAGATTGTAAGTAGGGATAAAAATGGTTTAGTAATACAAGTATTACTAATTAAGAGGTGAATTCATACCTTTCTCAAGAATTCATACCTTTCTCAATATAACAAGCCCAACGGGAATTTGAACTAACCAACGTCAGTATACACTGTGCCAACAACTGAATTTCTGGGATTTAATCTTCAGTTTAATTTTTTACCAGAGTCCACATTGCAATTTTTGATGTTAATGGTTTTCTCTAGGATTTTTTACTAGAGTTCATATTGCACTTGATACTAATTATTTTTCTGGTACACCGTATTACTGGTCCCTATATTGTATTCATCTCTATGCTTGGTCGGCTTAGAAGATTTTTTATGTTTTTTTCCGATAAACAATTCCGAGCCATTATCCATTACACCACCGACACATCCCACCTTACAGCACCTGGTGATCTCTATATAGGGAGAAAGTACTAATTAACAGTTCTTGGTGTATCCTGGTTACTATCCAGGGCACTACTTGTTTTCAACGAATGGATTTTTTAAACTAATATTCACTGAATATAAAGCCTGAGAACCACTCTAGGTAGATCATTATTAAATTAAGTGTACTTCAGGGTCTGTTCAGTGCTGATAATAGGTTACAAGCTAGTTATTTTCCCCATTGAGCTGTTAGAGCTAGTTCAGAGTAAAGATCAGCTGCCAGGTTTTGTTTTTTAGATTTTTTGTAGTATCATTTGTTTATATATTTACTTATGATCTATTGATAGGTAATTGATTAACATAAATCAGATTGAGCGTGGAAAAGAAAGCTTTAAGAAGTGCTGGCATTGATCTCATCAGCTTCATAAGACCAGCCATTATCAATGACCTTCATGGACCAATCTGTTAAGAAGGACTAATAAGGGAAAAACGTAGGAAGTGAAAATTAGGAGGATAGATAACAATTACCTTTAGTTTTGAAGCAGTTTTCAGTGGCGAACGCGCGGTAGTACAGATACAAAACAGGCCGCGAGTCGCGTGCGAACATGTCTAGTTACATCCGGGGTTTCCGCGTTGGCAGCGGAACAGCTTGATATGTCTATTTACGGACTTCTTTTGCAACTTATTCAAATCCGAGTTTTTTGGTCAGCTGTCTCTTATGCTAATAAAAGCGAGGGGAAAACTATCAACCAGTAGTGGGCACTTGTGAGACTCAGTGTCTAGTGAACGCGTTCCCTTTAGGGGTGTTGTTCCTAAAGTTGTTGAGCTTTGGTCTCTGAGACTGTATTGTTTTGTTTCCGGCTGTCTTTTCCCCATCTCTGCCTCTTATCCTCGTAGTTCTTGGGTGATCAATTGATTTAGTGTTTCTTTCTAACCTCAACACACCCTTGCCTAATATTTCAACAAAATATCAAGTTTGAAAGCGTGGTAACAGCATATTAACCTTCTTGAAGCAGTTAAATGTGGTAAACACCTGTCACTTTAAGTGCAAAAAAGACCATGACAAATTTTCTTGTTGGCAGCAGGACAGCTTGGCAGGTCTATTTACGGACCTCTTTTTCAACTTATTCAAGTCTGGGTTTTTTTAGTCAGCTGTCTCTTATGCCAATAAAAGCGAGAGGAAAACTAGCAACCAGTAGTGAGCAGTTAGTGAGATTTGGTGTCTTGTGAACTCGTTCCCTTGGGGATTTTGTTCCTAAAGTTATTGTGTTAAGATCTTCGTGTCAGTGTTGTTTTGTGTCCTCCTGTCTCTTTCCAATCTCTGCCTGTTAACCCCATAGTTCATGGAAGAGCAATCGTTTAGGTAGGTGTTTTCTAAGATTTAGCGGCAAAGCGTAAGGGGTACGAGGCTAAACAGTAGCTTCCTCTACCCTGAGGGATGCATATTCAGTTTCTGTCGGAGAGCGTTTTACCTTTTCTCCAACATTCAGGCCGGTAGGTGAAAATAAAAAAAAGTAAATATTAATAAATGGAACATTTATTCAAATACAAGTTTGTTTTTTTGTTGTTTTTTTTTAATCGTGTCACCCCAAGCAAGGTATTCCACTGCCACTATAGCGCAGGGGGTTACATAGAGGGATTGGGTATGGGAAATGTCAGAAGGAGGGTGATAGACGACTTAGGATGTACATAGGGAGAGAGTTGGAGAGAGTGGGTGTGAGTTAGTGTGTTAGGAGGTGTCTATTGACCTTACATTTAAACTTCTGGAGGTTGTAGCCGTCGGGGAAGCAAGCATGAGGAAGGGAATTCCACAGGCGGGAAGTGCGAGGAAAGAAGCTATTGGAGTAGAAATTGCGGTTACATTTCATCGGTTTCACTGTAAAAGGGTGGGACCTAGTTGCCAATCTAGTATCTCGTGCAAATTCACATCTAGGAGGCACCAGTGATTTATGTTCGTCAGAGTAGAAGCCATGAAAGTATTTATAGAAGAGGCAGAGGGAAGCCACGTCACGCCGGTGAGAGAGATACTGCAGGCGGTCAGCCAAGTCGGTATCAATCCACTAAAAATAACGTTTAAAGTGATTAAAATGTAAATATGCATTAAGTCCACATTTACGTTGAATTCATTTATTTTGAAAGTTTTTAATCTCTTTTTGTTACAAAATGCATTTTGTTTGGCGGCGGGAACTACAATAAAAACAGTCTATTTTAATTCTGTTTTTAAAAAAATGAATAATTTTTGCAATCTCATATCACCAATTCATTAATTTCCACTGAAGGCTCTATAATATAATCGGTCTTAATTTGGCATCGCGACTTCAGTCACTTTCTCACCGACGTGACGTGGCTTCCCTCTGTCTTTTCTACGAATATTTTCATCGCGACTACTTTGGCAAGCTTTTTCCCCCGCGCCTCGTCATATGAACTTCACCCTTTTACCGTTCAAAGATAAAGGAAACCGTCACTTCTACTCGAATAGATTCTTTTTTCGCACTTTCCGCCTGTGGAACTCCCTTCCGTTTACTTACTTCCCTGATAACTACAATCTCCAAAAATTTAAATACAGCGTCAATTGCCATCTTCTATCTTCATGAATCCCGTTCATATTTTATCCTTTCTTCAATACCCACTCTACCCAGTCTTTTCTCTCACTTCCCTCCTGTGGAGATCCCTTTTATTTACTTACTTCCTTGATAACTACAATCTCCAAAAATTTAAATACAGCGACAATTGCCATCTTCTATCTTCATGAATCCCGTTCACCTTTTATCCTTTCTTCAATACCCACTGTACCCAGTCTTTTCTCTCACTTCCCTCCTGTGGAAATCCCTTTTGTTTACTTACTTCCTTGATAACTACAATCTCCAAAAATTTAAATACAATGTCAATTGCCATCTTCTATCTTCATGAATCCCGTTCATCTTTTATCCTTTCTTCAATACCCACTGTACCCAGTCTTTTCTCTCATTTCCCTCCTGTGGAAATCCCTTTTGTTTACTTACTTCCTTGATAACTACAATCTCCAAAAATATAAATGCAATGTCAATCACCATCTTCTATCTTCATGAATCCCATTCATCTTTTATCCTTTCTTCAATACCCACTGTACCCAGTCTTTTCTCTCACTTCCCTCCTGTGGAAATCCCTTCTGTTTACTTACTTCCTTGATAACTACAATCTCCAAAAATTTAAATACAGCGTCAATTGCCATCTTCTATCTTCATGAATCCCGTTCATATTTTATCCTTTCTTCAATACCCACTCTACCCAGTCTTTTCTCTCACTTCCCTCCTGTGGAGATCCCTTTTATTTACTTACTTCCTTGATAACTACAATCTCCAAAAATTTAAATACAGCGACAATTGCCATCTTCTATCTTCATGAATCCCGTTCACCTTTTATCCTTTCTTCAATACCCACTGTACCCAGTCTTTTCTCTCACTTCCCTCCTGTGGAAATCCCTTTTGTTTACTTACTTCCTTGATAACTACAATCTCCAAAAATTTAAATACAATGTCAATTGCCATCTTCTATCTTCATGAATCCCGTTCATCTTTTATCCTTTCTTCAATACCCACTGTACCCAGTCTTTTCTCTCATTTCCCTCCTGTGGAAATCCCTTTTGTTTACTTACTTCCTTGATAACTACAATCTCCAAAAATATAAATGCAATGTCAATCACCATCTTCTATCTTCATGAATCCCATTCATCTTTTATCCTTTCTTCAATACCCACTGTACCCAGTCTTTTCTCTCACTTCCCTCCTGTGGAAATCCCTTCTGTTTACTTACTTCCTTGATAACTACAATCTCCAAAAATTTAAATGCAACGTCAATTGCAATCTTCTATCTTCATGAATCCCGTTCATCTTTTATCCTTTCTTCAATACCCACTGTACCCTGTCTTTTCTCTCATTTCCCTCCTGTGGAAATCCCTTCTGTTTACTTACTTCCTTGATAACTACAATCTCCAAAAATTTAAATGCAACGTCAATTGCCATTTTCTATCTTCATGAATCCCATTCATCTTTTATCCTTTCTTCAATACCCACTGTACCCAGTCTTTTCTCTCACTTCCATCCTGTGGAAATCCCTTTTGTTTACTTACTTCCATGATAACTACAATCTCCAAAAATATAAATGCAATGTCAATCACCATCTTCTATCTTCATGAATCCCGTTCATCTTTTATCCTTTCTTCAATACCCACTGTACCCAGTCTTTTCTCTCATTTCCCTCCTGTGGAAATCCCTTTTGTTTACTTACTTCCTTGATAACTACAATCTCCAAAAATTTAAATACAATGTCAATTGCCATCTTCTATCTTCATGAATCCCGTTCATCTTTTATCCTTTCTTCAATACCCACTGTACCCAGTCTTTTCTCTCATTTCCCTCCTGTGGAAATCCCTTTTGTTTACTTACTTCCTTGATAACTACAATCTCCAAAAATTTAAATACAATGTCAGTTGCCATCTTCTATCTTCATGAATCCCGTTCATCTTTTATCCTTTCTTCAATACCCACTGTACCCAGTCTTTTCTCTCACTTCTCTCCTGTGGAAATCCCTTTTGTTTACTTACTTCCTTGATAACTACCATCTCCAAAAATTTAAATACAATGTCAATTGCCATCTTCTATCTTCATGAATCCCGTTCATCTTTTATCCTTTCTTCAATACCCACTGTACCCAGTCTTTTCTCTCACTTCCCTCCTGTGGAAATCCCTTCTGTTTACTTACTTCCTTGATAACTACAATCTCCAAAAATTTAAATGCAACGTCAATTGCAATCTTCTATCTTCATGAATCCCGTTCATCTTTTATCCTTTCTTCAATACCCACTGTACCCTGTCTTTTCTCTCATTTCCCTCCTGTGGAAATCCCTTCTGTTTACTTACTTCCTTGATAACTACAATCTCCAAAAATTTAAATGCAACGTCAATTGCCATCTTCTATCTTCATGAATCCCGTTCATCTTTTATCCTTTCTTCAATACCCACTGTACCCAGTCTTTTCTCTCACTTCCATCCTGTGGAAATCCCTTTTGTTTACTTACTTCCATGATAACTACAATCTCCAAAAATATAAATGCAGTGTCAATCACCATCTTCTATCTTCATGAATCCCGTTCATCTTTTATCCTTTCTTCAATACCCACTGTACCCAGTCTTTTCTCTCATTTCCCTCCTGTGGAAATCCCTTTTGTTTACTTACTTCCTTGATAACTACAATCTCCAAAAATTTAAATACAATGTCAATTGCCATCTTCTATCTTCATGAATCCCGTTCATCTTTTATCCTTTCTTCAATACCCACTGTACCCAGTCTTTTCTCTCATTTCCCTCCTGTGGAAATCCCTTTTGTTTACTTACTTCCTTGATAACTACAATCTCCAAAAATTTAAATACAATGTCAATTGCCATCTTCTATCTTCATGAATCCCGTTCATCTTTTATCCTTCTTCAATAACCACTGTACCCAGTCTTTTCTCTCACTTCCCTCCTGTGGAAATCCCTTTGTTTACTTACTTTCTTGATAACTACAATCTCCAAAAATTTAAATACAATGTCAGTTGCCATCTTCTATCTTCATGAATCCCGTTCATCTTTTATCCTTTCTTCAATACCCACTGTACCCAGTCTTTTCTCTCACTTCTCTCCTGTGGAAATCCCTTTTGTTTACTTACTTCCTTGATAACTACCATCTCCAAAAATTTAAATACAATGTCAATTGCCATCTTCTATCTTCATGAATCCCGTTCATCTTTTATCCTTTCTTCAATACCCACTGTACCCAGTCTTTTCTCTCACTTCCCTTCTGTGGAAATCCCTTTTGTTTACTTACTTCCTTGATAACTACAATCTCCAAAAATTTAAATACAATGTCAGTTGCAATCTTCTATCTTCATGAATCCCGTTCACCTTTTATCCTTTCTTCAATACCCACTGTACCCAGTCTTTTCTCTCACTTCCCTCCTGTGGAAATCCCTTTTGTTTACTTACTTTCTTGATAACTACAATCTCCAAAAATTTAAATACAATGTCAGTTGCCATCTTCTATCTTCATGAATCCCGTTCATCTTTTATCCTTTCTTCAATACCCACTGTACCCAGTCTTTTCTCTCACTTCCCTCCTGTGGAAATCCCTTTTGTTTACTTACTTCCTTGATAACTACAATTTCCAAAAATTTAAATGCAAAATCAATTGCCATCTTCTATCTTCATGAATCCCGTTCATCTTTTATCCTTTCTTCAATACCCACTGTACCCAGTCTTTTCTCTCACTTCCCTCCTGTGGAAATCCCTTTTGTTTACTTACTTCCTTGATAACTACAATCTCCAAAAATTTAAATACAATGTCAATTGCCATTTTCTATCTTCATGAATCCCGTTCATCTTTTATCCTTTCTTCAATACCCACTGTACCCAGTCTTTTCTCTCATTTCCCTCCTGTGGAAATCCCTTTTGTTTACTTACTTCCTTGATAACTACAATCTCCAAAAATTTAAATGCAACGTCAATTGCCATTTTCTATCTTCATGAATCCCGTTCATCTTTTATCCTTTCTTCAATACCCACTGTACCCAGTCTTTTCTCTCACTTCCATCCTGTGGAAATCCCTTTTGTTTACTTACTTCCATGATAACTACAATCTCCAAAAATATAAATGCAATGTCAATCACCATCTTCTATCTTCATGAATCCCGTTCATCTTTTATCCTTTCTTCAATACCCACTGTACCCAGTCTTTTCTCTCATTTCCCTCCTGTGGAAATCCCTTTTGTTTACTTACTTCCTTGATAACTACAATCTCCAAAAATTTAAATACAATGTCAATTGCCATCTTCTATCTTCATGAATCCCGTTCATCTTTTATCCTTTCTTCAATACCCACTGTACCCAGTCTTTTCTCTCATTTCCCTCCTGTGGAAATCCCTTTTGTTTACTTACTTCCTTGATAACTACAATCTCCAAAAATTTAAATACAATGTCAGTTGCCATCTTCTATCTTCATGAATCCCGTTCATCTTTTATCCTTTCTTCAATACCCACTGTACCCAGTCTTTTCTCTCACTTCTCTCCTGTGGAAATCCCTTTTGTTTACTTACTTCCTTGATAACTACCATCTCCAAAAATTTAAATACAATGTCAATTGCCATCTTCTATCTTCATGAATCCCGTTCATCTTTTATCCTTTCTTCAATACCCACTGTACCCAGTCTTTTCTCTCACTTCCCTCCTGTGGAAATCCCTTCTGTTTACTTACTTCCTTGATAACTACAATCTCCAAAAATTTAAATGCAACGTCAATTGCAATCTTCTATCTTCATGAATCCCGTTCATCTTTTATCCTTTCTTCAATACCCACTGTACCCTGTCTTTTCTCTCATTTCCCTCCTGTGGAAATCCCTTCTGTTTACTTACTTCCTTGATAACTACAATCTCCAAAAATTTAAATGCAACGTCAATTGCCATCTTCTATCTTCATGAATCCCGTTCATCTTTTATCCTTTCTTCAATACCCACTGTACCCAGTCTTTTCTCTCACTTCCATCCTGTGGAAATCCCTTTTGTTTACTTACTTCCATGATAACTACAATCTCCAAAAATATAAATGCAATGTCAATCACCATCTTCTATCTTCATGAATCCCGTTCATCTTTTATCCTTTCTTCAATACCCACTGTACCCAGTCTTTTCTCTCATTTCCCTCCTGTGGAAATCCCTTTTGTTTACTTACTTCCTTGATAACTACAATCTCCAAAAATTTAAATACAATGTCAATTGCCATCTTCTATCTTCATGAATCCCGTTCATCTTTTATCCTTTCTTCAATACCCACTGTACCCAGTCTTTTCTCTCATTTCCCTCCTGTGGAAATCCCTTTTGTTTACTTACTTCCTTGATAACTACAATCTCCAAAAATTTAAATACAATGTCAATTGCCATCTTCTATCTTCATGAATCCCGTTCATCTTTTATCCTTCTTCAATACCCACTGTACCCAGTCTTTTCTCTCACTTCCCTCCTGTGGAAATCCCTTTTGTTTACTTACTTTCTTGATAACTACAATCTCCAAAAATTTAAATACAATGTCAGTTGCCATCTTCTATCTTCATGAATCCCGTTCATCTTTTATCCTTTCTTCAATACCCACTGTACCCAGTCTTTTCTCTCACTTCTCTCCTGTGGAAATCCCTTTTGTTTACTTACTTCCTTGATAACTACCATCTCCAAAAATTTAAATACAATGTCAATTGCCATCTTCTATCTTCATGAATCCCGTTCATCTTTTATCCTTTCTTCAATACCCACTGTACCCAGTCTTTTCTCTCATTTCCCTTCTGTGGAAATCCCTTTTGTTTACTTACTTCCTTGATAACTACAATCTCCAAAAATTTAAATACAATGTCAGTTGCCATCTTCTATCTTCATGAATCCCGTTCACCTTTTATCCTTTCTTCAATACCCACTGTACCCAGTCTTTTCTCTCACTTCCCTCCTGTGGAAATCCCTTTTGTTTACTTACTTTCTTGATAACTACAATCTCCAAAAATTTAAATACAATGTCAGTTGCCATCTTCTATCTTCATGAATCCCGTTCATCTTTTATCCTTTCTTCAATACCCACTGTACCCAGTCTTTTCTCTCACTTCCCTCCTGTGGAAATCCCTTTTGTTTACTTACTTCCTTGATAACTACAATTTCCAAAAATTTAAATGCAAAATCAATTGCCATCTTCTATCTTCATGAATCCCGTTCATCTTTTATCCTTTCTTCAATACCCACTGTACCCAGTCTTTTCTCTCACTTCCCTCCTGTGGAAATCCCTTTTGTTTACTTACTTCCTTGATAACTACAATCTCCAAAAATTTAAATACAATGTCAATTGCCATCTTCTATCTTCATGAATCCCGTTCATCTTTTATCCTTTCTTCAATACCCACTGTACCCAGTCTTTTCTCTCATTTCCCTTCTGTGGAAATCCCTTTTGTTTACTTACTTCCTTGATAACTACAATCTCCAAAAACTTAAATACAATGTCAATTGCCATCTTCTATCTTCATGAATCCCGTTCATCTTTTATCCTTTCTTCAATACCCACTGTACCCAGTCTTTTCTCTCATTTCCCTCCTGTGGAAATCCCTTTTGTTTACTTACTTCCTTGATAACTACAATCTCCAAAAATTTAAATACAATGTCAATTGCCATCTTCTATCTTCATGAATCCCGTTCATCTTTTATCCTTCTTCAATACCCACTGTACCCAGTCTTTTCTCTCACTGTAACCTCTGTACACTACTTTCGGCCCCGCTTTGCTCGGGTTGATATTATTAAAAAATATAAATAAATAACAACAGAAAAAGATGAAGCTCTTTAAAAGATACTCCATTAAAACAAATTTTTGATTTGCCAAATTGTATGGGTTTTGTTTTTCTCTTAGACTTTCAGGAACTGAATAGAATCCCTTTTCACCAAAGTGGACATAAAATGATTTCAGAATAGAAGCATGCTAGAATTTGGTAAATTAAAGGCTCACCATTCAAAAGATGTGATTTGAAAAATGACGTCTCTGTGATCAGTGTTAGAGGTAACACTGACAGTGAAGAATGTTATTTGAAATCCCATTCAGTCGTTGCCATAAATTTGCATTCAAAGGAATTTTGCATTGTATAATATTTGAATTGCAACTAACAAAAGCCAGTAGGCAATATTATGGAGGGAGAAAAGAGAGAGAGAGAGTGAGAGAGAGAGGGGGGTTGGATAAAGAAAATGGAGAGTGAGGAAAAAAGGGGAAGGGAGAAGTTGGAGAGAGAAAATGATAGGAAAAGAAACGTAGAGAAAGAGAAGATGGAGAAAGAAAAAAGAGGGAGAGGGATGGGAAGATTAAACGATGGACAGAGAGAGAGAGAGGATAAAGACAGAAAATGGAAATGAGAGCGAAGGGGAGATGAAGAAAGATGGAGAAAGATAAGAGGAGTGAGAGATAAGATGAAGAGAGAAAAAGTGAGTGAGAGAGAAGATGAGGAAAAAAAATGAGAGAGAGCGAAAAGGGGAGAGAGAATGATAAAGAGAAACAGGAAGAGAAAATGATGTAGTGAGAGAGAAGGTGGAGAAATTAAAGTGAGGTGAAAGAAAAGATGGGGAGAGAAAAGATGTGGGAGTAAAAAGGGGAGATAGTGAAGATGAGAAAACGGGGAGATAAATGGGGAGACAAAATCAAGAGAGAAATATGGAGAGAGAAGACGGGGAGAAATATAGAAACAGGGTAAAAGATGGAAAGTGAAATTGGAAGGGAGATGAGGAGAATATAGGGAGAGAAATGGGGAGAGATTAGAAGAGGTGGGAAATGGAAAGAGAGAAAAGGTAGATAGCGGCATTTGGAGGGAAGAAAAGAAGGAGAGTAAAATTAGAGAGAAGAAAATAGAGAGATAACTGGGAAGAAAGAAGAAGATAGAGAGAAAAATTAGAAGAAAGAAGAATTGAGAGAGAAAGAAGTGGAAGAAGAAAAGATGGCGCACAGGGAAATAAAAGAGAAGAATTTAGAGAGAAAAATATGGAGAGAATAAATGGTGGATAAATATGGTGAAAGAAATGCGAAACAGATCTGTCTGCCGATGACTATTTACGCCCTCACACCCTGGTTGAGCACTCTGGGAGAATAGTAGACTTTGAAAAACAGTAGCTACTCTGATATGTACGCATCGCTCATTCAGTAATGAATTAGAGCACTCTGGCTATTGGGCGTGCATAATGATAATATACAGTCTGCCTTCTTCTACCGAGCGCCCATAGCCCAGAAGTAGACTCGCCGACTGACGCCAATTCGGTCGGGTTTCAATACTGGGTTGAAAGCAATCAGAGTCTAACCGTACTGATGAGCTGTTATACAGCGAAACTGATCTGTCTGCGGATGACTATATATATATATATATATATATACATAGAGAGAGAGAGAGAGAGAGAGAGAGTGGGGGAGAGAAAGAAAAAGAACAAAAGACGGAGTGGTACGAGAAATTAGAGGAGAGAGAAGATGGAGTGGGAGAGAAACCAGAAGAAAGAGATGAAGAAAGAAAAGGGGAGTGAGAGAGAAGATGAAGTAAAAGGGAGAGTGGGAGAAAAACGCGAAAAGAGAAAAGATGAAGAAAGAAAAAGAGTGAGAGAAACGGGGAAAGAGAGAAAATGAAAAAGAAAAAGAGAAATGAGAGAGAAACGGGAAGAGAGAGATGAAGAAAGAAAAGTGGAGTAAGGGAGAAAGAGGAATATGTAGAAGAAAGAAAAGGAGAGTTAAAAAGCAGGAAGTGTGAGAAAATGAAGAAGAAAAAGGGAAATGAGAGAGAAACGGGAAGAGAGAGAAAATAAAAAAAGATAAAGTGTGTGAGAGAAAAACGGGAAAAGAGAGAAGATGATGAATGAAAAGAAGAGTGATATAAAAATGGGAAGAGGAAGAAAGAAAAAAGGAGTGAAAGAGAAACGGAAAAAAGACAGAAGATAAAGAAAGAAAAGGGGAGTGAGAGAGAAAGGGAAAGAGAGAAGAAGAAATGAAAGAAAAGAGGATGAAAGAGAAACGGAAAAAGAGAGAAGATGGAGAAAGAAAAGGTGAGTGAAAGAGAAACGGAAAAAAGAGAGAAGATAGAGAAAGAAAAGGGGAGTGAGAGAGAAATGGGAAAAGAGAGAAGATGAAAGAAAAGAGGAGTGAAAGAGAAACGGAAAAAAGAGAGAAGATGAAGAAAGAAAAGGTGAGTGAAAGAGAAACGGAAAAAAGAGAGAAGATAGAGAAAGAAAAGTGGAGTGAGAGAGAAACAGGAAAAGAGAGATGAAGAAAGAAAAGGTGAGTGAAAGAGAAACGGGAAAAGAGAGAAGATGAAAGAAAAGAGGAGTGAAAGAGAAACGAAAAAAAGAGAGAAGATAAAGAAAAGGGGAGTGAGAGAGAAACAGGAAAAGAGAGATGAAGAAAGAAAAGGTGAGTGAGAGAGAAACAAAAGAGAGAAGATGAGAAAGAAAAGGTAAGTGAGAGAGAAGCAGGAAAAGAGAGAGAAGAAAGAAAAGGGGAGTGAAAGAGAAACAGGGAGAGAGAGTTGAAGAAGAAAGAAAAACGGAAGGGTGAGAGAAACAGGAAGAGAGATAAGATACAGAAAAAAAGTGGACTGAGAGAGAAACAGGAAAAGAGAAAAGACGGTGAAAGAGAAGGAGAGTGAGAGAGAAACGGGAAGAGAGAGAAAATGAAGAAAGACAAAAGGAGAGAGAGAAACGGGAAGAAAGAGAAGATGAAAAAAGAAAAAGAGTGTGAGAGAAAAACCGAAAAAGAGAGAAGATGAAGAAAGAAAAGGAACGTGAGTGAGAAACAGCAAGAGCTAGATGAAGAAAGAGAAGAGGAATGCGAGAAAAAGGAAAGAGAGAAGTTTGAAAGAAAAGAGGAATAAGAAAGAGAGACAGGAAGAGAGAGAAGATGACAGAAAAGAGGAGTGAGAGAGGAACGGAAAGAGAGATGAGATGATGAAAGAAAGGGGGATAGAAAGAGAAACCGGAAGAGAGAAAAGATGAAGAAAGAAAAGCTGAGAGAGATAAGATAAGGAGAGAAAATAATGGGGCAATAGATAGATAGATAGATAGATAGAGAGAGAGAGAGAGAGAGAGAGAGAGAGAGAGAGAGAGAGAGAGAGAGAGATAGTAGAAGACGGGATGGTGAGAGAAATAGGGAGAGGGAAGGAGATGGTTTTGAGGTTGACGTTGAGTAATGCTTTCCAACAATAATTACATCGAATTGTGTGAAGAAATTGGTCGCCTGTGTTGATGCTGATTTTTACAAGCGCGTAAACACAAAGATGCCATTAATGGCGACGACACTTTTGTTCCGAATACAAGTGGACATTTTTAACAAAATAAGCGTGCCGGCTCAAATAAACATTCATCCGATAACTTTTATATAAGTTTAATAAACACTGAGAAATTCTGCCGCCGAGAAAATTTTGAAGCTAGGTGTTTTAACATAGTATGGAAAGTGTGACACTGAGATCCGAAGACGCATTGGCATGGCCCAGGACGCATTTCAAAAGCTAACCAAAGTACTGAGAGACAGAAAAATCTCATTGGAAAAGAGTAATGGATATATGTTCTTTATGGCAGTAAATGTTGGAAGATCTCTTCAAGGATGAAGGAGAGGCTCGAGGAAGCAGAAATGTGGTTCTACAGAAGGATGCTGAGGATACCATGGACCAAGCACATGAGCAACGACAAAGTGCTCATAATTAAACTCGTAATCATCATTAAACTCGTCCAACTCTTTCTAACTGACAACCAAACATACCGAAATATTCTTGTTGGAGCGTTCGGCGCAAATGCCAAGCAGTACAGCATACCGTTTCCAAATTTCAGGAGGAGTGAATTGCGTCATGGTGCCCTTTTTCTCACAGACAGTGCCCAACTGATCCTACTATACTTGTGAAGTAGACAAGATAAAAAAAACAAACAAACAACACACACGCGCGAAATTAAACATAGAAAAATGGCGACAATTTACCTATCGCATCTTTTATAATATTATATCCAAGGACGCCTTATTGTATCAATTACTCCTGAGTGGTGAGTTATCCTCACTAAGTGCTCCATAATGTCGGCCTTGTGTCACATCGAAGCTTTGCTTAGTAAAACACTATATCCAAAGATAATTGTCAGGAATGCTATGAGCCATGATGTGTTATGTCTGCAAAAACTTCTTTTGAATTTTACAACCGTCAATTCTTTTTCGATTCTTGTGTTTGCTCATTGTTATTTTATAATGACTTCACCCCAAGCAAAGCATTACTGCCACTGATGCACAGGGGATTACAGTGAGAGGAAAAGGAAGAGAGAAAAAAAACGGTACAGGGGATGTCGGAGAAAAGATAAGAGAGAGGTGAGAGTCAAGGAGATACAAGATGACAATTGACGTTACCTTTGGAGATTATAGCTATTAGGAAAGCAAGCATGTGGAAGGGAGTTTCACAAACGGAAAGTGCGAGAAAATAAACTGATGGAGAAGAAGTGAGGATTACATTTTGACGGTAAAACGGTGGGACCTAGTTGCCAATCTAGTAAATTCATGAGGGCGGGGCACCAGGGAATGAAGCTCGTCAGAGCAAAACCTTTGTGAAGTGACTGAAGGTGAATACATTGTAGATCCTCCTTTGGGGGTTTTGTCGAGAACCCCGAGATAAATACCAGGAGCATCCGACCTGATATGGCAACAGTATTCAATGCACGGGTGAATGGTAGATTTATAAATTTAGGCCTAACCTCGGGATGCTTATTGATTTTGGTCAAAATAATCGAAGACTGATCATTTTTCGTGATTGCCCCCTCTTATTTTTTTTTGTGCGCAGTCAATTTAATTGGCAACACTTAAGACAGCACCTACATCGATTAACTGGATTACTTAGAACGATTACTTTGCTACTTATGTAAAAGTAAAAACAGTCTTAGTTTGGGATAATAATTTTGTTTTAAAATGCAGCAAATAACACAGCACGTATATCGATTAACCGCGTTACTTAGAACGATTACTTTGCTACTTATGTAAAAGTAAAAACAGTCTTAGTTTGGGATAATAATTTTGTTTTAAAATGCAGCAAATAACACAGCACGTATATCGATTAACCGCGTTACTTAGAACGATTACTTTGCTACTTACGTAAAAGTAAAAACAGTCTTAGTTTGGGATAATAATTTTGTTTTAAAATGCAGCAAATAACACAGCACGTATATCGATTAACCGCGTTACTTAGAACGATTACTTTGCTACTTATGTAAAAGTAAAAACAGTCTTAGTTTGGGATAATAATTTTGTTTTAAAATGCAGCAAATAACACAGCACGTATATCGATTAACCGCGTTACTTAGAACGATTACTTTGCTACTTATGTAAAAGTAAAAACAGTCTTAGTTTGGGATAATAATTTTGTTTTAAAATGCAGCAAATAACACAGCACGTATATCGATTAACCGCGTTACTTAGAACGATTACTTTGCTACTTATGTAAAAGTAAAAACAGTCTTAGTTTGGGATAATAATTTTGTTTTAAAATGCAGCAAATAACACAGCACGTATATCGATTAACCGCGTTACTTAGAACGATTACTTTGCTACTTATGTAAAAGTAAAAACAGTCTTAGTTTGGGATAATAATTTTGTTTTAAAATGCAGCAAATAACACAGCACGTATATCGATTAACCGCGTTACTTAGAACGATTACTTTGCTACTTATGTAAAAGTAAAAACAGTCTTAGTTTGGGATAATAATTTTGTTTTAAAATGCAGCAAATAACACAGCACGTATATCGATTAACCGCGTTACTTAGAACGATTACTTTGCTACTTATGTAAAAGTAAAAACAGTCTTAGTTTGGGATAATAATTTTGTTTTAAAATGCAGCAAATAACACAGCACGTATATCGATTAACCGCGTTACTTAGAACGATTACTTTGCTACTTATGTAAAAGTAAAAACAGTCTTAGTTTGGGATAATAATTTTGTTTTAAAATGCAGCAAATAACACAGCACGTATATCGATTAACCGCGTTACTTAGAACGATTACTTTGCTACTTATGTAAAAGTAAAAACAGTCTTAGTTTGGGATAATAATTTTGTTTTAAAATGCAGCAAATAACACAGCACGTATATCGATTAACCGCGTTACTTAGAACGATTACTTTGCTACTTATGTAAAAGTAAAAACAGTCTTAGTTTGGGATAATAATTTTGTTTTAAAATGCAGCAAATAACACAGCACGTATATCGATTAACCGCGTTACTTAGAACGATTACTTCGCTACTTATATAAACGTAAAAACTGTCTTGGCCATAATTTAGTTTTTAAAACAAAGGAAATAACAGCACGTATATCGATTAACGGCGTAACTTCAAGCTGTTGCATCCCTATTTATGTAAAAGTCAAAACAGCCTTAATTGGCAATACTTTTGTTTTCAAAATGAAAAAAATTACGCCGCACTTATCGACCAACCGCGCTACTTAGAACGATTTCTCGCTATTTATGTAACTGTAAAGGTAGTAAAGTCTTAATTAGAAATAATATAAGCGACAGATGGTTATTAAAAATCACTTCACCTTATTTATGACTAATTTATTTGAATAAATCACTTATTATTGCTTGCGTTACGTAGCAATAATCGTCAGTAACATGACGAAGTAACCAAGTAACGATTTTAAGTTCTACGGACGGGGTTCGTTAATCTCTCTTACGTGCAAATAACCTTTGGGAAAGATATGGAGCCATCTCTCTCCCAAGTAACGATTATAAGTTCTCCGGACGGGGTTCTTTAATCTCTCTTACGTGCAAATAACCTTTGGGAAAGATATGGAGCCATCTCTCTCCCAAGTAACGATTGTAAGTTCTCAGGACGGGGTTCGTTAATATCTCTTACGTGCAAATAACCTTTGGGAAAGATATGGAGCCCTCTCTCTCCCAAGTAACGACTTTAAGTTATCCGGACGGGGTTCGTTAATTTCTCTTACGTGCAAATAACCTATGGGAAAGATATGGAGCCATCTCTCTCCCAAGTAACGATTTTAAGTTCTCCGGACGGGTTTCGTTAATCTCTCTTACGTGCAAATAACCTTTGGGAAAGATATGGAGCCATCTCTCTCCCAAGTAACGATTTTAAGTTCTCCGGACAGGGTTCGTTAATCTCTCTTACGTGCAAATAACCTTTGGGAAAGATATGGAGCCATCTCTCTCCCAAATTATGATTTTAATAGCAGGAAAGACGGTTTTATTTCACCGGTTTGCATCTTGTCTATCGCAGACAGAAATGGCGAACTACTGTGGGAAAATCATTTACCTAGTCAGTCGTGAATCGAAAGACATGATCACCCAAGCGTGTATCACGTATGGCACTTAACTATCTGTTTGAATGATTCTCGGAGCCAATTTAATTTGTTATGAACAATTTTTTCTACCGTACAAATCCTCTTTACTTTTATCTAACATCTGTATTATTTGAATAAGATTATTTACTCTTTAGAAATGTGCGTCTGTGGTGCAGTGGATATCGGCTCGGAACGAGAAATCAGGGAGCCAAGTTCGAATTCCAGTTGAATTCATTGCATTCACTTACGCGCAAATACCCTTGGGAAAGGTATTAATCCGTCTCTTCCTTCCAGTTATGGCTTAAATAACAGGACAGATTGTGTTCTATAGCCTTGGTCGGCCACCAGTCTACCGCAGAAAGCAATGGCAACCTACTGTGGGATAATCTTCTGTCCAGTCAGTCATGTCTCTTTCGAGACATGATCGCCCAAGCGTGTTTCACGTATGACACTTAACTGACTGACCTTTTAGAAACATGGATACCTAGTTACTCTTAACTAAGTATATAACGGCCATTATTACCAGTTTATAGATTGGAGCCAGCACATAACATTCTATTAGAACCTTGAATGAGTTCTCGCTGTTTTCCAACAGATGGTGTCCCCAGAACTGCGTGTAAGTTTGTTTAAGATGGTAATGCATCTATAAGGAAGTAGCTTGAAATATAGTGTATGTCATTTCACCGAAGTGTAAACAACTTTGTTTTTCATCGCGTTTAACATGTCGGATTTTGTGTCAAAGAAAGTGTATTTGCGGGGAATTTTACTGCACTACTTTATTCAAAAGAAATATGCAGTTGAAGCTCACAGAATTTTTGCTGAGACTTAGGACGACCATGCTCTGTCGAAAACAACACGCAGAGATTGTTTTAGACGCTTCGAAAAGAATGATTTTAATGTTGATGATAAACAACGATATAGAGCAACGAAAAAGTTCGAAGACGAAGAATTGCAGAATCATTAAGAGTTGATTACACAACAGTTTCGAAACGTTTTAAAGCATTAGAAATGATCCAAAAGCAAGGACATTGAGTACCATGCGAGTTGACGCCAAGAGACGTCGAACAGCGTCTTATCACGTGTGAACAGCTGCTTCAACGACAGAAAAGGAAAGGTTTTTTTTGCATTGTATTGTGATCAGTAATAAAAAGTGGCGATGAAAAGTGGATATACTATGATAACCCCAACCGTAGAAAATCATGGGGTAAGCCAGGCAATGGATCAACATCAGCAGCAAGGTCGAATATCTATGGTTGGAAACTTCTGCTCTGCATTTGGTGGGATCGACTGGCTTTAGTTTATTATAAGCTGCTCAAACCGACCGAAATCACGGAAGATTGCTATCAACTACAACTGATGCATTTGAGCCTAGCATTGACGAAAAAAGGCCGCTATACGAGCAGAGACATGACAAAGTGATTCTGAAACATGACAACACTGAGCAACATATTGCAGGACGAGTGAATACTTATTGGAAACACTTCAATGAGAAGTCTTACCTCATCTGCCGTATTCACCAGACCTTGCTCCATCTGACGATTCGTGGTTAGCCTCAAATGATGTGTCGTTTGTCCGACGTGGAATTCAAATGCTGCTAGAAAGATGGAAAAAAGTAGTGGTTAGTGATGGACAATACTTTCAGTGACAAAAAACAAAAAAACAAAAAAAAAAACCATTACTTTTCATAAAAAACGGCGAGAACTTATTTAAAGTCATAAAATTTATGAAAAATAGTTGTTGATGTTAAAATTAAAAGTGGTTATGAATAAAAGTGTGTATAAGTGTAGCTTAGTTTAGGAACTTTTAGATATACGGTTTTTTTATCATTTCACCTCAACTAATCCGCGAATGCTACTAATACGCAGGGGGGTTACATGGAGTGAAAGTGAGAGAAAAGACTTTGTTTTGAGGAAATGACATAAGATGAACGGGATTCAAGAAGACAGCAGATGGCGATTCACGTTGCATTAAATATTTTGAAGATTTTAGTTATAAACAAATAAACAGAAGTGCGAGAAAAGAAATTCTTGTTGTAGAAATAGCAGTTGCATTTAGCTATTTTAACAGTAAACGAGTGGGACCTATATGCCAATCTAGCAGCGCACTTAAATTTTTCAAAACAAGGGAAAAAAGCTCATCGGAGCAGTTGCCATGAAAATGTTTGTAGAAAAGTCAGAGCCAAATCGCGCCGGTGAGAAAGTGAATGAAGTCGATAAGCTAAATCAGGGTCGATTACAATTATCTAAATATATTTAAAAAGTTCCAAACGATTGACATGGAAGCACAATGATACGAAAACGGTTTGTCCACGTGAATTTAGGTCAATCAATCTCAAAGAAAAAAAAATAATAGGGTAGACTGGGTTATTCATTCTTCGTAAGGCAATCTAAGTGAAATAAAACTCTGAATTTGAACCCACGTGACGATACATCAAATTTTGGAGGAAGCTCGGCAAATCTACTACCGAAGACCTAGTAAGGCTTAGATTTGTGGCCAAGATACTGAATGACACCAAATCAAGCTGATCAATATTTAAAGCGATCAATCAGCTGCAAGACGTTAGCAAATTTGGATAAGATCGTGAACCCATTTATGAGGGCCATCGCTAAGCAATCGATCAACTGTCTCATATAATTGGAATCACTCATGGAGTCTGCTTGGAGATACTAGGCAGAGATTTTTTTTCCGATGCCAACTCTTGTATTTATCCGGGAGTGGCCTCACATATATGTCACTGGTGTTCAAGAGGTACCAGAGTAGATCCAGTTGGTTGGCGCCATTTTCTTTAAGGGTGCTAATTAGGCACTTAGTCACAGATTAAAGAAATTTATTAATCTTGATGACGACTGCAAGGAAAAGTAGTATAGTAGTTTTGGTATATAATCACAATGTTTTATTTGTATATTAATAAAGATGTTTCGGTTAGTAAATATTGGACATGGTCTCAAACATCCTTCGGTTTACACTTCGCACTTTGGACATCCTGTTGTGGTGAAATCTTCGTCGCCATGTTGTTGCTGTGGCCTGTTTGGGCTCGGAAGTAAGACACAGAAACAAGAAGGTAGTTTCAAACAGTGTATTAGAATAACAGAACAATATATACAATAATAAGTGTTAGTAATCAGCAAAAAGAAGTGTAAGTCTGAACGTTATAGTTACACTGCATTACAACTACCTCACGACTGCCTCACGACTGCCTCACAGATGCATTCTCGGATGTCATGCAGGTTATTATTTATTGATGGAGGAAGAGTCCATTCTTATAGATAGGACACTATAACAGATCCCTAGATATGGAGAACAATACAAGAGCAATCTATCCCCAATAGATTTAATAAAGGGTTCAGTTCATAATTTCCTAAGGGTTACTCAGATCCCTAGACATGGACAACAGTACAAGAGCAATATATCCCCAATAGATTTAATAAAGGGTTCAGTTCATAATTTCCTAAGGGTTACTCAGATCCCTAGACATGGACAACAGTACAAGAGCAATATATCCCCAATAGATTTAATAAAGGGTTCAGTTCATAATTCCCTAAGGGTTACTCAGATCCCTAGACATGGACAACAGTACAAGAGCAATATATCCCCAATAGATTTAATAAAGGGTTCAGTTCATAATTCCCTAAGGGTTACTCAGATCCTGTTGGGGTGAAACCTTCATCGCCAAGTTGTAGTGGCCTTTTAGGCCCGTAAGACACAGAAACAAGAAGGTAGTTTCAAACAGTGTATTAGAATAACAGAACATGCATACAATAATAAGTGTTAGTAATCAGCAAATATAGAAGTATTAGCCCAAACGGTATAGTTACGCTGCGTCTCGACTGTCTCTAGGCTGTCACACGGCAGTCATCACAGCTACGTTCCTCGGGAAGTCACTCAGGTTAGGCTTTATTAGCGGAGGAAGAGTCCATTCCTATAAAATAGGGCACCTAATCACATCCTTAGCACAATACCTTTCTGATAACTGCCGTAAATATTTCGGACGTCTTTTGCAAATGCCTGTGCCTTACTTCTCTGATTAAATATTTGTAGTCTTACGGCTTCATCGCGTAATAAATACCAATTCCTGTACGATCACCGAAGTTAAGCAACGTCCAACCTGGTTAGTTTCTAAACGAGTGACCGTTTGTGAATACAAGGTGCTGTAAGTTTGCATGCTCAGATGGTATAGAACGCTTAAGGCCACTTTACACACTAAACACCGAAGTTAAGCAACGTTGACCTAGTCAATACCTAGATGGGTGCCTAGAAGGGTGACCATCTGTGAATATATATAAGGTGTTGTAAGCATGGGCGCTCATTGGTATAAAATACTTACTTGCCACAACACGTAATAAACCCCGGTTCCCGTACGATCACCGAAGTTATGCAAGGTCGAGCCTGGTCAGTACCTGGACGGGTGACAGTTTATGAATAAAAGGTGCGATAATCTTGGAGGCTCGGGTGGTATAAAAGGCTTATGGCCACATCACATTGAAACATTAGTTCCCGTACGATCACCGAAGTTAAGCAACGTCGAGCCTGGTCAATACCTAGATGGGTGCCGCTTGGAAATATCAGGTGCTGTAAGCTTGGGTGTGCAGAAATGTGATGGATAATGGCTCAGAATTGCTAATCAAACTACTGTGTTCCAATTCCAGTTTGGTTCGTTATATTTGATTACATGAGAAATCAAGTGTTCGTAGTAGTAACTTGTTGGAAAGAGTTTATGTGTACGTAGGCAGGAACGTATGTAGGTATGTATGTCTGAGCGTTATCTTTGAATAGGAGCATCTTCGAAGTTATCGCTCACGGTGAATGGTGAAAAGGCAAGAGGTAAGTAGTGAACGATGAAGAAGGAGGTGAAAGGTGAGAGAGAAAAATAGAGACAATAATAATAACGATCGCTTGACGTTTGTCAAGGGTACGTGTTAATTGCTCACCATCTTAACTCTCTGACAATAGCCGATTTTTCTCGTCTTTTTATTTCGTTTGGGAATTCACTCCCGGGTGTGATTCTGGCCTTTCCATTGGACGACAAACATTTCGCATCGAGGTGTGAAATGTCACGAGTTTTGTGTGTGTTAAACAAAGCTTGTAAATTCGTTTATTTCCAGCAATGAGTCAGGTTTTAATTTTAGATCTAGAATTTGTTTTGTTCACCACAAATGCATCACTACTCCTCCCCAGTTATGGGTTAATTAGTATGACTTGTCTCACTTAACCATTATTATCTTACGAAAAACACTCTTACAACCAAAACATATATTTTCTGTTTTTAAATAACCTGCAAAAGATTGATAAGCGAATCAATAAATCAATAAAAAATATTTGTACCTAAATTTTCGACGGCCATAAAAAATGGTTTTTGCTTTAGCCTTCGGACATCTATAGCCACTGCGTTTATTTTACTTTTCTTATATACCTAGTAAATATGTGTATCTTACTTTTAGGCATCCCTATTAAATGCTTCTGCCTTACTTTTATGTCCATAAATGTTTTTGCCTTCTTTTTCGGGCATCCATAATAAATCCTTTTTCCTTACTTTCCGACGTCCATAATAAAAATTTTCGGACCCAGTAAATATTTGTACCTTACTTTTAAACATCTTGGGTAAATGCTTATTCTTAACTTTTCGGGGTAATATTTTTACTTTACTTTTGAGGTATCGCTATTAACTGTTTATTTCAAACTTTTGGGATATTCTTAGTAACTGTTTTAGCTTATTTTTCGGATGCCCCTCTAAAAATTTGTATCTTATTTTTCAGATAATCTTCGCAAAAATTTTTTACCTAATTTTCCTGATGCCCCTGGAAAAAATTTATACCTTATTTTTCTGATGCCCCTTGCAAAAATTTGTACCACATTTTTCGGATGCTCATTGAAAAAAATTGCAACTTATTTTTCGGATGCCCCTTGCAGAAATTTGTACCTCATTTTTCGGATGCCCCTTGCAAAAATTTGTACCTTATTTTTCGGATGCCCCTTGCAAAAATTTGTACCTCATTTTTCGGATGCCCATAGAAAAAATTTTCAACTTATTTTTCGGATGCCCCTTGCAAAATTTTGTACCTTATTTTTCGGATGCCCCTTGCAAAAATTTGTACCTTATTTTTCGGATGCCCCTTGCAAAAATTTGTACCTCATTTTTCGGATGCCCCTTGCAAAAATTTGTACCTCATTTTTCGGATGCCCATAGAAAAAATTTGCAACTTATTTTTCGGATGCCCCTTGCAAAAACTTGTACCTCATTTTTCGGATGCCCCTTGCAAAAATTTGTATCTTATTTTTCGGATGTCCACTGAAAAAATTTGCAACTTATTTTTCGGATGCCCTTTGCAAAAATTTGTACCTTATTTTTTGGATGCCCCTTGCAAAAATTTGTACCTTATTTTTCGGATGCCCCTTGCAAAAATTTGTACCTCATTTTTCGGATGCCCCTTGCAAAAATTTGTACCTCATTTTTCGGATGCCCATAGAAAAAATTTGCAACTTATTTTTCGGATGCCCCTTGCAAAAACTTGTACCTCATTTTTCGGATGCCCCTTGCAAAAATTTGTATCTTATTTTTCGCATGTCCACTGAAAAAATTTGCAACTTATTTTTCGGATGCCCTTTGCAAAAATTTGTACCTTATTTTTTGGATGCCCCTTGCAAAAATTTGTCCGGTATTTTTCGAATGTCCCTCGTAATAATTTGTATTTGAGTTTTGGATTCCCTTCGTAAAAAATTGTACTTTGCTTTTTGGATACCACTCGTAAATATTTGTACCTTATTTTTTCAGATCCACCTCATAAAAATTTGTACCTTACTTTTTGGATGTCCCTCGTAAAAATGTGTACCTTGCTTTTCGGATGTCCATAATTAACCTTAAAAATTATTTTTTGAAAAATTCACTATGAAAATCTTGTCGAAATTCCTTGTGATCCGAGCTTTTCTTTTCTAAGGTCATGTATCAGTTGAGCTAGAAAATTCCTTGTGATCCGAGCTTTTCTTTTCTAAGGTCATGTATCAGTTGAGCTAGAAAATTCCTTGTGATCCGAGCTTTTCTTTTCTAAGGTCATGTATCAGTTGAGCTAGAAAATTCCTTGAGATCCGAGCTTTTCTTTTCTAAGGTCATGTATCAGTTGAGCTAGAAAATTCCTTGTGATCCGAGCTTTTCTTTTCTAAGGTCATGTATCAGTTGAGCTAGAAAATTCCTTGTGATCCGAGCTTTTCTTTTCTAAGGTCATGTATCAGTTGAGCTAGAAAATTCCTTGAGATCCGAGCTTTTCTTTTCTAAGGTCATGTATCAGTTGAGCTAGAAAATTCCTTGAGATCCGAGCTTTTCTTTTCTAAGGTCATGTATCAGTTGAGCTAGAAAATTCCTTGTGATCCGAGCTTTTCTTTTCTAAGGTCATGTATCAGTTGAGCTAGAAAATTCCTTGTGATCCAGCTTTTCTTTTCTTAAGGTCATGTATCAGTTGAGCTAGAAAATTCCTTGTGATCCGAGCTTTTCTTTTCTAAGGTCATGTATCAGTTGAGCTAGAAAATTCCTTGAGATCCGAGCTTTTCTTTTCTAAGGTCATGTATCAGTTGAGCTAGAAAATTCCTTGTGATCCGAGCTTTTCTTTTCTAAGGTCATGTATCAGTTGAGCTAGAAAATTCCTTGAGATCCGAGCTTTTCTTTTCTAAGGTCATGTATCAGTTGAGCTAGAAAATTCCTTGTGATCCGAGCTTTTCTTTTCTAAGGTCATGTATCAGTTGAGCTAGAAAATTCCTTGTGATCCGAGCTTTTCTTTTCTAAGGTCATGTATCAGTTGAGCTAGAAAATTCCTTGTGATCCGAGCTTTTCTTTTCTAAGGTCATGTATCAGTTGAGCTAGAAAATTCCTTGTGATCCGAGCTTTTCTTTTCTAAGGTCATGTATCAGTTGAGCTAGAAAATTCCTTGAGATCCGAGCTTTTCTTTTCTAAGGTCATGTATCAGTTGAGCTAGAAAATTCCTTGTGATCCGAGCTTTTCTTTTCTAAGGTCATGTATCAGTTGAGCTAGAAAATTCCTTGTGATCCGAGCTTTTCTTTTCTAAGGTCATGTATCAGTTGAGCTAGAAAATTCCTTGAGATCCGAGCTTTTCTTTTCTAAGGTCATGTATCAGTTGAGCTAGAAAATTCCTTGTGATCCGAGCTTTTCTTTTCTAAGGTCATGTATCAGTTGAGCTAGAAAATTCCTTGTGATCCGAGCTTTTCTTTTCTAAGGTCATGTATCAGTTGAGCTAGAAAAAGATGGATCGTAAGGAAAAAAGTTTTTCAGAAAGCAGCAAAATAAACAAAACTGTGGATAGTCATGATTCACCATTTTCTAAAAAAATCAAGGCCTTTGCACACACACACACACGCATTCACAAAGAGAGAAGAGAAGAGAAAGAGAGACAAAGTAAGAGTTATACATACTTTTGCAGCAGACGATCACTGTAAGATCTGAAGATCAATTTTTAAATTGAAATAATTCCCTGAGTGTGAATTATTATTCATGATTATTATAAAGGACAGCTACGCATTCAAACTGAATTGTTTACTTAAACGCCCCAATGGGACATTACAAACAAATTGCTCGTAACTCACTTAGTGATTTTCCTAATCAAATTTTATGTCTACTCTGTCGGATGAAGTTACTTGTGTCTGGTTTTAAATGTTAATATTATTTTACGGGTATTCAGCTACATTGAATACAGCAGGGAGTTGGACACTCATGCCTTCTTTTTTTTTTAATCATATCACCCCGAGTAAGGCGGTAACGCCACTGATGTGCAGGGGGCTATGTAAGAGTGAAAAGATTGGAAAAGAGAAAGCTGGAAACCACATCCTAAACAGGGAACAAGGGATAAGCCTCTTCACCTGTTCAATAGACGTGGGTGGTTTGTGAACCGGGCAATAGTTTAGTCTATCTAATCCAATTGAAAAAAAAAAGAAAAAGGAGTGAAAAAGATTTGAAAAGAGAAAGCTGGAAACCACATCCTAAACAGGGAACAAGGGATGAACCTCTTCACCTGTTCAATAGACGTGGGTGGGGTGTGAACCGGGCAATAGTTTAGTCTATCTAATCCAATTGAAAAAAAAAAAGAGAGAAAGGAGTGAAAAGATTGGAAAAGAGAAAGCTGGAAACCACATCCTAAACAGGGGAACAAGGGATGAACCTCTTCACCTGTTCAATAGACATGGTATAATTCATTACTCCTTGGAATGTCAGTAAAGACACTTGTAGTGAGAGGACTTATAATGAAAAAGAGTCTTAGCATAATAAAAAAGGATATTTTTTCTTTACGGCTTATCAACCTTTTAAAGGTTATTTTAATCCAAAAATATTTTTAGATTGTAAGAATTTGTTTTAGTGTTAATAATGGTTTAGGGACAAAAGTCTTGCTAATTAACCCATAGTTGGGGATGAGAAAAACTGACAGTCAGTTAATGCCATACATAATAAAAACTTAGTCGATGATGTATCGAAAAAGAGCGTTCCACAGGCGGGAAATGCGAGAAAAGAAGCTGTTGGAGTAGCATTGTCGTCTGCATTTGGTTGATCTAACTTTAAATGGACCTTGTTGCCAGTCTGGTTGCACGAGTAAATCCTTGTGGCGGGGGTACCAGTGACTTAAGTTCGTTGGAACAGAAGCCATGAAAATATTTGTAGAATAGACAGAGGGAAGCCACATCCTGCCAATGAAAAAGTGGCTGGAGTACAGCTGCCAAGTCGGGACCTATCACATCCTTTATTTCCTGTTTAGGGTTGAGTTTCCGGTTCCTGCCAAAGTCTTCTAATTCTCTTCCACTTCCGATATCTCCCTTACGTCTTAGTGGCATAATCATCTTGCTTGGGTTGGATTAAAAAAATAAAAAAATGCTCCTTGGCAGGGCACACAGCGCTGTTATATTTCTAAATCGCTTTGTCGTATCTCTGCTAGTATAGCGGCTGTTTTTCTTTAATGCTCGGCTCAAACGCATCAATTGTAGTCGATAGCGATCTCCCGTGATGGTTTCAGTCGGTTTAAACAGCTCATAGTAAACTACACCCAACTGATCACCTCAGATTCAGGGTAAAAGCTACGAATCATAGATATTCGGCTTTGCCGCCGATGTTGATACATTGCCGGGCTTACCCTAAGATCTTCTACACTTAAGGTTATCGTTGTGTATCCACTTTTCATCGCCACTTTTCATCGCTGTTCATGATATGATACAAAAAACCTTTCCTTTTCTGTTGTTGAAGCAGATGTTCACACGAGACAGACGCTGTTCGATGTCCCTCGGCTTCAACTCGCCCAGTATCCAACGTTCTTGCTTTTAAATCATTCCTAATGCTTCCAAACGTTTCGAAACTGTTGTGTGATCAAATCCTAACGATTCTGCAAGTTTAACTTACCGTTAATATGAGTCATCATGGAGTAATGTCTCCAATTCTTCGTCTTTTTTTTTCTCGTTTCTCTATAGCATTCTTTATCTTCAACATCAAAATCATTATTTTTGAAGCGTCTAAACCGAGTGTTCTTGACAAGCTCCAAAGGAGAGTCTGTAATGTGATAGGTACTGATCTGGCGACTCGACTGCAGCCACTTTCCCATCGTCGAAATGTGGCCTCCCTCTGTCTCTTCTATAAATACTTTCATGGCTTCTGCTCGGATGAGCTTAAGTCACTGATGCCTCCTCAACAGGTGTTTACCCGTGCAACAAGACTGGCAACTGGGTCCCACCCATTCACAGTCAGGTTAGCCAAATGCAGACGACAATTCTACTCCTGCAGCTTCCTCTCTCGCACTTCCTGCCTGTGGAACTCACTCCCGTATTCTTGCTTTCCTGACGGCTACGACCTCCAGAAATTTAAAAGCAAAGTTAATACTCGCTTACTAACCACTGGACTCTAGCTCTCTCCCCTCCCCTGTATAATCTTCACTTTCTCTCCGCCCATGTATCTGACATTGCACCTGCTTTCTCAGCTTTCTATTGTTCCTTTCTAACTAGCTTGTACCCCTCACTCTTTTCTAATTAATCTTTCTACATTTATGTAACCCCCTGCACATCAGTGGCGTTTCTGCCTTGCTCGGGGTGAAATGATTAAAAAAAAAAATCTCTGAGAATTGTTTCCGACAGAGCTTGGTCGCCGTAGGTCTCAACAAGAATTCTGTGTGCTTCAGTTGCATATTTCTTTTGAATAGAGCAGTGCAGTAAAATTCCTCGCAAATACACTTTCTTTGCCACGGAATCTGACATGTTTAACGCTAGGAAAAACAAAATTGTTTACACTTTAGTTAAATGACATACATTGAATTATAGTATAGTACTTCTTTATAGATGCATTACTATCTGAAACTCCATGCACACAGTTCTGGGAAAGCCATCTGTTGGAAAACAGCAAGAACTTATTTAAGGTCCTAATAATTTTATACTTTTTTAGTTTAATTCTGTTTTTATATATATTTTTCTTATTATTCGTTTTTATTATTGTTATACAGAAACATAAAGTCAAAGAGTTACATTTGCTAACGAACTGTTCACTCCGATATCAAATGTAAAATATATATGGTTGTTTCTTGTCATGATACAGGGCATAGTTGTCGTAGTGATCCCAAGAGTAAAGCTGTCTGAAGTTTCAACTGATGTAGGGCCACCTACAGTAATAAGGTCGGAGAGGAAGGACCAAACTGAACGCGACCAACCCCCCAAGGACCCCCAACGGCGGAATAGTCAAAGATCTTCATCATATCAATGACCAGTTCGGCGAAAGAGAAGATGGTCATTCGTGTTGACAGATCAACATCGGACAGCCCGATACAACTAGGTTTGTCAGATCTAAGCTGTTCCAATTCCCTTTGAACGCAAGGAAGGCGCTTCTGACCAAGTGTGTGGGCATCTCTGTCGCTCAGAGTTGCCCATCAAAATCAAATTCACGCAAATGGCCACGTCTAACCCTCATTGATTCAGAGCCATCTCCGCCACTGCCACCAGAGTGGGGAAGTTAAATAGGGAAAGAGGTTGACAGTCCCGACGTAAACAGGTGGCGACAACAATATTATATATAAAAAAAGATAAGTTACATTAATGTGTCAGTCAGTCAAGATGAAAAGAGATGGATTCATACCTTTCTCAAGAGTATTTGTGAATGCAACAAATTAAACTGGAATTCGAAATCAGTTCTCCGATTTATCGTTCCAAGCTGATATCCAACTGCACCACAAAGGGCTTCTGGGAAAGCCATCTGTTGGAAAACAGCAAGAACTTATTTAAGGTCCTAATAATTTTATACTTTTTTAGTTTAATTCTGTTTTTATATATATTTTTCTTATTATTCGTTTTTATTATTGTTATACAGAAACATAAAGTCAAAGAGTTACATTTGCTAACGAACTGTTCACTCCGATATCAAATGTAAAATATATATGGTTGTTTCTTGTCATGATACAGGGCATAGTTGTCGTAGTGATTTCCACATGCGTACACAGTTGAAAAGAGAAAAATAGACATTAAAAATTTGGCTATTTCAGAATTATGTGTGTGTGTGTGTGTGTGTGTGTGTGTGTGTGTGTGTGTGTGTGTGTGTGTGTGTGTGAGAGAGAGAGAGAGAGAGAGTTTGTCCGGGCGCTAAAGTTCAGTCGTCAGCCGACCGTGGAAAGGAACCTTCCCCAGCTGGGACACTTTTGGTGTGTTGTAGTTCAGGTCAGACAGCAGGTTTGTTGAAAGGTGCAGCTTTTTCCAGTCAGAAGCTTCTGGTTTCAAAAATAACCTTTCGGCCCGATCATTACGCCCGGATGAAGACCATGAAAATTTCTAGCAGTAACCTAATTCTATAGATGAGCGAAGCCCAGATGAGATGTAGGTGATAGGGGTAGGTGAACAGTCTCTGTAAATCCGTTTCGTGTCTCTGTAGCCTCTCTGACTTTTCGTGGGTACTAAGCACTGTTTTATAGCGAACATTGTCCTTTATCTTGTCTTGTCTTGTCGTCTTTGTTTAAAAAAGTAATTTATTTTCATTCAATGACTTTTCTTTGCTCGAGCCGCTTTCCCTGTGTTTGTGAAGCCCACTTCATGATACTGACAACGATATTCGGGAAAATAATTGTTTCGAATCCATTTTTGTGACACGTCCAGCTGTTTTCGATTTAATAAGATATTACTGGAGTATTGAGAGACGGGAAAATTTCGTTGGAAAGACGACTGCAGCGTTATGTGACGTCTGTCCGTCAATATGTCAGCGAATGCTGGACAATCTTATCAAAGTTTAAGGAAAAACTTGAAGAAACCGAAATGTGGTTCTACAAAAGAATGCTGAGGGGGGCCATGACTCGAACAGGTGAGCAACGACGAGATGTTGGAGTGAATGAAAACGAAAATAAAAGTTATACTTAGAATCAGGAAAAAACAGCTGAAGTTTCTGGAACGTGTAATGAGGAAGGAGATCTTGGAGAATCAGATACTCACAGGACAGATAGGGGGAAAGAGAGACGGGGAAGCAATGCATAACATAATTGATGAGCTTCACCAAATGGATGGAAGAGAAGGGTTTGGGAGAAGTAACAAGAAGATGTGGAAGGCCATGATCGTCTACGTCCTGAAGGGGGACTGCACATAGAAGAAGAGATATAAATAACTAATCATTATTGAGAAGAGAGTGAATTCATACCCGATCAGAATTTGATAAACAAATAAGAAATTATAATGTGGATATAAAATGGGGGATCAATTATATATTATAATCAATATATAAACTGATCCCTCACTTTGTGGCCAGCCTAAGTTCTATACATTTATATTCTAGATTCATGGGCTTGAGCAAATTGATGGCAAAGCAGGGTTTGGGAGGAGTAACAAGAGAAAGGGTGTTAAGAGGTACAAGGGATAGGGAGATGTGGAGGGCCATGATCATCCACGGACTAAAGGGACATGGCACATAGAAGAAAAATATATCAGGTGACCGATATTACTACATCGCCATCAACACTCTAGTATATCTCGGAACAAGAGGAAGAGAGAAGATATATTTGTCTTTTTATGTACTAATGGAAGTTTTGGCAAAGTTCTATGCAAGAGAAATCAGAATGCAAGTGGGGTAAATGATTTTTAATCGAGTTCACTTCAAGCAAGGCGACAAAGCCACTAAGATACAAAGAGTTACTGGGTGTGGAAGAATTAGAAAACAGAAACATTACTAATGAACGAGAACAAAAGGAGATTTTCTGGCAGTAGGTTGCAATTATTTTCTGCTGTAGACTGGTTGCCAACCAAGGCTATAGAACCTGATCTGTTTTAGATATTTAACCCAGAGCTGGAGGGAGAAGTAATTGATACATGCCTTTTCCAAGGGTATTTGAGTGTATGTGAATGCAACATTCTTGTTCTGAGTCGATATATACTGCACTAAAATGCACACCTTTGCCTAGTGCTACGCTTATTTTTGAAAACAAGTCTAGTTACCATTGCGAAGAGGACAATTACCATGAAAGAAGGAAAGTAAGTGATAACGAGACACTAGAGCAGAACAATTTCGCTGATTCTTCTGATTTTTTAAAAGAGATCAAGGTAAATTGCAGAAGCAACAGACCACAGGTAGCCGCAATATTCTAAGCCTGGACGAATTGTAGTCTTCTTCTTCTTCTTCTTCTCCCTTCAGGACGTAGGCGATCATGGCTTTTCACGTCTCCCTATCCCTGGTGTCTCTTAGCACGCCTTCTCCTGTTACACCAAGCAACCCTCGTTCCATCATCCACCTGATTAGATCCTTCAAATATGTTATCCTCTGCTTTCCCCTGTCTCTTTTTCCCTCTATCTGGCCTGTTAGTATCAGATTCTCCAAGCCTTCCTTCTTCATTGCATGTCCCAGGAACTTCAGCTGTCTCTTCCTAATGCTCAGTATTAATTTCCTTTTCGTTTCCATCATTTCTAAAACCACATCATTGCTCACATGCTGGATCCATGATATTCGCAGCATCCTTCTGTAGAACCACATTTCAGTTGCTTAAAGTTTTTCCTTCATCTTTGATCATATTGTCCAACATTCACTGCCATATTGAAGAACTGACATCACATAGCAATCCAGTACTCTCTTCTTTGTTTCTAGCGAAATTGTCCTGTTTCTTAATACTCTTCTCAGCATCTAGAATGCATCCTTGTGCTTTTGGATCTCAGGAATATAAATGTATAGAAACCACAAAGTGAGGGGTCAGTTTATATATTGATTTTAATATGGAATTGATCCCCCACTTTATATCCAGTATGCTTCTGTAGAACCACATTTCACTTGCTTCAAGTTTTTCCTTCATCTTTGATGATATTGTCCAGCATTCACTGCCATATTGAAGAACTGACATCACATAGCAATCCATTACTCTCTTCTTTGTTTCTAGTGAAGTTGTCCTGTTTCTTAATACTTTACTCAACTTCTGGAATGCTTCTTTCACCATGCCAATTCGCCTTTGGATCTCTATGGTAGCCTTATAGATATGTAAAATAGATTCTGGAGAGGAAAGGTGTCACAGTGAACCAACTTTCTTTGCAGCTGACCTAGTCATGGATTACGGAGAAGCAACGGAAAAATGTGGAGAGCCACGACCGAACTCATCTTGTCATGTAAAAATGAAGAATATGTGAAATAGGTTCAAATTCTGATCGAGTCTTTAACATTCAGTTCGTGCTAATACTCTTGGTAAAGGAATGGATGCAGCTTCTTTCCCCTCTATGACGATCATGGCTCTCCACGATTTCTTTTCTTCTGTAGTTTTAAATGTTGTCTTTCGCCTACACCTTGTTCTGCGACTTATTTACTCAAGCTCGCTATCTAGGTCATGTGTTATTTTTCGCTGCCCTGTGAGTATCAAAATTTCGAAGCCCTCTTATCTTATCATACCACCTAGAAATTTCACTTGTTACCTCCTTATGCTAAGTATAAGATTTCTCTTTGTTTCTCTAAAACTTCATCGCTACTCACATCTTCGGTCCATGTCTTTCTCGGCAGTCTTCTGTAGAACTTTCTGTTGCATCAAGTCTCTTTTTCATCCGTGAAGAGATCGTTCAGCATTCACTGTCATATGGTAGGACCTATATTACATAACAGTTCAGTATTCTTCTCTTTGTTTCATGCTTCTTAATACTTTGCTTAGCTTTTGGAAGGCATCTCCAGCATTCACTGCTATACAAGTGGACTCATATTACATAACAGTTCCATAATCTTTTCTTCGTTTCTAATGAGATTTTCCTGTTTCTTAATACTTTGCTTAGCTTTCGGAAGACTCTCTAACATTCACTGCCATATAGGAAGACTGATATTACATAACAGTTCAGTACTCTTTTGTTTGTTTCTAATGAGATTTTCCTGTTTCTTAATACTTTGCTTAGCTTTTGGAAGGCATCTCCAGCATTCACTGCCATATAGGAGGACTGATATTACATAACAGTTCAGTACTCTTTTCTTTGTTTCTAATGAGATTTTCCTGTTTCTTAATACTTTGCTTTGCCTTTGGAAGGCACCTCCAGCATTCACTGCCATATAGGAAAACTGATATTACATAACACTTCAATATTCTTTTCTTTGTTTCTAACGAAATTTTTCTGTTTCTTAATGATCAGCAAAGATAGAAAAGGGCGTAAGACAAGGATGTGTCTTTTCACCGGTTCTATTCAACTCGTACAGGGAGACTATTCTGAGAACCCTAGATGTTATGCTAGATGAGTAGAGTATTAAGAGACAGGAAAGTTTCACTAGAAACAAAGAAAAGAGTACTGGATTGCTATATGATGTCAGTCCTTCAATATGGCAGTGAATGTTGGAAAATATCATCAAAGATGAAGAAAAAGCAATTGAAATGTGTTTGTACAGAAGGATGCTACGGATATTATGGATTGAGCATGTGAGCAATGATGAAGCTTTGGAAAGGATGGAAACGAAAAGCAAATTATTACTGAGCATCAGGAAAAGACAGCTAAAGTTCCTGGGACATGCAATGAGGAAGGAGGGTTTGGAGAACCTGATACTATCAGGCCAGATAGAGAGAAAAAGACACAGGAGAAAGCATCGCATAACATACTTAAAGGCCTGGTCAAGTGGATGACAGAACGAGGGTCGTGTGGTGTAACAGGAGGAAAGTGTGCTAAGTGCCGCCAGGGATAGGGAGACGTGGAAAGACATGATTGCCTACGTCCTGAAAGGACAGGGCACATAGAAGAAGAATGTTTTGCTTAGCTTTTGAAAGACATCTTTTGCTGTCTCACTTTCTTTTTATAAATATAAATGTCCTTTTCGTTCCCATTTACCTCGAAATCTCGATTTTCTAGCATCCATTACCATGAAAAGAGGCCTATTTTAATATTATATTATATATTCACTTAATTTTTTTTTTTCATTAGTATTGTTTTTTTTATCTTTATAAATGTTTCAAAAGAGAAAACAAATTTAATCAACCATCGTCTATTTTTTCCTATTTAATTAAACATCAATATTAAAAAGGATATTTATTTCTTATCGAACAAATGCGTTTGGAAATTGGCAATTTTTGCGTGGAAATAATTGGTATTCCTTCGTTCATTCCTCTTTCTTCAACAGACAGACTATTCGATCGAATTTTGCAAACCAGTAAAACTACCAATGTGTTTTCCCTTCCACAGACTAACGTCTTTCGTACAATCACCGAAGTTAAACAACGTCACGTCTCTGCAGCATCTAGTTGAGTGACCGCTTGGAGATACTATGTGCTGTTTGCTTGTATGTGTGGGTGGTGTAATGGCTAACGGCTATGAATTGGAGATAGGATATCCGAGTTCCAACTTTAATCGTGTTCTTTATATTCACTTACGCACAAATACTCTTGTGAAAGGTATGAATCTACCTCAAATCACCCAACTATAGGTTAATTAGTAAAACATGTATCATTATTGTCTCCCAGATATTCTTGCACTTTAAAATATCTTTCGGCTTTAAATAACATTTAAAAAATGCTGATAAACCATAAAATTCAAACCGAACAATTAAATGCCTAACGACATAAAAACCGAAATTAATATGCTATATATTTAAATCCGAACATGTTTCATATAATAATATAGACATATTGTGTCTGCGAATTTTTACACTGATCCTTGTCAGTTTTCTAATCATTTTCTTGATGTTAAGATGAAATTCATCAAGGAAAGCGCCATAGTTTTTGCTTACCCAAGTACTTTCGATCTTTTCTAATATCTTTATTAAGGATAAATTACAAAGACAAATTTATTGTAACTGCGACAAAATCTGCATTCTGCTTTGCTGTTGAATTTTAAAAACATGTCAGTCAGTCAGTTAAGTGCCATACGTGATACACGCTTTGGGCGATCATGTCTCGAAAGAGACATGACTGACTGAGCAGAAGATTATCCTGCAGTAAGTTACCCTTGCTTTCTGCGGTAGACTGATTGCCGACCAAGGCTATAGAATCCAATCCATTCTATTATTTAACCCATAACTGGAGGGAAAAACGGATTAATACCTTTCTCAAGGATATTTGTGCGTAAGTGAAAACAATGAATTCAGCTGGAATTCGAACTCGGCTACTCGATTTGTCGTTCCGAGTCGATATCTACTGCCCCACAACGCACATCCTTAAAAACAATTTTAAATTCATGCGTAGTAGCTATGGATTTGTTTTTAGCTAAACACGCGTTTTGATATAAAATAACTGAGAGAGAATTGGTACAAATGTAAAATGGTATTAAATATTTTGTTATATGCACGTCAATACGTTGTTGCAACACTCGTAATAAATTTTGTTGAGTATTGGTTGATATTTTTTATATAGAGGGCAACGAGCATTTAAAGCTTTTCTTCATTATTTTCGCGAACATTCGGATCAAAGAGAATATAATACTCAAGAGTTTCCCTATTGCTTGATAAAGAATCAAATATTTCATTAATTGGATCGAATATAACGGTTGAAGAAAATGTTTCACTATGGTAAAGTAATCAGACATTTTATCAATGGATCTAATTTTATAATCAAAGAGAATGTCATGCACAAGGATTTCACTATTGATTGTTCAGGAATCAGATATTTTATCCATGGATCCAATATTAAAATATGTTAAAGTAAAGAATTTTTAGCAATCTTTTAATCTCCCGTGTCCGAAAAAAAAAACGGTGTATCAAAAAGACTGATTTTCCCTTGACGCCGCCATTATTTTAACTACCTTCACTCCTCGATAATGTTTATTGTTTTAAAAGGCAATGATTAGAATAGTAATAAAACCTAAACATGATGAAACTGAATTTATGCATTTGTTTGTTCTTAAACATTTATAGCGAAAGTATTAAACACTATTTATACGGTAGCGAGCATAAAGATCAGAACGATGTTAAGAAAAAGTTTAAATGTGAAATACCTTTTTATTTGAATGCTTCATAGAACATTTTATCAAGGAAAAATGAGGAAATAAAGGTAAATTATATAATTCCAGAATATAAAGCTCAATAAATTTATTTTGATAAAGTTATAAGAATAATTATATAACATTCGAAAAAATAGATGATCAAAAACATCAGAACGATTAAATAAATCCATATTTAATAATTATTTTGCACTATTGAAAATTTTTTTAGGGTAAGAATATAAAATCGAGTATTTTACTAAATTACACCGGTTCTTTATTAATTACACCGGTTCTTTACTGGATCTTGCATTGTAAACATGGTGAAAAAATCTGTGACGTCATTCCAATAAATAATTAATAGCGTTTATTATATTTTGCTTATTTACAAGAAGAAAGGATGTGCGTTGTGGTACAGTGGATATCGCCTCGGAACGAGGAGCCGAGTTCGAATTCCAGTTGTAATCCATTGTATTCACTTACGCGCAAATAGCCTTGGGAAAGGTATTAATCCGTCTCTTCCTTCCAGTTATGGGTTAAATAACAGGACAGATTGGGTTCTATAGCTATAGCCTTGGTCGGCAACCAGTCTACCGCAGAAAGCAATGGCAACCTACTGCGGGATAATCTTCTGCCCAGTCAGTCATGTCTCTTTCGAGACATGATCGCCCAAGCGTGTATCACGTATGGCACTTAACTGACTGACTGACAAGAAGAAAAAATGTCTAAATTCACTTTCAGATGCTTAGTCTTGTTAAAATTATAACCAAGGATTTTTAAAGTGATAAACTTTGCCAAGGAGGGAAGGTAGTTAAAATGATAGCAGTGTCAAGGGAAAAACATCCTTTTTACATGGTTATTTTGTGGAGAAAAAGGTTAATTATTATTCTTCATGTGCAGTGTCCCTTCAGGACGTAAACGATCATGGACTTTCACTTGCCTATGTCTCTTGTCGCTCTTAACATTTTCCTCGCAGTATCTCTCTCAAACTCCGTTCCGCCATCCATTTGCTCAAGCCTATCAAGTAGGCCTCGTGCTGTTTTCCCCTGTCTCTCTTTCTCTCTATCCGTGCTGTGAGTATTAAATTCTCCAGACCCTCCTTCCAAATTACGTGTCCCAGAAACCGCAGCTGTGTCTTCCTGATGTTAAGTATATTTTCTTCTCGTTTGCATCCTCTCCAACACCTCGTTGTTGCTCTCTTGTACGCTTCCTGGTATCCTCAGCAACCTTCTGTAGAACCAGATTTCTGCTTCCTCGAGCTTCTCTTTCACCCGTGAGGAGATCGTCTAACATTCGCTGCCATACAGAAGGACATTGGAGTAGATAGACTAAACTATCGCCCGGTTCACACTCCCCCCACGTCTATTGAACAGGTGAAGAGGCTTATCCCTTGTTCCCTGTTTAGGATGTGGTTTCCAGCTTTCTCTTTTCCAATCTTTTTACTCTTTTCTTTTTTTTTTCTCCTCCTCAATTGAAGTAGATAGACTAAACTATCGCCCGGTTCACACTCCCCCCACGTCTATTGAACAGGTGAAGAGGCTCATCCCTTGTTCCCTGTTTAGGATGTGGTTTCCAGCTTTCTCTTTTCCAATCTTTTTACTCTTAAGTAGCCCCCTGCGCATCAGTGGCGTTACCGCCTTGCTTGGGGTGATATGATTTTTAAAAAAAATAGATATCACATAGCAGTCCAGCATTCTTTGTTTTGTTTCCAATGAGATTTTCCTGTCTCTCAGTACTCTGCTTAGCTTTTGAGATGCGTACTTGGCCATGCCAAAGTGTCCTCGGATCTCAGTGTCGCACTTCTAGCCTCTGTTAGAATAATTTCCAGGTATTTAAATTTCTTTACTTGCTTTAGTTTAGTTTCTCCGACCTGTAGTCGCCATTTTGCGTCCTTTTACTGATGACCTTAAATTCGGTTTTCTTGAAGTTTATACTCAGTCCTTTCTTCTTGCTTTCACTTATTACCTTCTGTGGTAGTTCATCTATGTTCCTTTCCGTGTCTGATAACAGCACTGTATCAAATCCGCGTATCTTATATTGTTGAGATTGTGGGCACCAGTTACGAATCCTGTCTAGGAATTTAACACATCACTCAATAAATCCCGGGCCCAACTAATAAAACAACTTTTAAGCAAAATTCGCTTTTATTCATCAAAATAGTCTCCTCCTAGGGTGATACACTGATTCCAACGCTTCTTTAAAAATTCGATGCCTTTTTTGTGAATGATTTGTCATTAACCTCCAAATACGTCTCAATTTTCAATATCACTTTTTCGTTCAAGATAAATCTCTTTCCCTGGAGCATTCTTTTCGGGTCTACAAACAGCCAGTAGCAGCTGGGGGCCAGATCCAGAGAATAGGGTGGATGTACAAGCAGTTCGAAGTGCAATTCGTGTAGTTTTGTCATTGTTGCGATCGACATGTGACACGTTGGTTGTCTTGGTGAAAGATCACATTTTTCTACTTCATTTATGGCTGTTTCTTCCTTCAAACGCACCAGTAATGCTATATAATATTTGCTATTGATGGTTCTTCCTTTCTCACGGTAATCGATGAATAAAATACTTTGCTCATCTCAAAATACGGAGGCTAAAACCTTGTCTGCTGATGTTTGCGTGCTTTGGTCGCTTTAGACGGCTTTTGCCTGCTGCTGTCCACTCAGCTGACTGCCGATTTCACTCCGGAGGGAAGTGGTGGTTCCATGTTTTATCCATTGTCACATACTTACGCAAATATTTCTTCTTGATTTGAATCGATTGCAATCAATGCTCTGAATCGTCGACGCGTTATTGTTTCTGATCGACTGTGAGGAAACGCAGCATCAACTTTGAACACAACTTTCTCACTGACAAATATTTATGCAAAATGGTGAATACACTGCTTTCTGATATGTTCAACTCCTCTGCTATCTTACGCAACTCCAATTTACGATCGCCCAAAATGAGTTTGTGGATTTTTGGTGTTTTCCAGGACAACTGCCGATTTTGGGAGACCTGAGAGTTCAGTATCATTTGTGTCTGCAGGACCACGTTTTAAATTGAGCATACCACTTCTTAACCGTTGTTTCCGACGGGAGCAGTGACCGAATAACACTTATCAAGCCACTGCTTTGCTTGAACAGTATTTTTCCTATCAGAAAGCAATCCTTTATCAACACACGAAATTCAGATTTTTACATTGTTTGAAAATTTGCAATAGTAGCTTCAACTAAATAACTGTAATTTGTAAACTAATAATTCGATTGGGTTCAAATTTGGTCATGGGCCATTAGAAGGTTAGCACTTCCTAAAAATCATAGGAATTTTTTTTATTAGTGGCGCCATCTATATGTCAGGCCCGGAAAGTATTGAGTGATGTGTTATCTCTCTCAGAGTTGTTTCACTGTACAGGTTGAAAAGATTCGGTGAGGGGACACACCCTTGTCTTGAGCCCCTTTCTATTTTTGTAGACCTGCTGAATTCATTTCCTGTCCGAATGCAAGTGATTTACTGCCAATATAGATTCTTAATTATCCTTTCCCGAAATGTCAGTGTGTATATTGTAATCATTTACATTGTTCGGACTTTCTTCTCGCATTCTCTTGCTACTTTCTTTAAGAGGTCCTGCATTTCCCTTTCTGCGTCTGCTATCAGCAATATGTCAGCCGAGTACCTTATATTGTTGAGACTATATTATTGATTTTTTTAGATTTTTTTTTATCAGCACAATGCTAATGCGACTGCATTTAAATCCTAAAAAAGTAAACGCTATATATATATATTTAATTCTTTATCTTACATGCTCTGGTAATGAGTGAGTAAGTATTTATCTATTTTTAGAATCTGAACTTTAAATATTATCAAATACGCTTGACGGCAATAAAACAATAGGAGCAGTGTCGCGCGCCTTTTATAGAAGCCGTCGGGTGTACGAGTTCATTGTTAAATCTACTTGAGCCAGAGGCGAATGTAATTTTGGTCTCATCCCGTTCAATAGCCGATTTTACACTGGCAAAGAATTTACATATTTTCTTCGGCAATTCCGACTCAGTCAGTTAAGTGCCATACGTGAAACACGCTTGGGCGATCATGTCTCGAAAGAGACATGACTGACTGGGCAGAAGATTATCCCACAGTAGGTTGCCATTGCTTTCTGCGGTAGACTGGTTGCCGACCAAGGCTATAGAACCCAATCTGTCCTGTTATTTGACTCATAGCTAGAGGTGGAAGAGATGTACTATATTATTAAGTAGTAATAAGTGGGGGTCAGTTTTATATTGTTATGAAGTAATAAACTGATCCCCCACTTTATGCCCAGTAGAAACCTCAATCATGTTTTCAACTATTATATTCAGTCGGTCAGTTAAGTGCCATACTTGATACACGCTTGGGCGATCATGTCTCGAAAGAGACATGACTGACTAAACAGAAGATTATCCCGCAGTAGGTTGCCATTGCTTTCTGCGGTAGACTGGTTGCTGACCAAGGCTATAGAACCCAGTCCGTCCTATTATTTAACCCATAACTGGAGGGAAGGGACGGATTAATACCTTTCCCAAGGGTATTTGCTCGTAAGTAAATGCAATGAATTCAACTGGAATTTGAACTCGGCTCCCCGATTTCTCGTTCCGAGGCGATATCCACTGCACCACAACGCACATCACTCAATCTTTTAAAAAATTGCCTATTTTCCTCTTTTCTCGTCTGTATTTGTATTTCTCTTCTAACACTTTTTACACACTTTCTTCTTTCTCTATGCGCCATGTCCCGAAAGATTGCTGGTGATCAAGGCTCTCCACAATTTCCTTTTTTTTGTAGCTTTTAATAATTTTCTTTTTTTAATTATCTCTCCTAATCCCTGTTTTGCCATGCATTCACACAAGCTTGTATTAGTGAGTAACATATGCAGTGAGTATACTGTTTTGTAAAATATCTCTCTTGTGTTCACATAATCATTTATTTAAATTCCTCGAGGTTTCTCCTATGTATTCGTTGCAGCAGTCACTACACATAAAATTTCTGTTTCAAGTTTTAAATTTTTATTGCTTGGTTTTGGATTAATTAATTCTTTCATTGTTTTAGAAATAGTTGTAAAATATTTTGTGTTAAGCTTAGGCAAATTATTTTCTATTCAATTGTTATAGCGTTGACATGTATTCCAGTAGGGTATGCGTTGTGCTGCAGTGGATATCGACTCGGAACGACAAATTGGAGAGCCGAGTTCGAATTCCAGTTGAATTCATCGCATTCGCTTACGCACAAATACCCTTGGGAAAGGTATTAATCCGTCTTTTCTCTCCACTTATGGGTTAAATAACAGGACAGATTGGGTTCTATAGCCTTGGCTGGCAACCAGTCTACCGCAGAAAGCAATAGCAACCTATTGCGAGATAATCTTCTGCCTAGTCAGTCATGTCTCTTTCGAGACATGATCACCCAAAGCGTGTATCACGTATGGCATTTAACTGACTGAGTTGAAATATAGTTGATATAGTTTAATGATATAGTTTAATAGTTGAAAACACGATTAAGGCTTCTACTGGGCATAAAGTGGGGGATCAGTTTTATATTGTTTTGAAGTAATAAACTGATCCTCCACTAATTACTACGTAATAATATAATGCATCTCTTCTCCCTCTAGCTATGAGTCAAATAACAGGACAGATTGGGTTCTATAGCCTTGGATGGCAACCTGTCTATCGCAGAAAGCAATGGCAACCTACTGCAGGATAATCTTCTGCCTAGTCAGTCATGTCTCTTTTGAGACATGATTGCCGAAAATGAGTATCACGTATGCCATTTAACTGATTGACAATATAATAGTTGAAAACATGATTAAGGCTTCTACTGGGCATAAAGTGGGGGATCAGTTTTATATTGTTTTGAAGTAATAAACTGACCTCCACTTAAAAATATAATACATCTCTTCTCTCTCTAGCTCTGGGTCAAATAACAGGACAGATTGGGTTCTATAGCCTTGGCTGGCAACCAGTCTACCGCAGAAAGCAATGTCGACCTACTGCGGATTGATCTTCTCCCCAGGTCAGGACCGATAATATTGCAGATCCTTCTTTGGATTTTGTCGAGAACATCAAGATATAGCACAAGAGCACTAGACCAGATATGGCAGCAATTTTATTGGTAGTTAACCTGTATTTTTTAATCATTTCACCCCAGGCAAGGGGATGATGCAATTAGGGCGCAAGGTGTTTCCTGAGAGTGAAAGAAAAATTAGAAGACTTCAATGAGGAGAAAAAACAATAAAAGAATATAATTCAGAAAAACAGAAGTTTGCTGTTGGCGTTACATCTTTTTAATTTGTAGATGGTACAGAAACAAGAAACCGGAAGAGAGTTTCAGGCGTAGGAAGTACGAAAAAAAAAACTATTAAAATAAAACTTACAGTCACATCTAGCTAATTCAACAGTAAAACGATGAGACCTAATTAAAGTCATGCGGTCAAGGTATCAAAGAAGAGAGCTTATTTTAACAGCTGCCATTAAAATATTTATAAATGCCTCCTTTTTGTTCATTACCCCCAGTGGGGTGCGGCTATCGTCTTTGGAAATCCCAACAATAAGCCATGTTTTCCAGTTTATAAATCTTTGTTCCAACTTAATATCAACCCTCCTATTTTTAATTTTTCGTGGAAAATACAAAAAAAAAAAATCAAATTGATACATAATCCATTAGAGGAACCTTTCACAAAACTTAACGAATTTAATTAAATACTTTAGTCGAAACCTAATATAGATCTTTCTTAAGGTATCTCTATCGGCTTTGAATTCAGACTAGTCTTTTTCCTAGACACATTGGCAATCAAGGCAAGAAATCGGAAATCCAGTTTGCGCTGGCGATAGTTGTATAGGCTTCAGTGATGCTTGTCAAATTGGCCTTGTGCCAAACACAACCGAAGTCCCCACAATTTAAAATATCAGAAGGTTGAAGGTTGGATGTTAAAATGTGGAAGGATAAAATATTTCGTTTGTAAATTAAAGTAAATTTTTTATTAACAGAATAACAAAATTTTAAGAAGAAAAATAAAATGTTCATAGAGAAAATGCATGTAGTTAATTGTTCAAAGAGAAATGTAAGTATTTTATATGTCCTTCAGAAATTCAGAGTTCATAGATGATAGTAGCAGAATATGTGTATGTAAAAAGATTAAAAAGGTTGCTAATAAAAGTTTGTGTTCTTTTCCTTTTTATGACCGGAGAAAACGTGAAAAGAAAAGTCAGGCAATAAAGGAGATTGTACTTATCGAAGTCAGTTGAAGTATCTTGTTGTTGTTGTTTTCTTTGACGGTGTGTGGGTGAAGATGACGAAAGGAAAACTGGAAGGAGAGGTAGAACTAATGCATGTCTATGAGACACAACCTCGGCGTTTTGAAATTTCTTCTTTACATTGTGTGAGATTAACGCTCCCATCTCGGACTGATTTGGCCGGTCAAGACACAAAGAATAAGTAGTGGATTTTAGTCATGTGATCGGCTCCGAACAGCATACCCATTTTCTAGATGTGAAAAAAATGACCGGGTTCATAGATCAATTTGCTATTTTCTATCCAATCAGAATCTAGAATCTTAACTTTCACACTGACTTGTGAAATTTGCCTTGGTCTGGGTGTTGTGGCGACTCGTGTACGAATTTTCGTCGCCAATTTGTTGTAGCGACTTGTGTACGAATCTTTGTCACCAATTTGTTGTGGATTCCGGGTAAGGAGCCGCACAAAATAATGACCCACAAAACAGATATGGAGATAGAAAAGTAGGCTATATTGAATGTAATATACAAACTGGAACGCAGGTTAGTTAATCCAGAAATACTATTAGTAAGAAATAAATATATAGAAGTCTTGAGGTGAAATCGTTGGAAATAGTATACCCGTGTATATTATTCTAGCTGAGTGGAGCTCAGAGCTAGTCTGACTTCTGATGCGGTAATCTCTGGGTAACTTCGGTATCTCTCGGTAAGTTACGTATCAGTTCCGGTACTCTCCGATAACTCGCACGGATCTCTACGATTACTCTCCACTGTCTATGGAGGAGTATATGTATACTCAGTCGAGTCTATTATCATATACAAAAAGGGGAGATCCCACAACACTAGGTTTTTGAAAAATGTTTTTAGTCTTTTTTACGGGATTGCAATTTTACTTTTTTCGTTTGAGTTAATTGTTAGATTCTAAAGGATTTGCATCCTATAAGACCTTCAATCCATATTGGACTGGGGTAAGAAATGGCTAGTAAATTTTAATGCTTCTAAAACGAATCTACTCTCAATTAACCATCATCGACAATCTCACCTACCTCCCATTAGCATGGACCAGGCTTGCCTCCCAGAGAGTAAAACACTACGCCTCCTTGGTCTCACACTTTCAGCGGACCTCAAATGGAATGACTATATCGAATCCATTGCTAAATCCGCTGCTATGAAAGTCGGTTCTCTGTGTAGGGCCCGGAAGTTTTTCCGTCTGAATCTATCCTGCACATTTACAAATCTACCATCCGCCTGTGCATTGAATACTGCTGCCATATCTGGTTGGGTGCCCCTGCTGTTCTCCTCGGGCTTCTCGATAAGGTTCAGAGGAGGGTCTGTAATGTCATAGATACCGACTTGGCAGACCGTCTGCAGTCTCTCTCCCACCGGCGAGACGTGGCTTCCCTGTGTTTCTTCTATAAATACTTTCACGGCTTCTGCTCCGATGAACTTAGATCACTGGTGCCTCCTAAATACGAATTTGCACGAGATACTAGATTAGCAACTAGATGCCACACTTTTACAGTGAAACCGATAAAATGCAACTGCAACTTCTACTCCAACAGTTTCTTTCCTCGCACTTCCCGACTGTGGAATCCTCTTCCAAACGATTGCTTCCCCGACGGCTACAATCTCCAGGAGTTTAAATGTAAGGTCAATAGACACCTCCTAACACACTAACCTGCTCCTATTCTATCAAGCACTCTTCCCATCTGCCCAACCCTCATCCTCGCTATCCTTACTCATCTGTCACCTTCCTCCTGACATTCCCTATGTCTAACCACTCCTTCTCTTTACCTTCCCCTATGTAGCCCCATGCGTAATAGTGGCAGTGGAATGCTTTGCTTGGGGTGAGATGATTAAAAAAAAACACTCTTCCCATCTACCCAACCCTCATCCTCGCTATCCTTACTCATCTGTCACCTTCCTCCTGACATTCCCTATGTCTAACCACTCCTTCTCTTTACCTTCCCCTATGTAGCCCCATGCGTAATAGTGGTAGTGGAATGCCTTGCTTGGGGTGAGATGATTAAAAAAAACACTCTTCCCATCTGCCCAACCCTCATCCTCGCTATCCTTACTCATCTGTCACCTTCCTCCTGACATTCCCTATGTCTAACCACTACTTCTCTTTACCTTCCCCTATGTAGCCCCATGCGCAATAGTGGTAGTGGAATGCCTTGCTTGGGGTGAGATGATTAAAAAAAAACACTCTTCCCATCTGCCCAACCCTCATCCTCGCTATCCTTACTCATCTGTCACCTTCCTCCTGACATTCCCTATGTCTAACCACTACTTCTCTTTACCTTCCCCTATGTAGCCCCATGCGCAATAGTGGCAGTGGAATGCCTTGCTTGGGGTGAGATGATTAAAAAAAAAACACTCTTCCCATCTGCCCAACCCTCATCCTCGCTATCCTTACTCATCTGTCACCTTCCTCCTGACATTCCCTATGTCTAACCACTCCTTCTCTTTACCTTCCCCTATGTAGCCCCATGCGCAATAGTGGCAGTGGAATGCCTTGCTTGGGGTGAGATGATTAAAAAAAAAAACACTCTTCCCATCTGCCCAACCCTCATCCTCGCTATCCTTACTCATCTGTCACCTTCCTCCTGACATTCCCTATGTCTAACCACTCCTTCTCTTTACCTTCCCCTATGTAGCCCCATGCGTAATAGTGGCAGTGGAATGCCTTGCTTGGGGTGAGATGATTAAAAAAAAACACTCTTCCCATCTGCCCAACCCTCATCCTCGCTATCCTTACTCATCTGTCACCTTCCTCCTGACATTCCCTATGTCTAACCACTCCTTCTCTTTACCTTCCCCTATGTAGCCCCATGCTACATCTCACCCCATAGTTGCTTGGGGTGAGATGATTAAAAAAAAAAAAAAGAGACAGATTCATTCCTTTCACCAAGGGTATTTAGCGCGTAAACGAATGTAATAAATTCAACTGGAATTCGAACTCAGATATTTAATTTCTCATTCCATGCTGCTCTCCATCTTGCCCCCAGAACATTATGTGGGTTTTCGAGGAAATACACGTAGTGTTTCAATAATTAAATAAGTATTCGCTTCTAAATTCTGAATCCCACAATATAAATGCTAATGAGTTTGAATTACTCAATCTATTTTTATTCGTTTTTCTTGTCTCATCAACACTTAAAAAAAAAGTTGAAATTGTTAAACTGTTGAGAGCTATCACCGAAAATCAATTATTACGACTTCTTTCGACTCATATCTGTCTCTCTGTGTTATTGTGTTGCTAAATCTCCTGAAACGCAGACACCATCTGGATTGATCCCCCTGGCGCAGAAGAGAGTCATTCAAGCAATATTGGATTGTTGAGTTAAGATGAAGCTTTGCATTATCCATCAATAATGAGACTTACAAATAAATATCAATGGCTTCATTAACCTTTCATGGGGCACGGATCAAATGATCGGTTCGACGTCATTGTTGTTTTATTTAACCAGACCTCAAACCAAATGTACTTTCCCAGATGGTTTCCTTGTAAATCTTCCGCGGTCAATTATTTCGCCGTCTGATTTGGTTGGCATGTGCAGTACGATGCAGGGTAACAACTCTTCCTCTTCAGTACGTGGACGATCATGGCTCTCCACAATTTTCTGTCTTTTTTAGCTCTTAATAAATGCTGCCATTTTATTATCTAAACCCTGTATCTATTTGCACAAGTTCATTCTTCTTCTATGTGACATGTCCATTCAGGGTATTAATGATCATGGCTCTCCACAATTTCCTGTCCTCTTTAGCCCTTGATAAATTGTTGTCTATTTGTTATCTCTCCTAAACCTTGTTCTGCCATCCATTTAGTCATGTTGGCTAGGATGGTTATGCGTATGGTTTTATATATATATATATATATATATATATATATATATATATATATATATATGCTCTCAGACCCTGATTGAGCACTCTGGAAGAATGGTAACCTTTGAAAAACAGTAACTACTCTGGCATGTACGCATCGCTTATTCAGTAAAATGAAATAGAGCACGCTGGCTATTGGGCGCGTATAATGATAATATACACGCTAAAAAGTCTGCTTTCTTCTACCGAACGCTCATAGCCCACAAGTAAAATCGCCGACTGACGCCAGTTCGGTCGGGTTTCAATCCTGGGTTAAAAAGCAATCGGAGTCTAACCGTACTGTTGAACTGTGATACAGCGAAATAGATCTGTCTGCGGGTGACTATATATATATATATATATATATATATATATATTAGGGCCTTGAATAAATTCTCGCTGTTTTCCAACAGATAACATTCCCAAAACTGCGTGCGTGTAGTTTCAGATGGAAACACATCTATGAAGAAGTACTATAAGCAAGCTTGAAGTACAGTGTCATTTCAATGTCATTTCGCCGAAGTGTAAACAACTTTGTTTTTCATAGCGTTAAACCGGTCGGATTTCGTATCAAAGAAAGTGTATTTGCGGGGAATTTTACTGCACTACTTTATTCAAAAGAAATCTACAGCTGAAGCAGACGGAATTCTTGTTGAGACTTACGGCGACCATACACTGTCAAAAACAACATGCAAAAATTAGTTTAGACGTTTCAAAAGTAACGATTTTGATGTTGAAGATAAAGAACATTCTGGCGCACTGAAAAAGTTTGAAGAAAAAGAATTGGAGGCATTACTTCAAGAAGACTCATGTCTAACGGAAGCTGAACTTGCAGAATCATGAGCAGTTGATCACACAACAGTTTCAAAACGTTTGAAAGCATTAGGAATTATTCAAAAGCGAGGACATTAGTTGCCGTACGAGCTGAAGCCGAGAGACGTCGAACGGTGTCTTGTCACGTGTGAACAGCTGCTTCAACAGCAGAAAAGGAAAGTCTTTTTGCATCGTATCATGACCGGTGATGAAAAGAGGATACCCTAAGTGTAGAAGATCAAGCCCGGCCTTGCATCAACGTCGGCGGCAAAGCCGAATATCCATGTTCTGCATTTGGTGGAATCAACTGTGTGTAATAAGCTGCTCAAACCGGCGAAATCATCACAAGAGACTGATATCGACTACAATTGACGCGTTTCCTTTGAGCACCGAAGAGAAATCGGTTGCTATACTAGCAGAGACACGACAGAGTGATTTTCAACATGACAACGCTAGACCACATGTTGCAAAATCTACTTGGAAACGCTGAAATGGGAAAGCATATCCCACTCGCTGTATTCACCAAACAGTGCCCTGTTTAATTATCGCTTGTTCCGATTAATGGCACATGGCCTGGCTGAGCAGCACTTTCATTCTTATGAATATGCAGAAAATGGGTCTACTCCTAGTTAGCCTCAACAGACGTGTCGTTTTTCCGACGTGGAATTCAAATGCTGCCAGAAAGATGGAAAAAAGTAATGGCTAGGTTAGGACACAGGTCGGGGCCTGATCAACTTTGGCTGGGTCAACCTGGGGTGAAGGTATGATGTTTGTAAAGGACCGAAACCGTCAATGAACCAGGGTAACATCACTGATGATGTGTCCTAACCGCATCTAAATGATGTATTTTTCAAATTCAAAAATAGAGTTTGAGTTTGGATTTGAGTTTTGTTTAACGGCATATCAACACCTCTGTGGGTTATTTAATTGCCAAAAAGGTGGAGTTTTAAGGTATTTTCTTTTAAATGTTCGGTTATAGCGAGAAGGTTGATTTAGTCAGATTTTGATTAATATTTTTATTTTATTTTAGAAAACTGAAGATGTCTTCTAGTTTTGTATTCAAAAATGTATTGCTGGTAATAATTTTTTTTCCTTCAAAAATGTATTGTTGGCAATATATTTCCTTGAAAAACGTATATTTTTTCGAGAAAAGTCTATCTTTATACTTTTATAGTGTTTTGACCCCAGATTGAAGGTCAACTATTTGCGCATAGCTGGGATCCTAGCAAATGCTGCCACTCCCGGTCAGAGTAGACCTGTGAATAATACCAATTAAGAGGTGGTTACATGCTCCTCACAACCTCCCAATAAGAGGACTTGCTGCCGGTTGCAGTTTAACATCATACTCAGGACTATATATATATATATATATATATATATATATATATATATATATATATATATATATCATCCATCAATTAACTGAAACGCATAAAGTAAAATTGCACATCCGCAAAAACGGATCAGAACGATTGAAAACATTTTGGGAAAACCCAGACCAAGGCAAATTTCACAAGTCGGTGTGAATATTAAGATTCTATCTGATTGGATAGGAAATAGTAAATTGATCTATGATCCTGGTCAGGTTTCCTTAACATAAAAAAAATGGCTATGCAGTTTTGATCGAGTCACATGACTAAATTTCACGAGTTAATCATGTCACTTGACCGGTCAAATCAGTCGGAGATGGGAGCGGTTATCTAATAAGGACCTCGTCACAATATAAGGAAGAAATTTCAAGACGCCGACCTTGTCATGCCTCGTCGACATATATTCATTCTTCCTCCTTCCAATTTTCTTTTCTACGTCTTCACTCACACGCCGTCAAAGAAAACAACAACAGCAACAACAACAAGATACTTCAACTGACTCCTAAAAACTAACGTCCGATAAATACAATCTCCGTTGCTTGGCTTTCCTTTTCACTCTCTTGCCGGCCAACAAAGGGAAAAGAACAAAGATTAATCAGTAGCAATGGTTAATCTTTTTACATACACGCATACTAGATTCATTTAACTCTTTAGTCTTTACTGAAATTTCTCTGGAACATTTAACTACTTACATTTTACAAATTAATCAACTACGAACATTTTCTTGCTACAAATTCATGTCATTCTGTTCAGTAAATAAAATTTCACTTATTTTACGAATTAAACACTTTTATTCTTTCAATCTATTCTTTCAACGATCTGATACCTTCAAATGGGGAGATAGCGGCTATGTTTGGAAGTGGCCTTGTACCAGGTATGGCTGACGCACCCCACAAGTGTATGAGTAATTTACCAAATACAATGCATCAAATGTTCCCAATAAATCAAGTTTTAATGATGACAGACATTTTGAATAAAGTAAACTTGTTTAAATATCTATTTTAAAAATAAAACAAACAAAAAACAATTAACTTAAAAATAAAAAGAATATGTATTTAATAATATATATATATTTAAATATATATATAAATATATATACATATATATAATATATATATATATTTAATAATATAACAAAATTACGATAAATAAACAAAGAAAAAAATAAGAGAAAAAAAAATGAAAAATTAAAGACCACTTTTTAAAAAAATACGACATCCCTTTCTTTGAGCAATGAAAAAACCACGAAAAATACGGTATTTCCGAAAGAAACGTTTGTTGTTTTAAAAGATTTCTTCATAAGAGAGATTTTTCTTATTTTCTTTAAAAATATTTCGTTTTTTTTTTTTCATTTGCTATTATTTCGAATTTATATTTGCATTGTATAAAAAAAAAAAAAAAACATTAGAAAAAAATAGGTATTTATTTAAAAACCTAAGTTTTTGTAAAAGACGATGATTTGCACATGAGAACAGCGACGAGAAGTTATAATTTTGGGTAATAAAAATGTTTATCTGATTCATTCGCTGGGAGAAAGGCAATTTATTTTATTTTATGCGAGAAACAATATCGAGCGGTTGACGTTAGCCAAAAAATATCTAAGATGATTATAAGGAAGTCGGGCCTCATAAGCGATTTAGCGAAGCTGAAAATGGCCAAAAATGGTTGAAAATGTTTTTACAAATTACGTATTTTCTTTTTTTTTATTTTTTTTTATTTGTATTATTTGTATATCGTAGATTAGCAGAAATTTAATTTGACAGCCAAATTGGAGTAAAAGAGACATGTTTGTTTCTAGAGTCAGTTGTGAGATTTTCTATGATCCGATCAAGGCTCTCCATACTTTCCTGTCCTTTGTAATAAATTTACTGTTTTTGTTATTTCTCCTAAACTCTGTTCTGCCATAGGCTCATTCTTCTTCTTCTTCTTCTTCTTCTTCTTCTTCTTCTTCTTCTTCTATGTACCACCTCTGTTCAGGATCCAGGCGATCATGACTCTCCACTATTTCTTTTTCTTAGTAGCATTTAATGAACTTTTTTGTTATCTCTATTAAACCCTATTGTACCATCCATCTACACAGGCTCATTCTTCTTCTTCTTCTTCTTCTTCTTCTTCTTCTCTGTGTCATGTCTCTTCAGAATGGAGGTGATCATGGCTCTCCACAATTTCCTGTCTTTTATATCTCTTAATATAAGTTGTCTTTTTTAATCACTCCTTAACCCTGTTCAAGCATCCATCTACACAGGCTCATTCTTCTTCTTCTTCTTCTTCTTCTTCTTCTTCTTCTTCTCTGTGCCATGTCTCTTCAGAATATGGGTGATCATGGTTCTCCACCATTTCCTGTCTTTTATATCACTTAATATATTTTGTCTTTTTTTAATCTCTCCTTAACCCTGTTCAAGCATCCATCTACACAGGCTCATTCTTCTTCTTCTTCTTCTTCTTCTTCTTCTTCTTCTTCTTCTTCTCTGTGCCATGTCTCTTCAGAATATAGGTGATCATGGTTCTCCACCATTTCCTGTCTTTTATATCACTTAATATATTTTGTCTTTTTTTAATCTCTCCTTAACCCTGTTCAAGCATCCATCTACACAGGCTCATTCTTCTTCTTCTTCTTCTCTGTGCCATGTCTCTTCAGAATATAGGTGATCATGGTTCTCCACCATTTCCTGTCTTTTATATCACTTAATATATTTTGTCTTTTTTTAATCTCTCCTTAACCCTGTTCAAGCATCCATCTACACAGGCTCATTCTTCTTCTTCTTCTTCTTCTTCTTCTTCTTCTTCTTCTCTGTGCCATGTCTCTTCAGAATATAGGTGATCATGGTTCTCCACCATTTCCTGTCTTTTATATCACTTAATATATTTTGTCTTTTTTAAATCTCTCCTTAATCCTGTTCAAGCATCCATCTACACAGGCTCATTCTTCTTCTTCTTCTTCTTCTTCTTCTTCTTCTTCTTCTTCTCTGTGCCATGTCTCTTCAGAGTATAGGTGATCATGGTTCTCCACCATTTCCTGTCTTTTATATCACTTAATATATTTTGTCTTTTTTTAATCTCTCCTTAACCCTGTTCAAGCATCCATCTACACAGGCTCATTCTTCTTCTTCTTCTTCTTCTTCTTCTTCTTCTTCTTTTTTGTCTCTGTACCATGTCTCTTTAGAATATAGGTGATCATGGTTCTCCACCATTTCCTGTCTTTTATATCACTTAATATATTTTGTCTTTTTTTAATCTCTCCTTAACCCTGTTCAAGCATCCATCTACACAGGCTCATTCTTCTTCTTCTTCTTCTTCTTCTTCTTCTTTTTTGTCTCTGTACCATGTCTCTTTAGAATATAGGTGATCATGGTTCTCCACCATTTCCTGTCTTTTATATCACTTAATATATTTTGTCTTTTTTTAATCTCTCCTTAACCCTGTTCAAGCATAAATCTACACAGGCTCATTCTTCTTCTTCTTCTTCTTCTTCTTCTTCTTCTTCTTCTCTGTGCCATGTCTCTTCAGAGTATAGTTGATCATGGTTCTCCACCATTTCCTGTCTTTTATATCACTTAATATATTTTGTCTTTTTTTAATCTCTCCTTAACCCTGTTCAAGCATCCATCTACACAGGCTCATTCTTCTTCTTCTTCTTCTTCTTCTTCTTCTTCTTCTTCTTCTTTTTTGTCTCTGTACCATGTCTCTTTAGAATATAGGTGATCATGGTTCTCCACCATTTCCTGTCTTTTATATCACTTAATATATTTTGTCTTTTTTTAATCTCTCCTTAACCCTGTTCAAGCATCCATCTACACAGGCTCATTCTTCTTCTTCTTCTTCTTCTTCTTCTTCTTCTTCTTCTTTTTTGTCTCTGTACCATGTCTCTTTAGAATATAGGTGATCATGGTTCTCCACCATTTCCTGTCTTTTATATCACTTAATATATTTTGTCTTTTTTTAATCTCTCCTTAACCCTGTTCAAGCATCCATCTACACAGGCTCATTCTTCTTCTTCTTCTTCTTCTTCTTCTTCTTCTTCTTCTTCTTCTTCTTCTTGCTTCTACGTCCCGCGCATATTCAGGACTCAGGCGATCATTACTCTCTACTATTTATTGCCCTTTGTTGCTCTTAATATTTTTTTTTTGTTATCTCTCCTTAACCCTGTTCTACCATCCATTTACACAGACTCGTTCTGCTTTTTATTATTATTCACTGTGCCTTGTCTCTTTAGAACGTAAGAGATCATGGCTCTTCATATTTTCCTGTTCTTTGTATCTTTTAATAAATCTTAGCCTTTTTCTTATCTCTCGCAAATCTTCGCCAACCATTTACCCAAGCTCACTAACTAGGCTATACGTTGTTTTTCCCTGTCTTTCTTGTCTTCAAGTTCTTCCTGTGAGTATCATATTTTCCAAACCCCTTTCTATCTTTGGAAATCTGCTGAATTCGTTACCTGTCCGTATGCAGGCAGTTTCCTGCCAGTAGACATTCTTAATTACTCTAATGTCTTTCCCAAATATGTCGAGGCTGTTCAGAAAGACCTGGAAATAAAAATAGAAAAAATGTGAAAATCGAAAACAAGGATTGTACCAGTCATAATAGGTGCGCTGGGAATGATAAAAAATGGAACAAAACAATACATTGAAAAAAATCCCAGCTCAAGTAAAATGCAAAAAATTATCCTGATAAGTCCAGTCCTCACACCGAGAAGAACTTTGTCCGTGTCACGCTAATGATGTTATGGGAGGTAGAAAAACAAATGAAACGTATCCATAACAACACACCACTACCTGCCTTAGGTCTTTCCGCAGACTTGGTAAGGTAGTGTGACCATAGCAGACATCGAAAGATGATGATGATGATGATGATGATGATGATGATGATACTGTGTTCTACGACAAAAACAGCTCTATGATGAAAACAAATAGAAAATCCTCAACGGGAAAAGCGAAACAAATAAAACATGCAGCGAAAAAAATGAGTCTTAAAATGAGAAAAATCGGAGAAAAACACCTCTGCACGGCTAATACCCAATCAGAGTCAGCAATCCTAATGTAGATCAAACCCTTACCCATCAGTGACTGATATGTTCTGGTCTCAGATCAGTAAGTGAAGGGTTTGCAATTGTTGACCTGGAGCAGCTTCTTGCAACCAGAAAAAAAAAAACAGTGTAAAGTTCTGAAATCTAATAGCATAAATACTTTCTATAAATACTTCCACGGCTTCTGCTCCGATGAACTTAGATCACTGGTGCCCCCTAAATACGAATTTGCACGAGATACTAGATTAGCAACTAGATCCCACCCTTTTACAGTGAAACCGATAAAATGCAACCGCAACTTCTACTCCAACAGTTTCTTTCCTCGCACTTCCCGACTGTGGAATTCCCTTTCACACGATTGCTTCCCCGACGGCTACAATCTCCAGGAGTTTAAATGTAAGGTCAATAGACACCTCCTAACACACTAACCTGCTCCTATTCTATCAAACACTCTTCTTCCCATCTGCCCAACTCTCATCCTCAGTATCCTTACTCATCTGTCACCTTCCTCCTGACATTCCCTATGTCTAACCACTCCTTCTCTTTACCTTCCCCTATGTAGCCCCATGCGCAATAGTGGCAGTGGAATGCCTTGCTTGGGGTGAGATGATTAAAAAAAAAAGAAAAAAAAAGCAGACTATCCTTGTCACGGATGTAAAGAACATCGAGAGATAATTGACTACATAATGTCTGGGTGTGACCAACTATCCATCTCTTTATCTGTCTAATTTTGTTCATATATATATATATATATATATATATATATATATATATACTAGCAGTATAGCCCGGCGTTGCTCGAGTGTAATGAAAGCTTTAAAACTAATCCATGGTTTTGAAGCTCAGACTCTTTGGACGTTGGCACGAAAGACTAAAAAGCAATAGTTGTTTCCAGTTAAAGCGAAACCGCAGACTGAAAGAAAAATGAATGGCTGTAAGTCCAATTTTGCTTTCCTGGTATCGATAGCAAATAAGATTTTTTCGTCGTAAACTGAATTTTGAAGGCTAAATAAGTCCCCTGAGTAAATGGTATCATGCCTGAGACTAAGAACTACAATTATACCTACTTAGAGTCAAACCCGAAGCAAAAACTAAAATAAAAGAGCTGAAAAAAATAAGTCCTCCAAGGATAGAACTGCAAGCTTGAAATTTCTGAATATCGTTTCTTATGTCTTTGTCTATGAGTGTATCAAATTTGATTAAAATCGGAACCACTCCTTCTATAACCCGATTTTTTCGATTATCGATTTTCGATATTTATCGGGGGTACCTCAGCACAAAACCTAGCTACGAACACTCGCAGACGCTTATAGTACAACTGTGCAAATTTTCAAAAAAATCGGTTCAGCCGTTTCGGAGTCTATAGTTAACGGACACACACACAGACACACACACAGACAAAGTTCCATTTATAAATAAGTTTATATATATATATATATATATATATATATGTGTGTGTGTGTGTGTGTGTGTGTGTGTGTGTGTGTGTGTGTCCGTCCTATTTTCCTAGTAATAAACCCACTACCTACATTGGTTTTACTACAACTACGCTCGCCCGTAGAATTACCTGTCATCTTTTTGATCAGAGTTCAATTAAACAATATTTTTTAGAAAACCATAGCCATGTAGGTAATATTTGACAGATTTTAGTCGATGACACAATGATACTCACACATACACACAGTAAAACGAACATTCAGATATTGGAGGCCTGAAGCTATAGGGAGCTGGTTAATTTTTCTTTGATTCGGCCTTGTGTCATACGTAACCGAACTTCCTACAGCTTACAAGTTTTATCCAGGAATTATCATCAGAAGGTTTTCGTTTAAAAGTTGGTTGTCGGTTGGATTGTGTAGAATAATAGTGTAAGAATAAAATAAAATACATTTTGCATTTTAAAATAGAAATTTATTAAAAGGAAAGAAAAGAAGTTAAGGGTAGAGTTTCTATTCAATGATAAAGTTATGGGTATCAAGAAATGTAGAAAATGTTCGTAGTAGTAATTGTTGAAATAGATAAGGAGAAAGAGAACAAGGTGCGACCTGACCTTATCTTCGGGTCGATTTGATGTTGAAGTTACATTTTAGTTTTTTCTCCTCGCGGCTCCCATCTGACCGGTCACAGAATGTTTTTAAGTAATTCAATCTGGTCATGTAACCGGCTCCAGCGATCATTTTTGCTTTTAAATGTGAAGTAACGTCATTATGAATTTTCTGTTTTTAATCCAATCAGGATTCAGGATTTTCAGGATTCAGGATCCTATTTTGCAGGTGTGCAATTTTAGTTTGGGTTTTTCCCCAAAATGCTTTGAGTTCTTAATTACTTATGTCTTCGGGCCTCCTACATTAAATGAAAGCAACCCACACTTAATAAAATCGCATTTCAATCTGGTCACAACACATTACATTGCATTTAGACATATGGTTCTGTTAACATTTCGGCCTCATGTTTTGTGACGTCATAGAACCGCATTACAAATTTACGAATTGCGTTTGCTATTCGGTGACTGTTATCGTCGCATCGTAATGTTTTATGTCAACACAAGATAATATCAGCTTTGATGGTGGATGTCTTTATGTTAACGTCCCTGTAACCTCTCTGAAGATGGCTCATATGAGCCGAAAGCTTAGAATCAGCATAATAAAAAATATCCAAATGTTGGAGAATTTTTGTCTTTATTTTCACCTGAAGTTAAAGCCAAAGTCTGATGTTGAGAACGTCTCATGAGTAAACATAATAGACATTCATTGTCTGTTATATTCAACAGTATATGTTTAAAAAAATAACTGTCTATCTATACATATATATCTGCCTATCTCTATGTCTTCAATTTGTTCATATCTATCTATCTATCTATCTATCTATCTATCTATCTATCTATCTATCTATCTCAGAATTTTCATTATCTATCTATCTATCTATCTATCTATCTATCTATCTATCTATCTATCTATCTATCTCAGTCTGTTCATATCTATCTATCTATCTATCTATCTATCTATCTATCTCAGTTTTTTCACTATCTATCTATCTATCTATCTATCTATCTATCTATCTATCTATCTATCTATCTCAGTCTGTTCATATCTATCTATCTATCTATCTATCTATCTATCTATCTGTCTATCTATCTATCTCAATCTGTTCATATCTATCTATCTATCTATCTATCTATCTATCTATCTATCAGGTTGGATTGGTAGATTTTGCAAAATATTTACCTTTATTGAGTTATTTAATATCGAAATCTGTTTTTATTATACTCGGGATTACAGGTAAGCACCGGTCGAATTATATTTGAGCCTCTTGGTAAACATTGGCTTTCTGTATACTCAAGTCTACAGCGAAACATTGGTCGTGTTTATACTTGAGTTCATAGGAAAAAATGTTATACTTGAGTCTATAGGTAAAAATTTTTATACTTGAGTCTATAGGTAAAATTTTTTATACTTGAGTCTATAGGTAAAAAAAATTTTATACTTGAGTATATAGGTAAACATTGATCAGATTTGTACAAGTCTGCAAGCAGCCATTTGTAAGGTAGCCTCTCTTAAGGCGGTGTCTTCGACATTTGAAGTAGGCGCATTTTAGGTTCCATCAAGACATATTCTTTTCGGTAGAATTGGCATGTCTTAACTTGCGTACCTGGACTTTATCCGTTTTTTATCCTCTATATACCTCATAATATATACTTCTCACCACTTTGTAAGCCCTTATAATACTCATTTTGTATCTCTCTTCTTTGAATGACTCTTAAGCCTTGATCATTATTAAAAAATGTTTTTCTCAAGGGTAATTGTACGAAATGAAGTTCGTTTCTCTCATTCGTCCTTACATGATTTTTTTTAATACGAAAAAAGATATATTTACCGGTTATGCTGTTATTTATTCAGGAGGTAATATTTCACGGATTACGATTGATTAGGTCAAAGGGCAATGATTGGTTGACATGAAAATGACAACTGAATGACTATCTCTAAAAAATAGAGAAAATCTGGGTAAGTGACTCCCGAAATACAAAGTAAATGCTATCCGATCCATTGAACTATTAACCCGATCAGACACACGAAGTTATTAAAGACAGACAGCACACGGACAAAACTGAGTTCTTCTTCTTCTTCTTCTTCTTCTTCTTCTTCTTCTTCTTCTTCTTCTTCTTCTTCTTCTTCTTCTTCTTCTTCTTCTTCCTCCTCCTCCTTCTTCTTCTTCTTCTTCTTCTTCTTCTTCTTCTTCTTCTTCTTCTCCTCCTCCTTCTTCTTCTTCTTCTTCTTCTTCTTCTTCTTCTTCTTCTAAATGCCATGTCTTTTCAGGATGTAGGCGATCATAGGTTTCTACGTCTCCCTATTTCTGGTACCTCTTAGAATGCTTTCTCCTGTTATCTCACTCAAACTCCGCTCTGCCATCCACCTGCTCAGGCCCTTCAAATATGTTATCTGCTGAGTCACTTATCGGATTTATATATTACAGTAATGCCTTGAGATACGAGCGTACCTACATAGGGTTTCTTTCTTTATTTTTTAGATCTTCTTCTTCTTCTTCTTCTTCATCATCATCATCTTCTTCTTCTTCTTCATCATCATCATCATCATCATCTTCTTCTTCTTCTTCTTCTTCTTCTTCTTCTTCTATGTGCCCTGTCCCTTCAGGACGTAGGCGATTATGGTTCTCCACGTCTCCCTATCCCTTGAAGCTCTTAGTATGTTTGCTCCTGTTACTCCTGGCAACCCCCGTTCTGTCATCCACCTGATCAGGCCCTGCAAATATGTTATCCGCTGCCTTCCTCTGTCTCTCTTTCCTTCTATCTGGCCAGTCAGTATCAGGTTTTCCAAGCTCTCCTTCCTCATTGCATGTCCCAGGAACTTCAGTTGTCTCTTTCTGATGCTCGGTATTAATTTCTTTTTTTGTTGCCATTCTTTCCAACACCTCATCGTTGCTTGCATGCTCAGTCCACGATATCCGCAGCATCCTTCTGTAGAACCACATTTCCGCTGCTTCCAGTTTTGCCCTCATTTTCGATGATATTGTCCAGCATTCACTGCCGTATTGAAAATCTGACATCACATAGAAATCCAGCATTCTTTTCTTTGTTTCTAGTGAAATATTCCTGTGTGTTAGTACTTTGCTCAGCTTCTTGAACGCGTCCTTTGCCATGCCAATTCGCCTTCGGATATTTTAGATACAAACCTGAAATAAGCCGTTTTTTTTCTTGCCTTGTGATACGAGCTTGATCCTATTATAATTGTGCATGCTCCTCCCTTCGTTAGTTCACACGACCATTACGCCCTGCCAATGCTTAATAAATAAGGGACTATTTGTGATACGAGCTGAACTTTGCTGATAGTTGGAGTAGGCAGCGCCAAACCTCGAGAGTATTTCAACTCGCTGTACACGTCTTTATCTTGTTATGGTCTGGACAACTCGATTACCATTTGTTGTAGACTGACCGTCGGGGTTACCAATTGTTGTGGTTCAAACGTCGTGGTAGTAATTTTAAAGGTGGAAAGTAGGTTGATTGCCCAAACCACTACATTCATAAATGAAATAACTCAAAGCACAATGTAACGAGAATAACAACATTGTATTAAGCATGGTTACAGGATTGATTAATTTGTGCATGCAAGATATCGTGAAGAAAGTTCTCTCTTAGATATTGAAGAAAATTTATTAATGTTCATGCTGGAAGAGTTCCTGAAAATGGAAATAATGTTTGTACTGATCAGTAATTGAATAATATTTTCCATGTAGTAAAGTATGCTTATAAGAGAGAGAAACATTTTGATGTAGCTAATTGCTGAGTGCAATTAGTGCAGTATGTGAATTGGAAAGGAACTAACGGCATTCGGATTGTTAGCTCCAAAAGACAGTCACCAACTGGTCTAAACACGTGTGAACATCCGCTTATATATTTCTTAATAAAGCGCGGGAAAAAAGAGACCTCACTTGTGGCACCAATGTAAGAGTATGTGGGTAAATGTGGATGAACGTGTGTACATGGCGATATGTATGTAAGTATGTACGTGCATGTAGAAGTGATTCTACAATCTCACTCTGAAAGGATCTATGTTTTTTTTTTTTTTTTAGTTTTTTGTTTGTTTGGGTTTTTTTTGCTATTATTTTGAAAATTTCCATTAGTGACACTATGGGTCCGAAGAACAGTAAAAAGCTGAAACGAGAGGATGCTCAGAAATGCAAAATTTAATTATGACAAAAATTAATTTAGGTAAAAGTGAAGTTTTTAAAAAAAAGCAAAGATAAAAAAATAATTTTAAAAAACAAATAAAGAATTACAACTTTTTTAAAAGTTACAGCCATGTGTAAAATGTAAATAAAAGTTTTAAAACATTTAAAATTAAATCATACATATCAATATAGACTGAGCTGACCGTTGGCCAGCCAGATTAGCGGTTGCTAGGCTAGTTGCTGTTGCTCTCTCTCTCTCTCACTCCCTCTCTCTCTCTCTCTCTCTCTCTCTCTCTCTCTCACGCCCACACACCTCCACTAGTCTAAACTTCATGATTTAGTACTGTTTATTTCTTTGCAATTTATTTTTCTCTTTTAATTTATTGTTTGTAAAAAATATTTCTTCTTAATCAAAACGTTTCTACTTGTAAACAACTCACAAATACAAAAATAGGGATTTTTTTTTTTTTTTAAATAAGGGTGATTTTTACGGGGTCTGGAACGGATCGGAAATATCACCATTAATTTAAATATAAGGCTGGGGTTCAGACATCTTGGAGGGGGTGAATTCTTAGCTAGTCTGATAGATCAGTAAGGAGTTCAAGCCTCACTGGGTGCTCTGTATTTATAGCCCTGTACCAAACTAAGTTTAGTTTAGCTTTTCATGTTCCATTTTATTTTTTTAAGAATTAACTGTACGAATTTCGTGTTTTTACAATTTTAATTCCTTGATCCTATTATAATTGTGCATGCTCCTCCCTTCGTTAGTTCACACGACCATTACGCCCTGCCAATGCTTAATAAATAAGGGACTATTTCGTTTTCATCGCGTGGAAAGAGGGGAAAAACACAACGTTGTTTTCAAAGAAAGAAAGAAAGAAAGAAATGGAATAAAGGAGTTAAAAGAAAGAAAGAAAGAAAGAAAGAAAGAAATGGAGTAAAGGAGTTAAAAGAAAGAAAGAAAGAAATGGAGTAAAGGAGTTAAAAGAAAGAAAGAAAGAAAGAAAGAAAGATAGAAATGGAGTAAAGGAGTTGAAAGAAAGAAAGAAAGAAAGAAAGAAATGGAGTAAAGGAGTTAAAAGAAAGAAAGAAAGAAAGAAAAAAGAAAGAAATGGAGTAAAGGAGTTAAAAGAAAGAAAGAAAGAAAGAAAGAAAGAAAGAAAGAAAGAAAGAAATGGAGTAAAGGAGTTGAAAGAAAGAAAGAAAGAAAGAAAGAAATGGAGTAAAGGAGTTAAAAGAAAGAAAGAAAGAAAGAAAGAAAGAAAGAAAGAAAGAAAGAAAGAAAGAAAGAAATGGAGTAAAGGAGTTAAAAGAAAGAAAGAAAGAAAGAAAGAAAGAAAGAAAGAAAGAAATGGTGTAAAGGAGTTGAAAGAAAGAAAGAAAGAAAGAAAGAAAGAAAGAAAGAAAGAAAGAAAGAAATGGAGTAAAGGAGTTAAAAGAAAGAAAGAAAGAAAGAAAGAAATGGAGTAAAGGAGTTAAAAGAAAGAAAGAAAGAAAGAAAGAAAGAAATTTAACTGATAACAAACAAAATGCCGAGAAACAATTGTATTTACTTGCCGCCCCATACTGGCAGGACGTGGCTAAAACTCAGTTCAAATTGTGATGCCCGACGCGTACACCGGGGCCAGGTTCCGAAATAGCCCTACCCTCATGATCAGTTGAGCTCTGTCCACAGAATGGAAAACAACTGAGAGATGAAATGTAGTTTATTCGCACGAATGCAGATACTACACTTTGATCCCAGCCGAGTGGCCTCTCGATCGCGATAAACGTGCTATTTTTTATCCGCACAGTATCGAACAATATTTTATAGTATTTACATTATTCGGACTATTGTCCTCGTCTTTCTTGCCATTTGTACGACGTTTCGGCCGTTGCACGCTCCGGCCATTTTCAGGCGCTAAACATTTCGAACCGAACTCTTTATTACAATCACCGGCGTATATCATCCACATTCCTTGCGTAAAGCCTCGAATCCTAGTCAGGCAATCGCCAAAAAGCAACTTACCATAAATATAATAACACATTTAAAGAAATGTTCGTAAGACGAAGATTTCGTTAGTTGGTCATAATTCTTAAGTTAATGATTGAATAAGTTCCATGCGAATTTTACTAATAAAATATCTGTGGAAATTTCTCTCCTGTATCGTTAAATATTTTATCTTAACAACTTTAATCTAATATTACAATAACAATTCATTTTTTAATAGTACTCGTAAATAAGATAAAATTTTGATAATTTTGATAAATTTTGAGAGTTTTATAAAAAACAAAACGCCAGAAACTTAAATAGCAACGTACAAAACAAAACCACCAACAAAGAATGCAAATGCCCACTTCAAAGTTTCTGCAACACAAAAGAAATAATTTATAAGGCAGAGTTACATGACCCAGATGGCCAAAACAAAATATATTTGGGCTCAACCAAAGACACTTTTAAGACCAGGTGGTGCAACCACAGATCTACATTTAAAAATAGAAAAATTAAAAAAACAATACAAAATTGGCTAACCATGTCTGGAAATTGAAATCAAAATATGGAAAAGACCCAGACATAATGTGGAGCATTGTAAAAATAGCCAAGCCTTACAATTTGGTGGACAAATATGTAGACTGTGCCAAGAAGAAAAATTAGAAATTATGACATACCCAAATAAAGACGAACTGTTAAATGAAAGAACAGAAATTATGACAAAATGCATCCACACTAAGAAATACCTCTTAGGTTCATACAATGATGGATGAAAACGTCATAATTCGTTGAATTTAAACAATGCGCATTCATAAATTCTCTGCCACGTGAACGTTCAAATAAAACCAAGAGCGTTCTTAAAAAGAAAAACGATAAAAGGTAAAATCAGTTTTAAAAATCGCCTGAAGACACCACTCATGGTAGAAACCAAGGTAGCGAAATAACTCGTTTAAAAATGAAATATATATATATATATATATATATATATATATATATATATATATATATATACTTAGAAACAAATCGATAAATAATTATCCAAATGTTGGAGAATTTTTGTCTTTATTTTCAACTGAAATTAAAGCCAAAATACGACGTTTAGAACGGCTCATCATTAAACATAATAGACATTCATTGTCTCTTATATTTAACAGCATATGTTTAGAAAAAGACTTGCTGCCTCGATACACTATATATATATATATATATATATATATATATATATATGCGCGCGCGTGTAAAATGACAGGCAAGGTATTATGGTTAAGTTTTTATGTATTTTTTCCAGTGATCTTATAATTTTTTCAAAACAGATATTATATAAAAATTGTTCAAATATTTTGTTTTACCGAGCGCTTTCGGCTATACTTTTAGCCATTATCGATGAGGAAATTTTATTTTACGTATGAATTAATATGTGTAGTGTTTATGTATGTGCGTAGTCATATGTGTGTATTATATTCTGAACACGGTTAGCCTATTTTTGCCGTGTTCATAGTTGATATTATTCAGTGTTGGATTTTTCTTTTTTATTAATAATGCTTCCTTTATTTTTAGCCTGTTTTGCATTTGAATAATTCTATTATAATTGAATTATCGACAAGCATGTTACAGATAGTGTTTGGTCGGTCTCCGTGTGTGTTTAATAAAATCGAACTGAACAATGATCTGAAAGTTGCAACGTGAGACTTCTCGTCAGCAGCGTGGTAGTGTGCCCAATGTAATACAAAGATAATAGCATCGTTCACATGCAATTTCAACGTAAAATAGCCCAATAAAGGTCACAGAATGCACCAACCCAACAGAGCCTCAGATATATTAAATGTGAGGGAAATGTGGGAAGCAGCGAATGACTTGTTTAATGAATTTGTGTGAATAGTAATTGTGCTAGGATTAAAGTGTAGTACCTGTCTTCGGATGGACAAACTCTGCGTTATCTCTCAATTCAGTTTCTATCTTCTGATAGGAAAAGACAAATAAATTAGTGATGGCTGGTCCCAGGATTTCCATCCATGCAGTAACACCACCCTTGTTGCACCAAAGAGGGAGTGTTGGTGGAATATTGACGCCACCATGACGTTGGTTGCGGGGACTGAGCCATCTTTAGACTTGAACTATGTGCACCCGCTTGCACTCCACAAACGCCTTGTCCTATATCAGATCACCATGATTTAGGGGTGGTAAAACCAATTGTAGTGTCTGTCCTCCTGAAGTTTAATGGAATCTTAATTAAGGAAAGATTCAGATTTAATTCACCAAGAAGCCAATGTTGCCCAAGTCAATTTTCCTCACTCCTTGGTCATTGGATTTGCATCAGCGTGTTCTCCTCTTATTGTAATGGGATGTGTTCTAACAGAAGACGGAAAGTGCGACACAGAGATCCGAAGGCAAATTAGCATTTTCAGGACGCATTTCAGAAGCTGAGTAGAGTACCTGTTTCTAGAGAAATGTTCCTGTCTCTTAAGACAGGAACATTTATCTAGAAACAAAATATAGAGTACTGGATTGCTATGTGATGTCAGTTCTTCAATATGGCAGTGAATGCTGGACAATATCATCAAAGATGAAGAAAAAACTTGAAGCAGCTGAAATGTGGTTCCACAGAAGGATGCTGCGGATATCATGGATCGAGCAATGCTGAGGTTTTGGAAAGAATTGGTAACGAAAAGAAAATTAATAGTGAGTATCAGGAAGAGACAACTGAAGTTCCTGGGACATGCAATGAGGAAAGAGGGCTTGGAGAATCTAATGCCCACAGGCCAGATAGAGAGAAAGAGAGACAAGGGAAAACAGTGTGTAACGTACTTGACTGGCCTGAGCAGGTTGATGGCAGTGCTGGGGTTGCGTGGTGTAACAGGAGAAAGCGTTCTAAGAGCCACCAGGAATAGGGAGACGTGGAAGGTCATGATCGTCTACGTCCTGAAAGGACACGGCACATAGAAAATATATGCCAACTGTTTATAAGAAATTTTAATGTGGGTATAAAATGGGGGATCAATTTTATATTATAATCAATACATAAACTGATCCCTCATTTTGTGCCCGTGCTAGTTTCTATACATTTATATTCTAGATTTATGGGTTTGTGCTAGTGGATGGGAGAGAGGGGGTTGGGTGGTGTAACAAGAGAAAGCGTGCTAAGAGCCACCAGGAATAGGGAGACGTGGAATGTCATGATCGGACAAGACATATCAAAGAAGGAGAATAATAATATCCATCTAAATTTATTTATGAATGGAACTTTGTCTCTGTGTGTGTCTGTGTCTGTGTCTGTGTGTCCGTTAACTATAGACTCCGAAACGGCTGAACCGATTTTCTTGAAAATTTATACAGTTGTATTATAAGCGTCTGTGAGTGTTCTTAGCTTGGTTTTGTGTCGAGGTACCCCCGATAAATATCGAAAATCGATAATCGAAAAAATCGGGTTATAGAAGGAGTGGTCCGATTTTAATCAAATTTGATACACTCATAGACAAAGACATAAGAAACGATATTCAAAAGTTTCAAGCTTTCAGTTCTTAAAATAGTGCAGAAAATTGATAATATATATAAAAGACAAGATGTGTGTGTGTGTGTGTGTGTGTTTGTGTGTGTGTGTTAATCTGTCTGTATGTCCTTTATACAAATCCACAATTTTTATCCTATTCTCACCAAACTTCACACAAATATTCTTTAGGCTGAGTCTGAGCTCCAGGACCATGTATTAGTTTTAAAGCTTTTATTACACCAGAGCCACACGGGCTATACTGCTAGTTTTCTTATAAGGAAACATTAGTCATTCATTGACCAAGCAACCTGTGCTATTTTTGGTTGGAATTTATAAAATATTCTATTGTAATGATTCTATCAAAACAAGCTTGCTAACTATTACATCACGTCCAGGTTCCCAGACAGAAAGAGAGAGAGCTGGGAAGAGGGGTAATTTTCTAAGCAGAGCTTAAATGTGGCACAAGACAGAAAGTATGGGCACCCAGTGAGAATCAAACTGACTACTTAGTTGTAATAGGTTCTAGCGTGACAAGCTTGCTGACCATTACACCATGTCGAGGTACCCAGACAGAGGATGTGAGAGAGAAAGAGAGAAAGAGAGGGAGAAAGTGAATATGAGAGAGAAAGAGAAAGAGAGAGAGAGAGAGATAAAAAGTAAAAAGAGAGAGAGTGTGTGAATGGAATAAGTAATTTCTATTTCAGTAAATTCATCCATTAGTAGTAAGATATGTTTTATTGAACTGAAGTAGTTTGGCAAGGAGTAAAGAAATTATGAAAATATCACGCACACCATGTATACGTAGGTAGGCTTGAAGACGTGTATTGATTTTTCCATGAGATCCGTTATTAGTAGATAGCATCTTTATAAAGGTCCTTTCTACTATAGCTGCGTTCTTTTTATGGGAAGAACGTCAAAATAAGAAAAAAAAGGTTCTCCCGTTTGTGATTAAATGTATTTTAGGCAGTAACTTGCAAATCAACAGATATGAAAGCAAGTATTTTTTTAAAGATCATTTACTTTCGATCGATAAATCAATCCAAGACATTAATCGATCAAGAAAATTGCATCTTCGTAGAGTGGTATAGGTCCTTTATATTGCAGTGGGTTAAATATTCGCTTGTGAAATATGTTGGTTCTTTAAATAGATTGCAAGGTGAGCGATTATCTCGTTTTCCGAGAATCAGAGATGGGCGTATTTATTCTTATACTTGTAAAATCACGATAGTATATTTACTTTGCGGATGTGTGTAGTGGTGCAGTGGATTTGGGCACGAAACGAGAAATCGGAGAGCCGAGTTCAGATTCAAAACAAATGGTGCTTATTTTAGAAGACTTTTTTTTATTGTTTACCTATTTTCACATTTTATCACTGATTTTTTCCTTATTAAAATTTAATATGCGACCCAAAGTTTTAATTATTTTTAAAGTGTGCCTATGATGTAAAAAGTGAAGTTAAGAAACACTGGTATCTATCTAAACTTATTTATAAATGGAACTTTGTCTGTGTATGTGTGTGTGTGTGTGTGTGTGTGTGTGTGTGTGTGTGTCCGTTACCTATAGATTCCGAAACGGCTGAACCGATTTCCTTGAAAATTTACACAGTTGTACTATAAGCGTCTGCGAGTGTTCTTAGCTAGGTTTTGTGTCGAGGTACCCCCGTAAATATTAGAAATCGATAATCGAAAAAATCGGATTATAGAAGGAGTGGTCCGATTTTAATCAAATTTGATACACTCATAGACAAAGACATAAGAAACGATATGAAACTTCTGAATATCGTTTCTTATGTCTTTGACTATGAGTGTATCAAATTTGATTAAAATCGGACCACTCCTTCTATAACCCGATTTTTTTTATTTTCGATTTTCGATATTTATCGGATGTACCTCGACACAAGACCTAACTAAGAACACTCGCAGACGCTTATAATACAACTGTGTAAATTTTCAAGGAAATCGGTTCAGCCGTTTCGGAGTCTATCGGTAACGGACGGACACACACACACACACACACACACACACACACACACACACACACAAAGTTCCATTTATAAATAAGTTTAGATTTAGATAGATGGGTCAATGTCATTCTCTTTTGACATTAAATAACTCAAGAATGGTTGCCATGTTTTGAAAGTCACTAATCTATACACACTAAACAAAACTCTTTCAAATATTCTTTATGCTTATCTGAAGTATTTTTTGCTTTCACACACAACTCTTTCGTTTCCATCTTTCTTCCTAATATCTATAAATTGTTTCTATTATACACTTTCTTCTGTTTGTTATTATTTTTCGGATTCATGATAATAAACGCTGCCCATTACCCGATTTCTTGGCATCTCCTTTCTTTCGGGCCTCGTTTCGGCTATAAAGCCGTCAGCACGATTCTCCGCTGCAGTGTGTTCCAGGTCTCTAGGCAGCATATATTTATTGCACATGCGACCAGAAGACATCCTGCTGCATATCCGGAAATGCACTGATTATCAATTAACATGCGTGTATGCAGGAAATATACGTTGAATTACTTAGATGGCCATAAGTATAGATAGATATAAAGAAATGATATAAGTCATATGCTCATCAGTAACCCTAGCAACGTCAAAGGGTACAAACAGACAAGTTTTACGTAAGGATTGCGTTAAAAAGGATTATAAAACAATAAAAATGTATTATTATAACCGTATATGTGCGTTGTGGTGCAATGGATATCGACTCGTAACGAGAAATCTTCTTCTTCTTCTATGTGCCCTGTCCCTTCAGGACGTAGGCGATCATGGATCTCCACGTCTCCCTATCCCTTGTGGCTCTTAGTATGTTTGTTCCTGTTGCTCCTGGCAACCCCCGTTCCGTCATCCACCTGATCAGACCCTGCAAATATGTTATCCGCTGCCTTCCTCTGTCTCTCCTTCCTTCTATCTGACCAGTCAGTATCAGGTTCTCCAGGCTCTCCTTCCTCATTGCATGTCCCAGGAACTTCAGTTGACTCTTCCTGATGCTCAGCATCAATTTCCTTTTTGTTGCCATTCTTTCTAACACCTCGTCGTTGCTTGTATGCTCAGTCCACGATATCCGTAGCATCCTTCTGTAGAACCACATTTCGGCCGCTTCCAGTTTTGTCCTCATTTTCGATGATATTGTCCAGCATTCACAGCCGTATTGAAGAACTGACATCACGTAGCAGTCTAGAACTCTTTTCTTCGTTTCTATTGAGATTTTCCTGTGTGTTAGTATTTTGCTCATCTTCTGGAACGCGTCCTTTGCCATGCCAATTCGCCTTCGGATCTCCGTGTCGCACTTTCCATCTCCTGTTAGAACACTTCCTAGGTACTTAAATTCTTGGACTTGTTTGATTCTGTTATCCCCCACCTGTATTTGGCATTTTGGGTTGTATCTTTTGCTGATGACCATGCACTCAGTTTTCTTAAAGTTTATTTGTAGTCCTTTCTTGTCACTCTCCACTGCTACTTTCTGTATGAGATCTTGCAGTTGTTTCCTTTCCGTGTCCGCAATCAGTACTGTATCGTCCGCATATCTTATGTTGTTCAGGTTGTGGCCTCCAATAACAAATCCTGGCGTGTCATCTAGGGTCCTCAAAATATTCTCGCTGTATAGGTTGAACAAATCCGGTGACACATCCTTGTCTTACGCCTTTTTCTATCTTTGTGTATCTACTGAGGTCGTTACCTGTCCGTATGCAGGCCATTTGCTGCCAGTAGAGATTCTTGATTATTCTTATGTCTTTGCCGATCGAATTCTAGTTGATTTCTTTGCGTTCACTTACGCACAAATACTCTTGGGAAAAGTTTTAATCTGTCTCTTCACTCCAGTTATGGATTAAATAACAGGACAGATTGGTTCTCTAGCCTTGGCTGGCAACTAGTATACTGCAGAAGGTAATGGCAACCTACTGCGGGATAATTTTATGCCCAGTCAATCATGTCTCTTTCGGTGATCAAGTATGGCATTTAAATGACTGGTACTTTAGGTGAACCCTTCCATTACAGCTTTAGACTACCAAGGAACTTTTTCAGAGCAGCAGTAAGGGGTTACGGAATTAATTTCTCATCGGAACTAATTTCAACTTGGAATTAATTTCAACTTGGAATTAATTATTTTTCTTTTATATTCGTTAAAACTATTCAAAAACATAAAAGTAATATCGCTATCTATTATTCAGTTAGTGCTTGAGTTGTTATTACAAGCGATTAACCCTCTAGGGCCATTCGTATCATATTTGATACAGTATTTCCCTACAAGGAAACATTTGGTATTTCCCTATAAGGAAACATTTGGTATTCATTGACTGAGCAGTCAGTACTGCTTTCATTTGAAATTTATAAAATATTTCTCTTAAAAAATTTTTCAGGAAAATATTTCTTTCAAGGCTTGTTTTCATACTGTATCAAATATGATACGAATGGCCCTAGAGGGTTAATAATATAATATGATTAAGGCTTCTACTTGACATAAAGTGGGGGATCAGTTCTATATTGTTATGAAGTAATAAACAGATCCCCCAGTAATATGATACGAATGGCCCTAGAGGGTTAATAATATAATATGATTAAGGCTTCTACTTGACATAAAGTGGGGGATCAGTTCTATATTGTTATGAGGTAATAAACAGAGCCCCCACTAATATGATACGAATGGCCCTAGAGGGTTAAGGCTTCTACTGGGCATAAAGTGGGGGATCAGTTCTATATTGTTATGAAGTAATAAACAGAGCCCCCACTAATATGATACGAATGGCCCTAGAGGGTTAAGGCTTCTACTGGGCATAAAGTGGGGGATCAGTTCTATATTGTTATGAAGTAATAAACAGATCCCCCACTAATATGATACGAATGGCCCTAGAGGGTTAATAATATAATATGATTAAGGCTTCTGCTTGTCATAAAGTGGGGGATCAGTTCTATATTGTTATGAAGTAATAAACAGATCCCCCACTAATATGATACGAATGGCCCTAGAGGGTTAATAATATAATATGATTAAGGCTTCTACTTGTCATAAAGTGGGGGATCAGTTCTATATTGTTATGAAGTAATAAACAGATCCCCCACTAATATGATACGAATGGCCCTAGAGGGTTAATAATATAATATGATTAAGGCTTCTACTTGTCATAAAGTGGGGGATCAGTTCTATATTGTTATGAAGTAATAAACAGATCCCCCACTAATATGATACGAATGGCCCTAGAGGGTTAATAATATAATATGATTAAGGCTTCTGCTTGTCATAAAGTGGGGGATCAGTTCTATATTGTTATGAAGTAATAAACAGATCCCCCACTAATATGATACGAATGGCCCTAGAGGGTTAATAATATAATATGATTAAGGCTTCTACTTGTCATAAAGTGGGGGATCAGTTCTATATTGTTATGAAGTAATAAACAGATCCCCCACTAATATGATACGAATGGCCCTAGAGGGTTAATAATATAATATGATTAAGGCTTCTACTTGTCATAAAGTGGGGGATCAGTTCTATATTGTTATGAAGTAATAAACAGATCCCCCACTAATATGATACGAATGGCCCTAGAGGGTTAATAATATAATATGATTAAGGCTTCTACTTGTCATAAAGTGGGGGATCAGTTCTATATTGTTATGAAGTAATAAACAGATCCCCCACTAATATGATACGAATGGCCCTAGAGGGTTAATAATATAATATGATTAAGGCTTCTGCTTGTCATAAAGTGGGGGATCAGTTCTATATTGTTATGAAGTAATAAACAGATCCCCCACTAATATGATACGAATGGCCCTAGAGGGTTAATAATATAATATGATTAAGGCTTCTACTTGTCATAAAGTGGGGGATCAGTTCTATATTGTTATGAAGTAATAAACAGATCCCCCACTAATATGATACGAATGGCCCTAGAGGGTTAATAATATAATATGATTAAGGCTTCTACTTGTCATAAAGTGGGGGATCAGTTCTATATTGTTATGAAGTAATAAACAGATCCCCCACTAATATGATACGAATGGCCCTAGAGGGTTAATAATATAATATGATTAAGGCTTCTACTTGTCATAAAGTGGGGGATCAGTTCTATATTGTTATGAAGTAATAAACAGATCCCCCAGTAATATGATACGAATGGCCCTAGAGGGTTAATAATATAATATGATTAAGGCTTCTACTTGTCATAAAGTGGGAGATCAGTTCTATATTGTTATGAAGTAATAAACAGATCCCCCACTAATATGATACGAATGGCCCTAGAGGGTTAATAATATAATATGATTAAGGCTTCTACTTGTCATAAAGTGGGGATCAGTTCTATATTGTTATGAAGTAATAAACAGATCCCCCACTAATATGATACGAATGGCCCTAGAGGGTTAATGGGTTTTTAACAAATAAATATTTTAACAAAAAGTTTGTCTTTATTTATTTCATTAATTGATTATTTAATTGATATTTTCCTAAACTTTATTAGTGTTTCCAAACTTATTATCAGGCTAAACTTGGTATCATTTAATCAGTTATTGTTTAATCTGCTTGTGTTTAGTGGCTTTTTGTTTAAAAAAAATTGTCTGGTCAATGGTATCCTCAGCATTCTCCTGTAGAGCAACATTTCAATATACAGTAGAACCTGCCGTATCCGACCCTCTTCGTCAGCAACCACCTGTTGTTAACGACCGATTTTCTATGCACGGACGATTTGCTAATGTTAATTGATCCTTAGTGAGAGACCACCTCCAGAACGCGACCAGCGATTAACATCAACGAGTGAAAATCACTGATCAAGCGACCGCTTTAAAAAAAATCCATTTTGGTCGTACACTGCGAACTTCAAAATTAGAAGAAACTAAATGAGTAAATCTATTTCATTTTGCTTTGATCTCAGCCAGGAACACTTCCTCATTGTTTTGTTATTGTAGTGTTGTATCAATCTGTTATTTCTTGTTGAAATGTACATTGCCTGAGTCACGGTCAAACATCGGCTGCTTTGTACAACATGTATTGCCTTTGACATATTCAAGGGATTTATCGCAGTCTCTGTACTGACTTAGATCAATTCAGGGATTGGGAAAATCACAGTTATGTCCCTTTCTCAAATGTCTATCTCTTTCGTGCCTTTATGTTTTTTGTGTATCTATCTACTCTATTTCTATCTGGGTATATCTATCTCTATCTTTCTGTTTCTCTACACCAATCCACGATCGCTGTCAATTTTTTTTGTATGTTTTTTTTTTCATGTATTATCGCAGATTCTCTTTTGCTATCACTCACTTCTAAAAAAAAAAAAATGGAACCGTATATTTTTTTTTTAATTCCACTTAATAAATATTTTTTTGTGAATAAATATTTTGGTCTCTTGTTGACCGTTGTAAATACGTTTTATAAAATTTTAAAATGAATTATATTTCTTTAGTCAGACCATTTTCTTATGCTCTCATTTCATTCGACAGGTTCCACTGTATTTACATTCTTATGAGTGGAATATGCGTTCCTGGCGTAATTAGGTCATGACTATGAGCCTTTAATGAGAGAACACCTGCCGTATGCGACCATTTTTTATGGCAGTAGAAGTGGTCGCATACGACTGGTTTCACTGCATATTTTTCTTGGCACAATCTACCCTGTGAATATCAGATTTTTCAAAACCGCTTTCCTCATTATGCACCCTAGTAATTTAAAGTCTTCCTTTTCGTTTCCATTTTCTCTAACGTCTTCTTTATGTGACGTGTCCCTTCTGGCCGTAAACGACAATGGATCTCCACAACTTTCTCTTTTTCTTAGATCAGAGCAATTTTTGTCTTTTTGTCATCTCTCTTCAACTTTGTACTACCATCTATTTACTCAAGCCCGCTGCGTAGGTTATCCGTTGTTTTTCTCTGTCCCTCTTACCTTAATCTATCCTGTGAGTATTAGATTTTCCAAACCCTCTTTTCTCATTATGTGCCTGAGAAATTTCAGTTGTCTCTTTTTAATGTTTAGTATAAGTTTCCTTTTGTTTCCATTGTCTCTAACGGCTTTTTTGTTCCGTGTTTCTTCAGAGCGCAGGCGATCATGGCTCTCCACACGTTCCTGCTTTTCTTAGATCATAGCAATTTTTGTCATTTTGCTATCTTTCTTCAACTTTGTCTTGCCATCCATTTACTCAAGCCCACTGCGTAGGTTATCCGTTGTTTTTCTCTGTCTCTCTTACCTTTAATCTCTCCTGTGAGTATTAGATTTTCCAAGCCCTCTTCCCTCATTATGCGCCTGAGAAATTTCAGTTGTCTCTTTTTTAATGTTTAGTATAAGTTTCTTTTTTTTTTCCATTTTCTTTAACAACTTCTGTATGTGACGTGTTCCTTCAGGCGATCATGGCTCTCCACAAGGTCCTGTTTTTCTTACATCGTAGCAAATTTTGTCTTATTGATATCTCTTCCCAACTTTGTTCAGCTATCCATTTACTCAAGCTCGCTATGCAGGTTATGTTCTTTTTCTTCTATCCCTGTGAGTATTATATTTTTCATGCCCTCCTTCCTCAGAAATTTAAACGCTCTCTTCCTGATGTTAAGCATAAGTTTTCTTTTGTGTTTCTATTTTTCTTTGTCGTTGCTCAGCATCATTCTGTAGAACCATATCGGAGCGTCCCTCACCTTTTTCGGTCTTTAAACTGCCCAATTCCCTGGGCTGGATCGATTGATCGATTACCTCGGATTACCAATCTAATCCCACGTATGTGTTTTGATTTGATCCTAAGACGGATGAAGAATAACCTTCAGGAACCGCTGTAAATGAATTCATCCGGACTGGGGAAGTCACAAGAAAAATATCTTCATAAAATCTTTATATCATCGATTCTTGGTACAGGCTTATTTGTTCCATCAGTCGAATTCTATCTACTTCTGCAGACAGTTGTCTTCCTAACCCACGTTTTTGGCTGGTTTCTTGTTCGGTACAGGGCTCGAGTCGGAGTTCAGGCAGTCACGGGATATCAGGCGGCGAGGTCTCTCGTCACAAACGCAAATCTCTTTGGCCAAAACTGCTTCGCAACCGCCTTCCGCCACTTATATGGATTTCCACTCAAAAACGATGTACGGTATGACCGATCTGGGGAAATCGGTGAATTAATTCCAATAATGGTCTCTTTGATCTCTGGCTTTTGAAGATTAATTATCTTTTTCAATCCGTGGTTTTTCCTTTCCGTGAGCAGCAGTCACAGGCATCGATCCGCCCAAATCAACTCCTTCCTTTCTTCATTGATATCATACACTAATACTTTTCAAAGGCGTAAACGAATTCTCCGCCTTGCTTAGTTTTCCACATCTTCACACTACCAACCAGTCCTCCTTCAAATGATTTGATTCGTCGGCCGCAGCTCGAATTTACTTGTCATTAATTAAATTCTTATTATTTCAAAATTTCTCCTATGAAAGAAAAACTCTGGTCCTCGGTCAGATGTCTCTCTCGATTTCTTATCGGGGTCATTAATTAAGTTCTTAATTCACAAAAAATATCTGTTTATAGTGTAGTCTTGTTCGCCGTCAGGTTCAGCTGGTTACTAAGAAGTTTTATTATTTCAACTTTATGCTTGTATAAAATCTCTTTATCCAGCCTTACGTTTTGATAACTTGTACCAAAAGACAAAGTCATTAATCAGTTGTCTATATTCGCCACATGGCCTCTTTTGCACTCTGCCTCTCTGTGGAAACTTTCTTTAGGTTTTTGAGATTTCGCCTTTTTCTAACAAAACAGAAAAAAAATCTTCATTTTGTTTATCTGTATGTCTTTCTTTCTATTTTTAACCAAATAGTGCTAACTAGTGTTACAATCTTTCTGTTGTTTCATGACGGAGTTTAAACAATAATCCACACATTCAGCTTCGAAACATTACTGTACATGTGATTCTGGAACATAAAATGTTGGGAAGTGTTTAGGGAGTCTGTAAGGAAATCTGACAAGGCTGACAAAGTAAACCTGGCTGCTGCTCTTGAAACTTTTGAAACGGACCTCCAGTTCTATAGTTGCATCTACTTCTCGGAAGTTTGGGTCTCTGTGTCGGGCCAGAACGTCTTTCTAGCTAGAATACATACGGCACATATATAAATCTACCATTCGTCTTTACATCATCTTTCACATATACAAATCAACCATCCGACAGTGCATAAAATACTGTTGTCATATTTGCTGTTCACCTCAGTGTTTTCGACAGGCTCCAAAGGAGAATCTGTAATGTGATCGGTCCCGACCTGGCAACTCGACTCCAGCAGCATCTGGCTTTCGTCTATCTATTCTACAAATATTTTCATAGCTGCTCCGACAAACTTAAGTCACTCATGCCCCCTCCTCAAGAATTTACCCATCAACGAGACTGGCAACAAGGTCTCACTCATTTACAGTTAGATCAACCAAACTCAATTCTACTCCACCAGCTTCTTTTCTCGCACTTTCCGCCTGTAGAATTCCCTTCCGTATACTCGTTTTCATGGTGGCTACAACCTTTAGGAATTTAAATGCAATGTCAATTCCCATTTCTTATCCACTTGACTCCAGTCTTTTCTACATCACCCCGTATATCTTGTTCTTTTCCTTTCTCTCTACCTTTGCAACTGTCTTCACACCTGTGTTCCCATCCTTCTCTTGCTCTTTCTCTGACACCCCCGTAATTGGTTCGTATTTCTCTTCACTCTCCTCCTGCCTAAACTTGACTCCAGTCCTTTCTACATCACCCCGAGTATCTTACTCTTTTCGTTTCTCACTACCTTCGCAGCTGTCTTCACATCTGTGTTCCCATCCTTCTCTTGCTCTTTCTCTGACACCCTCTGTAACTGGTTCGTTTTTCTCTTCACGCTCATCCTTCCCTAACTCTCTTATGTAGCCTCCTGCGCATCAGTGGTGGTACCGCCTTGCTTGGGATGAAACGATTAAAAAACAACAACATTTAATACTATTGCCATATCTGGTCGAGTGCTCCTGCTATTCATCTCGAGAATTTCTACAAAATCCCCCACCAAATGATCTGTCATGTCATCGCTTCTGACCTGTTATCGTGACTTCAGTATTTTTCTCACAAAACGTTGTGAATTTAGCAATAAAGATGAGGAAAACAGTTCGAACAATGTAAATTGTGAAAAATAGTATTTTTATTAAAACGGATTAAACTGCAAAACATTAGCATTTAAGCATGCATGTATATTAATTAAGTTAGAAATTTAATATTCTTCAAATTGATCAGATGATTTTTTTCTTGTCAGAGTTCACCTTGCACATTTATAAATCTACCCTTCGCCCGTGCATTGAATGCTGTTGCCATATCTGGTCGGGTGCTCTTGCTAATCCTCTCGAGGTCCTCGACAAAATCCAAATAAGGGTCTGCAATGTAATTAGTCCTGAGTTGGCATATCGACTTCAGTCACTTTCTCGCCGACGTGACGTGGCTTCCCTCTATCTTTTCTGCAAATATTTTCATGGCAACTGCTCTGGTGTGCTTTTTCTCCCTGATGCCACGACCACATGAATTTAAGGGCGCTTATAGAATACAAATCCTATATCACCCAACAATTAACTAAAACGTAAAAAGTAAAATTGTACATCCGCAAAAATGGATCTGAACTACTGAAAACATTTTGGAAAAACACAGACCAAGGCAAATTTCACAAGTCAGTGTGAAAATTAAGATTCTTTTTACCTATACCTGTATCTACTAGGGAAGTTGGGTCTCTGTGTCGGGAAAGAAAGTTTTTCGCTGCAAAATCTACCTTTCATCCATGGATTGAATACTATTGTCGTATCTGGTCGAGTACTTCTACTATTCATCTCGAGGTTCTCGACAAAAACCAAAGAAGGATCTGTAATGTAATCGCTCCTGACCTGTTATCATGGCTTCAGTTTTTTCTCACAAAACAAAAAAAGGGTTTGCAATATAATCGGTCCTGACTTGGCATCTCGACTTCACTCACTTTCTCACCGACGTGACGTAGATTCTCTCCGTCTTTATTACATATATTTTAATGGCAAGTGACCTAATACATACTACTCTCCTTTCTGGAGCGATAGAACCCTGACCGAATGACCAGTTACTACTACTTTTGGGGATTGGTGACAAACTAACCAAATAATCTACTTACTGCTATTCATGCTAAGGTGACTATTTTTAGTCATGACCCAAGGCTTTTGAGACGAAAAAACGCTTCTAACTCCCTCGTTACAATAAATATATCAGTATGCGGTGTAGATATAGAAGAATCCAAAGGAGTATCCTGTACATACAGTGGTAGGATAACTCTCTAAGAAAGCTCTAAATATATATCTACATAAATACATACAGAGTAAATATAAGAAAAATTAAAGGCAGACACGTTATTTCATGGCAAATCGGGTGTATAGGCTTATTTCAGGCGAACCATCATCAGCTTCCGTCTTTATTGTATAGAAGAATTTACATATATCTGAAATGTGGGTATATATATATATATATATATATATATATATATATATATATATATGCTATTTGTTATATAATATTATTTATATATTATATATGCATGGGACTTATTTGAAAACGCTCAATATCAGTGATAGAGCTGATATATTCATATAGATAGGTGTGAGTTTTTGACCTGGGTTTCACGCTCTTGCGATCGTCAGAAAAACTGATTAATGTTTTTTAAATTTTGAAGGAAAATTTGTCGTCTGATTATTTACGATAAATTTTTGTTAAGAAAATGTGTGTCATTCGGTAGGATTCGCACCTACGAACCCTATCCACATATGTTTGATTATAAACAGAATATCTACTTTTAATACGCGTATCAATCAAAACTAATATTCAAACAAATCATTTCAAATTGCTGATTGTTTGTAACCAGTTTCGTTAATCTTCGTTAATTTCCGTAATATATATATATATCAACCGAATTTATAAGGAATAAAAGAAAATAAATATAAATTTAAAATAAAGGAAATATGCATATACACATGCACACATCGCTCATTCCGTAATCAATTAGAGAACTCTGGCTACTGGCGTATGATACATCATACGCAAAAAGTCTGCCGCCTTCTACCGTGCACCCATAGCTCAGAGGTAGAATCGCCGACTGACGCCAACTCAGTCGGGTTTCAATCCTGGATTAAAAGCAATCGGATGTCTAACCCTACTAATGAGCTGTCATACAGCGAAACAGATCTGTCTGCGGATGACTATATATATATATATATATATATATAAGCCTATGACTATATATATATATAAGTATATATATATATATATAGATAAGTATATATATATATATATATATATATATATAAGTATATAATATTATATAAGTATATAATATTATATATATATTATATAATATTATATATTTATATATATATATTATATTATATTATATAAGTATATAATATTATATGTATAAGTATATAATATATATATATAAGTATATATATATATATAAGCCTATGACTATATATATATATAAGTATAGATGTCCAGTCCGTAAACGGCGAGAATAATCCAACAAGATCAACTTAATATGAAATAGTGAGTGTTATTTCTCTATAGAGACCAATATGATATTTATAAAAGAAAACTCAATACGTCATTTAGATTGGTTAAAATTTTAATTCATTTCAATGAGCTAAATTAGCTCATTACATCATATATATAGATTAGCCATCCACATACAAGCCTGTTTCGCTATATCATAGATCATCGGTGATGGCTAGACGCATCCACTGGGATCGCAACTCGACCGCTTTGGTGTCAGTCGGAGTCTCTACTTCCTAAGCCATCGACGCATGGTATCAGAGAAAGGAAATGTTAACGTGTTGTATATCAGCAGTGTTTACACACGCCAGTTCCCGAGAGAACTCAATTCATTTCCGAAGAGTCACGCATATAGCTGAAGTGGAAACTGTTTTTAAAATTTTCTTCTCTAGAAAGCTCAATCGTAATGCGAGCATAATATATTAATCATCCACATACAAGCCTGTTTCGCTGTACCACAGCTCATCAGTGTGGCTAGACGCATCCACTCTCCTCTGTGTATATATATATATATATATATATATGTGTGTATAACTTAGCTGGGAAATAGCCATTTTCAACGTGTCATTTAAGACATGCATTCTTCAACCCATTATAAACTGGCCTGGCCTGTTAGTATCAGGTTCTCCAAGCCCTCCTTCCTCATTACATGTCCCAGAAACTTTAGTTGTTTCTTCCTGATGCTCAATATTAATTTCGTTTTCATTTTCATTCTTTCAAAAATTTCATCAATGCTCACATGCTCGGTCCATGATATTCGCAGCATCCTTCTGTAGAACCACATTTCAGCTGCTTCAAGTTTTGTCCTCATTTTCGATGATATTGTCCAGCATTCACTGCTGTATTGAAAAACTGACATCACATAGCAATCCAGCACTCTTTTCTTTGTTTCTAGTGAAATTTTCCTGTGTGTTATTATTTTACTCAGCTTCTGGAACCGCGTCTTTTGCCATGCAAATGCGCCTTCAGTAGAGATTCTTAATTACTCTAATGTCTTTCGCAAATATGTCGAGGCTGCTGAGCATCGCCATCAATTCCTTGTGGCGTATTTTGTTGAACGCCTTCGCATAATCGATAAAACCACGTTTAGAATGAATGTGGGAACAGTAAACACCTTTTTTTTTTTTCTTCATTTGGACTCTTTTAATTTGGATTCGCCCACAAGGCGGGAAGAAGCCCCCCAACGTAAAAAAATAACACTTACAGCGATTGATCGCTTGGTCATTATGGAATGAACGAAGTGAATAAAAATGCGATTGTAAGCTTTATTTTGGTTGAATAAGAAGAGTGAATATGCTCAGGAAAAAGTGTAACAGACAGGAAAAAGAAAGGAAAGAGAAAAGAGGAGAGAGTGAAACAGAGATAGAGTACTTAAAACGAATAAAACAGTAAGGAGAAAGAAAGAAAAGAAAGAAAAGAAATAATTTAATGAGAGAGAGAGAAAGAACGAAAAAGTAAAATGAATGAAAGAAATAAAAAGGAAAATTAAATAAAAACAAGGGAAAAAGAAAGGAAGTAATTTTGGAAAGAAAGAGAAAAGAAAGAAGAGAAAAAGACGAGAAAAAAGAAAAAGGAAAATAAAAAGTAAAAATAAATAAAGAAAGAAAGATTGGGAAAGCAAGCAAGAAAGAGTGGAAAAGAAAGAAAGAAAGAAAGAAAGAAAGAAAGAAAGATTGGGAAAGCAAGTAAGACAGAGTGAACAAAGAAAGAAAGAAAGAAAGAAAGAGGAAAAGCAAGAAAGAAAGAAAGAAAGAAAGAAAGAAAGAAAGAAAGAAAGAAAGAAAAAGAAAGATTGGGAAAGCAAGCAAGACAGAGTGGACAAGAAAGAAAGAAAGAAAGAAAGAAAGAAAGAAAGAAAGAAAGAAAAAGAAAGATTGGGAAAGCAAGCAAGACAGAGTGGACAAGAAAGAAAGAAAGAAAGAAAGAAAGAAAGAAAGAAAGATTGGAAAAGCAAGTAAGAAAGATAGGAAAAGAAAGAAAGAAAGAAAGAAAGAAAGAAATATTTGGAAAAAGAAAGAAAGATTGGAAAAGAAAGATAGAGAGATTGACTAAAAAAGTAAAGGTAAGAAAATGTGAACAACAAGAGAAAAAGAAAGAGAGTAAAATTTTGAAGAAATTCGAGAGAGAGAATTCAGAAAGTTATGACAAGAAAGATACAAAGAAAAATGCGTGAGTCAAAAAAAAGTTAAAAAGAAAGAAAGAAAACGAAAAAACTGGTCGAAGGAGATATGGGGAAAAGACAAACCTCTCTAGGTGCAACGAAAGATAAGAAGTTTTCGAGAGCCATGTCCTGAAGGGGCACTGCATCTGGAAAAAGAAGACTGACTGAAAACAACAATAGACGAAATTGCTTAATGCCCTCAAAAGCCGTAGATCTAAAATATAACAAAAATAGTTGAAGATATAAAAATATCCCGGGCATAAAATGAATTAGTAAATATCCCCCGAATGAAATCCGCACGGTTTTGACGGGATCTAATAGTTTCATTCCCTGCTTCGATATACCTCAATGAGCAAACGAGTTATGAAAAAAGGAGAAACCTTGACATTTATCAATAACAAATCAGCAAAGCGTCTTACATGAAACATTAGAAATTGTCCAATAAATCATGGGCAACCAGTAAATGTCTTGTTTCATACTCATTAATACATCAATAAGATTAGAATCTGCCGACAGTAACACAATAAAAACATTTCTGCATAAACATTGACTCTTACTACCAACAAACGTCTAGAACATCTATATCGGAATATTTTAGATAGACTACTAGTATTTAAGCATTCCCATTCGAACTTGCATGGACTAATATTCTCTCCATTATAAGACTGTTGTATATATATATATATATATATATATATATATATATATATATTAAAGTAATTCATCGAGTTTTTATTCGACCTCAACAGAATGCAGAAAGCACTGGACGGCCGTTTCGTCCTATATTTGGGACTCATCAGCAGTGCGCATCCACTACCAGGAATATGAAACCCAGACAGTTAGGTTATTAAACAAACGTCATACCAACTGTACCACGGGCCTCGGTGACGAAGAGGTAACGAATTAAACTCGATGACGCGCCGCTCGTTCACATATTCCGTGGTCGAACTCATCCAAGTTCCTTTACTCATAGGACGGTGCCTCCGAGAGCCACGACTACAGTTCGTACAAAGATTTTTTTTAAATGATAATTTCAAAAATAATTTCATTCATTTGTGAATAAGTCCAAAAAGTTTCATTAAAATCCGACAATTATTTGATTTTTGCAAGAATTTCCAAATTAATTTATTTGTCACCGAATAAAAAACTGAGTTATGTAATGTTACGTTTTCCATTGTAAACTCTCAGAACGATTTGGTTAATCGCTAACTAGCACACTCAGGCCTTTGGATTTTTTCTCACATCTTAATGCAAGATACTCAATAGTAGGTATATATATATATATATATATATATATATATATATATGTTGCTGTCATTGTAGACGGCATATCGATATAAATATTTTGCCGTCATTTTTTTACGGGATGGGCCCACTCGTATGTATATATGAGCAGCAAAAATCTTTTCAAACATCTTCCATTAAATACGACTAAAAAGGAAGATTTGATCATTTTTTTTTAATTAAGTCCTTCTAGCATCCTAATATTTTCCCAGTTTATTGATGATAAGGGATATAAAAATTGTCCGTAATTTTTATCGCCTTAAGAGCTTTCGGTCAATTCTATAGCCATTTTCAGGAGTAATTTTCTCTCTGCTCTAGACATTTTCCCCCGTGTTTTTACTGTTACGTAGTAATTTATTTCTTTTTGCTTTTGAAAAAGGAGCGTTTATTCCAATCTCTCATATGTCGCGTGCAATTGAAATTCAAAAATAAAACAAAACAAAGTTGTACGTATATACTATTATAATAATCTTGGTTGTTATACTCTGAACGATTTGACTGTTGCACTCACCGACCTTTTTCAGGTATCTCCTTTTTTTTTAACATGATCCTTTATTCCGGTTAACGAAGGTCGATTGTTTCCATTCCTTTTTCTATGGTTAATATCGGTTTCATACAAACGGGTTTTGTCCACTTTCGGTTTAGTTGTCCGTTGTTCCGTTGAGCCTACGACTTTTCAGCATTTTTTATGTTTTATTAAATGTTTTTTTAGAAGAAAAAACTCAGTTTTATTGAATAACGAAAGGGAAGGAAATTTCTGGTAAAACCATTTCGTAAAGGGATTTATTTGCTAAATATGAGAAAGAAAGAAAGAAAGAAAGAAAGAGTGAGGGGTAGAAACAAATAATAAGAGAAAGAAAGAAACAAACAAACAAACAAAGAAAGAAAGAAACAAAAGAATGAGATGCGGAAAGAAAGAAAGAAAGAAAGAAAGAAAGAGAGATATAAATAAATAAGAATGGAATAAAAGAAAGAAAGAAAGAAAGAAAGAAAGAGAGAGAGAAAGGGTAAGGGGTAGAAACAAAGAATAAGAGAAAGAAAGAAACAAAAGAAAGAAAGAAAGAAAGAAAGAAAGAAAGAAAAGAATGAAATGCTGAAATAAATAAATGAAGAAAGAAAGAAAAAAGAAAGAAATAAGGAAAAAAGAAAGAAAGAGAGATATAAATAAATAAGAATGGAATAAAAGGAAGAAAGAAAGAAAAAAAGAAAGAAAGAAAGAAAGAAAAAGAAAGAAAGAAAAATCAAAGTAAGAAATAAAGATCGTGAAAGAAAATGGAACAGATTAAAACTGGCGAAAAAGAAAATGAAGGAAGAAAACGAAAGAAAAATAGGTGCCAAAAAAAGAGGAAAAGAAAATTGGGAAAGAAAGAAAGAAAGAAAGAAAGAAAGAAAGAAAGAAAGAAAGAAAGAAAGAAAAAGATAGGAAGTAAAAGTAGGAAAAAAGAAAAAAAGAAAGAATGAACCACATTTCACTACCTATGGTGAAAGAAAGAAAGAAAGAAAGAAAGAAAGAAAGAAAAGAATGAAATGCTGAAATAAATAAATGAAGAAAGAAAGAAAAAGAAAGAAATAAGGAAAAAAGAAAGAAAGAGAGATATAAATAAATAAGAATGGAATAAAAGGAAGAAAGAAAGAAAAAAAGAAAGAAAGAAAGAAAGAAAGAAAAAGAAAGAAAGAAAAATCAAAGTAAGAAATAAAGATCGTGAAAGAAAATGGAACAGATTAAAACTGGCGAAAAAGAAAATGAAGGAAGAAAACGAAAGAAAAATAGGTGCCAAAAAAAGAGGAAAAGAAAATTGGGAAAGAAAGAAAGAAAGAAAGAAAGAAAGAAAGAAAGAAAGAAAGAAAAAGATAGGAAGTAAAAGTAGGAAAAAAGAAAAAAGAAAGAATGAACCACATTTCACTACCTATGGTGAAAGAAAGAAAGAAAGAAAGAAAGAAAGAAAGAAAGAAAGAAATGAACTAGCAATCCATGTAAATTTTTAAATCCCTAGGCCAAAATTTTAGAACCACTGCAACAATTTATGTTAATTACGAGAGGTAAAATATGTTCATGATGTTGAAAATGCATATAAAAATAAATTATTAACATTCTTGCGATCAAAGTTACCTCCCTTTAACATACACACTCTCTCAACTATTTCCTTATGTACACGTATTGTTTAAGAAGACATGTCTAAACTTATGAACAAACTGTTCGTTAAATGAGTATTTATTCGTTGGGGCATTCACGCGCGTGAATATATTTATGAGCAGAAACAATTTTGCCTTACTGTACAATTCATTGGAGCAAATATTCAACCTGAACATTTATTTGCAAGACGTATCGATCTGGCATCCCAAGTATTCAGCAATTATGGAGACAGGGAAATAGAAAATCACTGACTGCATATGATATTTGCCACATCTTTACGACCCACTTTGTTTTACTGCCAAGAATGTGACGCTCTGCTTGTGATCAAATGAACACCTTCGTAAAGTCAGGCTGCCACTAACGACCGGGTATAATTCGCTGAATTTGAATTTAAATACAGTCCTGCATGGCACACATCCCGGCAAGCGTCGTTAATACTAATGGCGGAAATTATTTTGTTTAGAGTCGTTTGTCTCGACTGTCAAACTAAACGTTCTCTTTGGCTTTCATATTGAATATTACGTTAAGATCCTGTAAATACCAATCAACTTTACTAATCCCCAAGGATGATTTAAATTCACCAGATCGACACATCCATTGTTGACTGCCTCTCTGATCGTGTGCATCAAATGCATGTTATCATGGAATTTTCTGCCATTCCCAGCACAAGTCTCCTTAAAGAATATTAAACGACCAAGCACAGCCTAAAATCTGTTTTTGTATAATCATATCAACCTATTCAAGGCAGTAAAGCTACTAAGACACAATTATTTTTAATCATTTTACCCCAAGCAGATCGGGGCCGCTACTAATGCCCAGGGGGTTACAGTGAGAGAAAAAACTGGATAATGTCGGTATTGAAGAAAAGACAAAAGATGAACAAGATTCATGAAGATAGAAGATAGCAATTGACGTTGCATTTAAATCTTTGGAGATTGTAACTATCAGGGAAGTAAGTAAACGGAAGGGAGTTCCACAGGCGGGAAGTGAGAGAAAAGACTGGGTACAGTGGGTATTGAAGAAAGGACAAAAGATGATCAGGATTTATGAAGATAGAAGATGACAATTGACGTGATTGCATCAAAGTTTTATCCCGTCCAGACCCCACTATCCAGACTGTCGATTAGCTGTCCTACGGCCATTGCCCTCGACGGACGTTACTTCAAGGAAGCATACGAAAACTGTAACGCTGCACGAACACACTGGCAAGCCTAACAGAGAGATTGCAGATATTGTTGCTGTCAGTTGTGTCATCAAAGCAAAAAAAAAAAAAAAAAAAAAACTGGATCCATCAGTCCAAAACGTGAAAAAGGAAATGCGGTCGGAAGAGAATAACGACACCAAGAGACGACGTATACGTGATCAGGGAAAATGTGAAATATCCTAGGAAAACCTTATTCGTTTTGTCTAAATTAATTTGCGCAAGTATGTATGTATGTACGTACGTACGTATCTATCTATCTATCTATCTATCTATCTATCTATCTCAATCCAAAACTTAAGGAAAAATGTCAATACTAAAAGGCTATCAAGTCTATTAATATCTCCTCATTTTTTATATACGACTACTACCATGTGTCTACGGCTATATCGTGTTGAATACACCGGTCCCGTCCGATCACCTAAGTTAAGCAGCATAGATCCTGGTCAGTAATTAAATGGGTGACCATTTGGGAATACCAGGTGCTGTAAACGTAAGGACCAAGAATGGTTCTCCAGGTTTGGGGTTTTGGTGTAGGGGCTAACAACCCTGCCCCGCAAAAAACAGTTTGTTACAGTTTGGGTGTGATGGATAAACGATGATGACTACCATCTATTTTTATTATAATTCGCACAACCCTTACCTTTTTTATTTATTAAATGTTAAATTAGTTATATTATAATAATATATTTCTATTTATAATAATAGTAAATTTCTTATTGTCCTTTCTTCACGTTATTGTATATATATATATATATATATACTACTAGCGTTATACCCCGGCGTTGCCCGTGCAACTCAGAACATTTTAGTACGAGGAGAAGATGCCACTTTTTATTTTACATATTTTGTTTCTGTTTGAAAAAAATACTTTTTTTTTATATTTCTTTTGCTTCAAAATTGAAAAATATTCACATTTTTTGTTGACCAAATGAATTTAAGGCTCATCTTTTTTAAATAAAATAAATATTTTAGCCGTGCTTACACGTGTGATTTTGATTTCTATGACGTAATTCAGCAACCATCTTAGATCTTAGATGTTTTACAAAGCAAATGTAAAAAATCGGTCCCATTGGCCAAAAAGTGCGAAAGGGAAAATTGCTGAACTTAAACTCGACAAGTTTGTGTCGACCTGGCTTCCCTGTGGATATGTGTCCCTAGAAAGTTTGAATGGCGTAGCTTAAAAAATGTAGGCGTGCATAGGGAACAGTCACACACAGACTTCCAGATTGCCTTTTATATATATATATATATATATAAACCAATACAGAAAAAACTAAAATTTCTAAATGTAAATACCAGAATATACTCCTAAATAAAGGGAGAGAGATCATTTATGTCTGTCGTCATAGAAATAAGTATAAAATTCTCATAATTATCCTCTTCTTCCAATTAGTAACAATAAGGTTTTTTTTTTTAAATTTGGCTAAGCAGTTACTTCCTCACTACCTAACACTACTAACTCAAGGGTCAAGTCACATACCTCCCACTACCAAAAAAGAAATTACTACTAAAAATCCGCTAGTTTAACCCTATAAAACCCCGCAACCACTTCCTTTACTAGAGCAAGCCTCTGGGATTAGAATTTTTGCTCATTCTTTGTTTAAATGGGGCTAAGAATGCATGTCTTAAAATGACATGTTCAAAATGGCTCTTTCCCCTCTAAGTTTTTATGAATTTATAATATATATATATATATATATATATATATATATATATATATATATATAATTATTAACCAATTATTAGTCAGAACTAAATTAGACCAGTATACAGTTGTATTATAACGCCTGAAGATACCGAAGGTTGGAACCAAGGTTGCGTAATCAACTGACTTACGAATGAATATATAAATATGTGTGTGTGTGTGTGTGTGTGTGTGTGTGTGTGTGTGTGTGTGTGTGTGTGTGTGTTATGATTTATAAATCTGAAAATTTGACTCTGTTTTATGCGGTGTCGGTTTTGGTAATATTGCAGCTGTCTGTAATTGTTAGCTGCGTGTTTATTGATTTGGAGAAATCATAAATGTTGTCTGGATGTATCCAATCGTGCCACACTTTTCATAGCCTTGCTCAATACCATAACTTAAAAATACAAATTTCTCAGAATTGCATCTCATTATCAGCGTCCACTGAGGTAAAAAATATTTTATCGTTTTCTTGCTGGAAAAAACAATTACAAAAATATATTGGGTGAGACTTGAAGATATTAAAACTTTCAGAGATTGGACGGACTCTTTAGTTGGCATTATAAAATTTGATGCATTCAAAGACGTTTTCTTAATCGAACAATGCATCTTTCTTTTATAAATTCTGGTTGTGATTGTTTCAAGGGAGAAATGAAACTGGAAAACAAAAAAAAAGCTTCTTGCCTTTAAGCCGTTTTAATTGTTCTTGCCTTTGTTTAAAATCAAGATGAAAATATTTGAATCGGATGAATTACACTTCCTACGGATAGTTTTCGACCATCATGAAATCCAAGTCGGGACAATATAAAGGAGCCCTTTTAAAACACGATTTTTATTTTATTTTATTTTATTTTATTTGTCTACTTTTTAAAATCGGCAATACTTTAAAATTAGGATATCCCGAGAGAATTAGAAGACCTACTAGAGTTAATTAGAGGCGGCAACAATTTCAGCAACATAGGATATATATATATATATATATATATATATATATATATATATATATATATATATATATATATAATTTGTTTGTTTCAACATTAATGTGTCGGCTCTTAATTCTATTTTGTTAATCTCCGGAACTTTCCGTAATATATATATATCCGGAACTTTCCGTAACATATATATATTTATATATATCCGAGTGAGTATAGAATGAGAAGAGAAAAAAAAAATTTTTCCGTCCAAAACATTATTTTAAAACAGTGCTCGATATATGGTGTATAGAGAAGTGAATATTTATTATAAATTATGTTTTAGAACATGTACATAATTTCTTCTATATATGTCCTCTTCCCTACAATCATATGGCTGTTTCAGTGTTTGGATTTAAACACTTTTTCGGGGGAAATAAAGGTTTGGAATCATTCTCTGTTTATATTTGGTTCGTTGTTGTCGTGGGGGTTGGTTGGGGTTATTGGTAATTAAGTGAATGTCTCGTTTTGATCGTTAGACTTTTGGGGAATTTGGTGTGTAAGTGTGAAATTGTTGATTAATGGTATTATCTGTTGGAATGTATGTTTTATCTTTTTATCGTTTGGGTATATCTTTTGGTTAGGATTTCTAAGAGTGCACTGTTGAGTGGTCATTTGTATGGTTGGCTATCATTTAATTGGTTGATGTCTACTGTTAGTGGACCTAATTCATGTATTTACTTTGATCCTGTGTCTAGGTTTTCATAGACGTGATAAGGGTGGGGTGTTTTTTCTTTCCAATTTAGATTTTTTCGGTATATATATATATATATATATATATATATATATATATATATATATATATATATATATACACGTATACCCCTCTTCTCCTCTTTCTTCCTTCTTTTCTTTCTCTTCTCCTTCTTTTCTTCTTTTTTCTTCTTTTTCCTTTTTATTCAAGTTTGGAGTATAATTGTATTTAGGCGAAGTTATTTCAAGAAATCTAAATTTGTATTTTTTGGGAAGTAAATGCGAATTAGCGTTTTATCAGTTTTTTTATAAAGTTGTATGCTTCATCTTAATTTTAAGTTTAGAGAGTCGGTTTTTTCTTTTACTTTTTCTTTTTTTTTCTTTTTCCTTTCTATAAATTATCGTTTGGAATCTTATTTATTTCTTTTAATTTTTTATATATTTTATTTATTTAGATATTTTTGCGGGCAGTAGATCTTATTTTAAGGATTTATTGCATTGATTTTTCTGTAGCATTTTTCATCTTTTATAATAATAAAAATATTTATTCAAATTCCCAGTATTTTGGGGGGTGATTGTAGGGTTAGATCATACGTGTGCTTACAGTTTATTTTTATGTATGATATAATTATTCTGAAGAAGTATATTTAATCTTGATTTTGAATAAATGAATTTTGATTCTTTTTCAAGTTTGGGAGCCATTTATTTAATTTTGATTTTTCTAGTACGGAATATTTTTGTATTTAAGTAAGGTTATTGTGTTAAGTAAGGTTATTGGTGTAGGCTGTAGTGATAGGCCTTCCTTTAAGGATTTATTGGATCGATTTTTTTGTATAGCATTTTTTATCTTTTATAATGAGGATATCAATCGGACTCTTTGTACTTCTTAGCTTGATTGTAGGGTTAAGTCCCTAATGTGCTTGCAGTTTACTGTGTTTTTTGCTGTTCTTGCTTTTGTGAGAATTTTCCATTTGACCTTAGGTGTTTTATTTTCGTTTTTTTAATTTCCAAAAGTGTTTGGGGAGAGATGTCATGTTTTGTTTTTCTTTGTTATTGAAGGATGAGAGGTGATTGTAAATTTATATATATATATATATATATATATATATATATATATATATATATATATATATATATATTACGGAAAGTTCCGGAGATATATATATATATATATATATATATATATATATATATACTGAGTTTTTATTATTTTCCCAATTTTTAGGTTTCGCTATTAACCTAACTTGATTATACATTTAATAAATATACATTAAATTAATATAAAAATATTAGAACATAAAATTTTATACCCATGACGAACTTTAAGAAGGGAACGCTAATAGATCATTCAAATCGAAAAAAGAACAATCTGGATCATGTTACATCATTTCCATTTCGTTTTAAAAGAAATGTTTATTCCGGGAAAATATTTGTACCGAATAGAACGAATATTGTGTTGTCCGAAAAAATTAACTAATTTAGTTCATAGAAATGAATTATAATTTATAACCACTATAAATGATGTATTGAGTTTTCGTTTATATATATATACATATATATTTAATTTATTTGTTTGAACATTACTTTTAATCAATACTTGTATTTGAATAGATATTCTGTATTTAATCAAATAGTATTTTAATATATTTATTTCTACCAGCCTGATTGCATGTTTACATTTGTTGATATTAAGATACATTTCAGAGCAGTCAGATTTATTTATGTAGAATCGAAAATATAAGGCTTGATTTGACTTTGATTAGACTGTGAAAACATTCGTGGTCGAGCGGTCTAAAACGCACCAGATCAATTGGTGGCTTCTCCTATATTGATAGGGGTCGCAGGTTTGAATCCTGCTGAGTGACACACATTTTCGTATCAAAATTTATCGTAGATAATTAAAGCGGTAAAGAATAAGTATATAAATATACCATTTGGTTAAAAACAGAATATATACTCAAATCCGATTAAAAATCATGTTCAAACAAATAAATTAAAATATGTCGTTTGTTAAAACCATATCCTTAAGCTTCGGGACTTTCCATATATATAGTGTATCGAGGCAGTAGATAATTTTCTAAACATATATTATTAAATATAAGACACAATGAATGTCTATTATGTTTACTCGTGAACCGTTCTAAACATCGTAGGTTGGCTTTAATTGCAGGTGAAAATAAAGACAAAAATTCTCCAACATTTGGATATTTTTTATTATGTTGGTTCTAAGCTTTCGGCTCAAATGAGCCATCTTCATAGAGTTTACAGGGACGTTAACATAAAGATATCTAGCATTAAAGATGATATTATTTTGTGTTGACATAAAACATAGCGATGCAAAGATAACAGTCACCGAATAGCAGACGCAGTTCGTAAATTTGTAATACGGTTCTATGACGTCACACCACATGAGAGGCCGAAATGTTAACAGAACCATATGTTTGAATGCAATGTAATGTGTTGTGACCAGATTGAAATGTGATTTTATTAATTATGGGTTGTTTTGATTTAATGTAGATGGCCTCTAATATCTGAAGGTTCTTTTTACTGTGTGTATGAGTGAGTATTATTGTGTTGTTGACTAGTATCTGTAAACATTATATAATTAAATTTGTTTTTTTTTTTATTAAAAATACATTGCGAAACGGAAATTTCTATGTTTCGAGATTTCTACCTCGTCATCAGTCAAGATTAAATCACTGTTGTGAAAATGATTTATGCTCTACATTATTGCATTGAGCACATTTATAAAAAAAAAAAAAGAAAAAGTAAATGAAGGAGAACTCGGAATTGTAAAACTGTTGGTTCTCTTCAATTGGATTTATATATATTATTATTATTATTATTATTATTATTATTATTATTATTATTAAAAACAGAAATAGGGGTTGTTTCCAACAAGAGAAATTGGTATAGAAGAAAAAAGTGTGAGAAGCTGTGAACATTTTGTTTAAAGCGTAGATTTATTGTTGCAACAATAAATTTACACTTTAAACAAAACTTTCACGGTTTCATGCGCTTTTTCTTAAATTCAAGAGAACCAGACAGACTGCAGTATGGTATTAATGGTCAGTGATAACCAATCGTCCGACATGACACAGCAAAGAACCGATTCTGTTGTAATGGATACATACCAGCCCTCGTCAAAACGGTTGCTAGTTGTTCCAGAACATCAGTACAGTATGACGGATGAGAAACAATACTAATTCTATCGTCAAACAATGCATCAGAAAGAATTTAAGGAAAACTTATAACCAAAACAAGTTTATCATATCAAGCTGCAATTCACTGACCAACAGAGAAGTGACAACAACATTCCCTCCACGCACAATTCTTCTTCTTCTATGTGCACTGTCTCTTCATGGCTTTCCACGTCTCCCTATCCATCGTTCCATCATCCTTCTGATTAGGTCCTTCAAATATCTTATCCGTTTTTATGGAATATTATGGATGGTAAACACACAAAACTCGCGAAATTTCACACCTCGATGTGAAATGTTTGTCGTCCAATGGAAAGGCCAGAATCACATCCGGGAGAAATTAACACTTACTCTTGACAAACGTCACACGATCGTTATTATCATTGTCTCTCTTTCTCTTTCTCTCTTCCTTCTCACATCTCATCTCTCACCTTCTTCCTCTTCTTCTTCCTCGACCTAGCTAATCAAGGGTCTCTGTTTCTCATCCGTCATTTTTAAATAGTGGCCAGAATATCGAACGTTTAGTCATTATATTATCAAATATGTGTGTGCTGTTTTTGTGCGGGTGCATATTCACTTATGTATAGATAAAGGTGTGTATGCCGGTAACTATATTCACGTATCTGTATTATACGGATGTGCGTTGGGGTGCGGTGGATATTTTTTTTTAAATCATCTCACCCCAAGCAAGGCATTCCACTGCCACTATTGCGCATGGGGCTACATAGGGGAAGTTAAAGAGAAGGAGTGGTTAGACATAGGGAATGTCAGGAGGAAGGTGACAGATGAGTAAGGATAGCGAGGATGAGGGTTGGGCAGATGGGAAGAGTGCTTGATAGAATGGGAGCAGGTTAGTGTGTTAGGAGGTGTCTATTGACCTTACACTTAAACTCCTGGAGATTGTAGCCGTCGGGGAAGCAATCGTTTGGAAGAGAATTCCACAGTCGCGAAGTTCGAGGAAAGAAACTGTTGGAGTAGAAGTTACGGCTGCATTTTATCGGTTTCACTGTAAAAGGGTGGGATCTAGTTGCTAATCTAGTATCTCGTGCAAATTCGTATTTAGGAGGCACCAGTGATCTAAGTTCATCGGAGCAGAAGCCGTGAAAGTATTTATAGAAGAGACACAGGGAAGCCACGTCGCGCCGGTGGGAGAGAGACTGCAGGCGGTCTGCCAAGTCGGTATCTATCATATTACAGACCCTCCTCTGAACCTTATCGAGAAGCCCGAGGAGAACAGCAGGGACACCCGACCAGATATGGCAGCAGTATTCAATGCACGGGCGGATGGTAGATTTGTAAATATGCAGGATAGATTTAGACGGAAAAAAACTTCCGGGCCCTACACAGAGAACCGACTTTCATAGCAGCGGATTTCGCAATGGATTCGATATAGTCATTCCATTTGAGGTCCGCTGAAAGTGCGAGACCAAGGAGGCGTAGTGTTTTACTCACTGGGATTTTCAGTCTGTTTTTGTGTAATTTTTTGGAAATTATTTTATTTATTTATTTATTTTCGTCACTTAATTTGTGTAAATTATTTTGCAATTCAAGGGTATTTTTGACTTAAGATAAATAGTATCACGGTTCAATTATTTCCATTAGTTTTGTCTTGTAGAAGATTTAAATTTCTGTCTTCGAGAGATTGAATTCGTCTGGGACCGAGAAATCGGAGAAATCGATTTCGAATTCTAGTCAAGTTCATTGCATTCACTTACGCGCATATACCCTTGGGAAAGGTATTAATCCATTTCTTCCGTCCAGCTCCGGGTCAAATAACAAGACAGATTGGGTTCTATAACCTTGACTGGCAACCAGTCTACCGCAGAAAGCAATGGCAACCTACTGCGGGATAATCTTCTGCTCAGTCAGTTATGTCTCCTTTGAGACATGATCGCCCAAGCGTGTATCACGTATGGCACTTAACTGACTGATTATACGCTTGCGTATGGATGAGCTTTGTGGGGCAGTGGATATCGGCTGGGAATGATAAAATGGAGTGGTGAGTTCGAATTCTAGTTGAATTCGTTGCATTCACTTACGCGCAAATATTCTTGGTAAAGAACGGGGAAAATCAACGGATAACATATTTGAAGGACCTAATCAGGTGGATGATGGAACGATGGATAGGGAGACGTGGAAAGCCATGAAGAGACAGTGCACATAGAAGAAGAAAAATTGTGCGTGGAGGGAATGTTGTTGTCATTTCTCTGTTGGTCAGTGAATTGCAGCTTGATATGATAAACTTGTTTTGGTTATAAGTTTTCCTTAAATTCTTTCTGATGCATTGTTTGACGATAGAATTAGTATTGTTTCATTTATTGTTATGTATTAGGTAGACGCACGCTAGATTCGTGAACAATGGATCTCTAGAAAGATGAAGTAATGTAATGCTTTAGGCGAGTGTTTATATCTGGTAGTAATATTATTATTATGTTTTCAAAGTGCTTTCTCCTTAAAAGATTATGTTCTTTCTTTAATTAGGCTGGCATTAGTGAAATCAAAGTTATGACATCGTTGTTTCGATGTAAAATGAGTTAGAACATCTGTTTAAATGCAAGTCTCTGTTGTGTTCGTAGATGCGGGTTTTTAGATCATGTGATGTGCGTTGTGGTACAGTGGATATCGGCTCGAAACGAGAAACCGGGGAGCCGAGTTCGAATTCCAGTTGAATCCATTGTATTCCACTTACGCGCAAATACCCTTCGGAAAGGTATTAATCCGTCTCTTCCTTCCAGTTATGGGTTAAATAGCAGGACAGATTGGGTTCTATAGCCTTGGTCGGCAACCAGTCTACCGCAGAAAGCAATGGCAAACTACTGCGGGATAATCTTCTGCCCAGTCAGTCATGTCTCTTTCGAGACATGATCGCCCAAGCGTGTATCACGTATGGCACTTAAACTGACTGACTGAATATAATAGTTGAAAACATGATTAAGGTTTCTACTGGGCATAAAGTGGGGGATCAGTTTATTACTTCATAACAATATAAAACTGATCCCCCACTTATTACTACTTAATACTATAGTACATCTCTTCCACCTCTAGCTATGAGTCAAATAACAGGACAGATTGGGTTCTATAGCCTTGGCTGGCAACCAGTCTACCGCAGAAAGCAATGGCAACCTACTGCGGGATAATCTTCTGCCCAGTCAGTCATGTCTCTTTCGAGACATGATCGCCCAAGCGTGTATCACGTATGGCACTTAACTGACTGATGTCTCTCCTACATACATGTTTTGCCCTGTAGACATTTCATTTGTTAACTGACTGAGAGAAAAATAAAAAAGTTATGATTTTTGGTCAGGTAAATGTTACGTGTATTAAAGCAATAGATAATTTTTAAATTATGGAATATTCTGGATGGTAAAGTGTATGTTTGTGTAGAAATGCGTGTCTCTTTAGGTGTGTGTTGGACAGCAATGTATGTGAGTGTGTGTGCATGTTTTAATACACGTCACGTGTATTAAAGAAATAGATAATTTTAAAATATATATGAGAGAAATATTCTAGATGATAAATGGTGTAATAATAGTGTGTGTGTGCTTATGCAAAAACGTTTGTCTGTCTAGGTGTATGTTGGGCGGTAATGTTAGTTAATATAAGTGTGTTAGGAAAAGTTTGTAGATGTCATTTCCGTTTAGGTTGTTGAAATGTAGCAAGAAGGGAGTGATTTTGTATTTGGTTGGCTATTTTATATTTATGTATATGCGTGCAAGGAGGAATACTAATGTCACTTATGTATGAGTCATTGAAATGCAGCTAGATGCAATATATTTGTCTTGATTAGAATTTTTTATTGAAGATGAAATTAGGATAATTTCCTTTATTTTTATGTATTAGGTAAGTTAGATTCATGAAGAATGGATCTGTAGAAAGCTGTTGAAGTAATGTAAATTTTTAAGCGAGTGTTTATTGTGGAAAGTAATGTTATTATTATGTTTTCAAAATGCTTTCTCCTTAAAGAATTATGTTCTTTTTTATATAATAAATATACATTGTTTTTCTCACCGGGATATAAATGATATATCAAAACTGACCGTTACGTAACGGTCAGTTTTAAAAAGAGCAGCTGAAAATTTCATTGTGCAAAAAGAATGAAAACAATGCATATTTATCATTAATTATATAAATTATAGCTCTGTTATTCTACATCGAGCACCATTTTATTATCACCAGTGCTCAATCTGTGATATATATATATATATATATATATATATATATATATATATATATATATATATATATAGTGAGCCAAAAAAGTACTTACACAAGGTTTCCCATAAGCGGATCGTGAGAGAAAGCTGGCTTTCCCTCACGATCCGCTTAGGTGAAACCTTAGTAGTTTTTTTGGCTCACTAGGTATACTTTATTTATTCTGCTCTGTTAGGGCGCTTCTCCACCATTTTAATGAAAAATAAATGAACTATTCCATGCACTACAAATAGTGGTAGTGTCAAGACCTCGGTGTTGTTGGCGGTAATATCAGTTGGCATTTGCCTCTGCAACTGCGACACTGTCAGCCCTCTGCCTTCGGGTATAGGGCGCTCTCTGCTTCCGAGCAGGGAACAATAACACAGTCGTGGTTCCGCCGAAGGGTAGAATCACGACTGGGCAAAAATAGACAGACACTTTTTGGCCGGGCCATATAGCCCGGAAACCCCACTTATAACTGACCATGTGTCACATGTTACCCTTAGTGGGAGGGACAACTAAATATAGTTGGCGGTAATGTCACAGTAGCGATATACCAGTGCTAGAATGATTGGAATGGTGCTAACAAGTCAGTCGGATACTTCCGGTAGTCAACCGGAAGTGATTATAATAGGACTCTACATCGTACGAAGAGACGTCCAATTAATACCTTGTTTCCTGTCTGATTACTAACCCCACTTTGTAAATACTATTTTCTTCCATAATACATTTATTTAATATAATTTTCTGTTGTTCGTATTTATTACCGCACAACTCAACATGATCTACCATTCAGCGCTTTTTTGTGAGTTGATTACTCGTCTCGGGGTTTTTTGGGGGGGGGGGGGGCTACGTGCTGACTCGGTCCGAATCCTTTTGACTGGTGTTCATGGGCTAAGCTCTTTCTTTTTTTTATAACCATCTTTCCTTCCATGTAGATCCGCGAAGGGTTTTTCCACACGAGTATAGTTATAAGTTTGTGTATATACATATATATATATATATTAGTGTAAAATCCTTTGTAAAATAAAGACGGAAGCTGATGATGGTTCACCTGAAATAGGCCATACTTCCGATTCACCATGAAATAACGTGTCTGCCTTAATTTTTCTTATATATATATATATACTGAAAAGAAAATATTTATATATATTAAGAAGAAAATATATCTGGTTTATTAAAATACTTTTACAAACTTTGAATGAGGGTTCCTCACACTAAACAAAGCCAAATATCTATATAAACATTATGTATGCAAATCTTTCGTTTTTAAATTATTAAGCTTAAAGGAAGTTTACAGTAGATGGTGCTGCGTTGCCATGTAGACTGGGTTACACTTGTCATTCGTGTACATTTGTGGCTAGTCGGTCTTCAATGTTAAACGTGTATAGTAGAGGGTTAACTGAGAAGTGTTTCGTTTAACAGAGACAGGATATTCCATATCGTGCGCAGACAGATACGGCCATGCGAATGGTAGTGGTAGTGTACCAGATTGCGTTTTTAGATCTAAGGCAGCCGAGTCAACCAACCTTATATATATATATATATATACATATTAGTGTAAAATCCTTTGTAAAATAAAGACGGAAGCTGATGATGGTTCGCTTGAAATAGGCCATACTTCCGATTCACCATGAAATAACGTGTCTGCCTTAATTTTTATTATATATATATATATATATATATATATATATATATATATATTTTAATTCAATCCAAGGGAAAAAAGCAGGAAGGTAAATTCCAAAAAACCCGATCCTAATTAATATTAAAAATTTTATTTTAATATTAAAAAATGATACAGGAAGAGAGCTCCATGTAATAAAATATTACAGAGCAAATATATATTAAAAAAGGATTAATTCAAAGATGTTGAATGGCCATTTATCGAAATGGCCATTTATCGAAATGGCCATTTAATATATATATATATATATATATATATATATATGCGTCATGTGTATTAACACGCACACTCAAATACACGCATATATTAACTAACGTTACCGTTCAAAATACACCTAAACAGACAATCATTTTTATACATACACACACTTTTATACACAATATATTCCACGTACGTACATTTAAAATTAATTATGCATTGCTTTAATACACATCGCACATATCTGACTAATAAGAATTAACTATATACCACAACATACCAGTATACTCTCTCTTATATAGTGAGGAAGCTCGGTAAATAGCGACTAGGATTGAGGAATCGGAGAGCCGGGTTCGAATTCCAGTCGTGTTCATTACATTCACTTACGTGCTAATAACCTTGAGAAAGGTATGAATCCATCTCTTCTTTATTTCTTATTATTATGTGTGCATATTAGGAGGCATGGAAGAGTAATGGATTACGGCTCGGATTGAGGAATCGGAGAGTCGAGTTCGAATTCCAGTCGAGTTCATTACACTCATTTACGTGCTAATCCCCCTAGGAAAGGTATAAATCCATCTCTTCTTTCTAATTATTATGTGTGCTTATTAGGAGGCATGGAAGACTAATGGATTACGGCTCGGATTGAGGAATCGGAGAGTCGAGTTCGAATTCCAGTCGAGTTCATTACACTCATTTACGTGCTAATCCCCCTAGGAAAGGTATAAATCCATCTCTTCTTTCTTATTATTATGTGTGCATATTAGGAGGCATGGAATAGTAATGGATTACGGCTCGGATTGAGGAATCCGAGTTTGAATTCCAGTCAAGTTTATTACATTCACTTTCGTGATACCCTTGGGAAAGGTATAAATGCATCTTTTCTCCCCCTAGCTTTGGATAATTAGCAGGACAGACTGGGTTCTATAACCTTGATTGGCAACCAGTCTACCGCAGTAAGAATTAGCAAACTACTGCCTGGAAATCGATTATTCAGTTTATCCCTGGGAAGATGTCTTGAACATTGGCTGGTAATCTTCCTTGTGATGGTGTCACGTATATAAAACACCCAGATGTAGGGCTTGCGATCCACGTCTGTATCAGACATCGAAAGAAATCCAGGACGTTAACTTCCAGCACAGGATCTGAGCACAGCAAAGCTTCACCCTTTTGTGTGGGGTGGAATTGCAGATGGATTTCCAACCAACCAATGGTTGGTCGGAAGAAGATGATGTCACTTTGTTATTTTTACTTTTTCTCACAGTCATTCATTTTTTTTTTTTTTCGAAGCTTTAACTAAAGTGAAACATATTAGATTGAGATACATTTTCCTATTTTGTTCTTTATTCTATCTTTCATATATATATATATATATATATATATATATATATATATATATATATATTAACATATTAGATTGAGATACATTTTCCTATTTTGTTCTTTATTCTATCTTTCATATATATATATATATATATATATATATATATATTAACATATTAGATTGAGATACATTTTCCTATTTTGCTCTTTATTCTATCTTTCACATATATATATATATATAAACCCTGATGCCAAGTCTGTAAGTCTGCTTGTAAACATATCACTAATAGCATTTTCACCTCACGGAACTCCTAAACCACTGGCTCTGACTTGTGACAATACATATTAACTAAAATTACCGTTCAACATACACCTAAACAGTGAGGAAGATAGCAGCCCGGATTGAGGAATCGAATATTATTTACTTTTCTGTCACAAAAGTAAAAAGTAAATTTTGTTAGAGAAATAGGCACGGAATTAGGTTTTCGGTTCAGTAATCATAAAAATGCCATGAAAGACAATAGCAACAATTCCCCAGTCGCAGCGCACTTCGACTAATCGTTTCATAGGATTGATGGCACCAAATACGTACTTCTAGTGTCTTCAGTGAATAGTCAACAAGAAAGACGTAAATCAGAGTTTAAATATATTTTCAAAATAAAATCACACATTGATGGACTAAACAGGGATTTAGACTTACTCAGAGAGTATAATTTCTACGGGAAGCCCTCTAACCAACAACAGCAATATTCCTTAGAGGAATAAATCCCACTTCTTTGATTATTCTTCGTCTCGATGAAAAAAGACACAGGCGTGTCCGAAAATTCTGATTTTAAAATGTTCCTTTTCATGCTTCAATTTAGTCAAAATTTCATAAATCTTATTGCCAATATTGTTATAATTTTTGTCGGCTTTTTATTCTTTATTTATCAACGGGTCTATTAAATATCTCTCTCTCTCTCTCTCTCTCTCTCTCTCTCTCTCTCTCTCTCTCTCTCTCTCTTTCTCCATTGCCGTTGCATAGCGGAGTTTTATGTCAACACAAAATAAAATCGTCGGTGATGGTGGATGTTATTGTATTACCGTCTAAATAACCTCTCTGAAGATGGCTCATGTGAGCCGAAAGCTTAGAAGCAAATTAATGAAAAATTATCCAAATGTTGGAGAATTTTTGTCTTTATTTTCATCTGAAATTAAAGCCAAAATACGATGTTTAGAACGGCTCATGATTAAACATAATAGACATTCATTGTCTTTTATATTTAACAGTATATGTTTAGAAAATTATTTGCTGCCTCGATACACTAAATTTAAGTTACATGATGTCGCAGCATTAAATGATCCTAACACCAAGAAATTCCAAAGGAACCTCATTAAACATCAAATGCACATAGCCAAACAGGAATTACAACTAATCAACACTGAAATTGTGTGTATATATATATATATATATATATATATATATATATATATATATATAAATGGGGCGGTTCAAAGAAACTAAGGAATAGTTGATGAATTAATCGCTTTTCCAACTCATTGGCTAAAAAGTTCGGTAGACTTGGCTCACTGGTCTTGACTCCTGGCTAGTCTAGGAGAAAGTCCTTCAATCAAAACAGTAGAAAAGTTAATGAGAAACCGCTCAATTATATTTCTCGAGATGTCATGCCAATTCACAAAACAAGGAGGAGGTATTTATGGAGAGCCATGATTGCTACACCCTACACTTTAATTATAAATTATAGTTTCTATATTCATATATATGGAAAAGTTTCTATTATAATTTTAATATAAACATTGCCATGGGTTAAACACCAGGGTAGATTGGAGTATCTAGCATTGGATGACAGATTATCTAGAAGACTGACTACTTATATTAAAAACCATGAAGAGGGAAATGAGAAGCCAATCCCATATCTTTCCTAAGAAATCATGACAAATCACAGAAAAGGAATCATGTTTGCCTATGTCCTGAAAATAGAGAAAAGATGAATTATTGATTTTTTTCAAACTCGTTTTATTTTAACAATAAACTGACTCCGAGACAATTGTGCAGGACCCGGAAATTCTTTCCGTCTGAATCTACCCTGCACTTATACAAATTTATCATCCGCCCGTGTTTTGAATACTGTTGCCACATGTAGTCGGGTGCCCCTGCTATTCTCCTCGGGTTTCTTGACAAAATACAGCGAAGAATCTGTAATGTGATTGATACCGACTTGGCTGACCTCCTGCAGTCACTCTCTCACCGGCGTGACGTGGCTTCCCTGTGCCTCTTCTATAAATACTTTCATGGCTTCTGCTCTGATGAACTTAAATCACTGGTGCTCCCTAGGTGTGAGTTTGCACAAGATACTAGATTGGCAACTATGTCCCACCCTTTTACAGTGAAACCGATGAAATGTAATGAAATTTCTACTCCAACAGCTTCTTTTCTTGCACTTCCCGCCTGTGGAATTCCCTTCCGCATGCTTGCTTCCCCGACAGCTATAACCTCCAGGAGCTTAAATGTAAGGTCAATAGATACCTCCTAACACACTAACCCTCCCATTCTCTCCAACTTTCCCCCTTTGTACATCCTAACTCGTCTATCGTCCTGTGTAACCCCTTGCGCTATAGTGGCAGTGTAATGCCTTGCTTGGGGTGACATGATTAAAAATAATAATTAATTATTATTATTATTCGTCTTAATACTCTCATTAAAGAAACGGGAGCATGTCTCAATGGTTGCCGATATAGTGATGACAATCATAATCTTTTTTTTGGGGGGGAGATTCGATATCAGCTTCGTTTATATATTCTTGGCCTCGTTCTCGCGCACTGCACTAATGTTTTTGCTGAACGGTGTAAACGAGCACACAATGGCGTTTTCACATCTGTCACCAACCCAGTTTGCTTTCATTTAGGAACAATTTTCACAATTGCTCTCTCGGTTTATCGATTATGTTGACCCCAAAAAATTACTAAATACCCGAAATACATTTCTGTTTAAAAGTCTATTTTTGTAATAGGCTTCGATAACTTTAATACGTTATTCGATTTTGTTGTAGAGCAGCTGACACCCCTCAAGCGCTCTCAATAAAAAAAATAGTCTGTGGGCCGAAACAGCTATATGAATAAAGCAGTCGTGAATTAGGAATGCCATTGACAGTGTGAGTGGATCGATTGCGTGCGTCTATGCCTTCGGGCGGAGAAGAAACCAGACGAGGCTCCGCCGAAGGTTAGAGTCTCGTCTGGAGAAAAAGCAGACAAGAATTTTTGTCCAAGCTTACGGACTCAGTTTTACTCACATTAATTGGCCTTGTACCGTATCTACTTAGTGTGGAGATCATAAATAATTCGGAGTGTCAGTGACGATTATTATCGGACTGTGCTCTCTGCGACTCTAAGAGCTTAACGTCTCATCTCTTCTATTTATTGTTGTTCTGTGTTTGTCTTGTTTGTACTTAAAATATCAATTAGCACGGATATTGTGCTGTATATACTTCCGCGCATATCATCAGGTGTTGTACTGTCATCTT